>ML793293.1:246733-261151 GCA_009831015.1 Picea engelmannii | reverse complement strand
GCAAAGCGTCTTCCCGTGAGGGCTTTCACCATAAGGGGACCACTTTGGAGTTCATCCATATTTACTTCTTATCAACCATGACAAGACAATAATGAGTCATATTTACATCAAACAATATTGGGTCCATTACCCAAACCTTTGTGATGTGGTGTTTTATTCAAGGGTTGACATCAATGACAACCAACCTTAATCAACACCGTTAAACCATGATGGAAGACTCCTTCATCCCCTCTCTTCTCTACCTCCCTACTTTGTTCACCCACTTTAAATTGCATTTTAATCCTAAGAAATTAAGCAAGAGATCAAGGGTATGTTTGATGATGTTTACCTGGTGTTCAAGGTTTGCCACAATTTGGGCTAGCATGTTGTTAGCTTTTGGTAGTTAACAATAAGTAGAGTGTGGGCACTTTTGAACCTTCTACTTCATTTGTACTTTTCCAATAGTTTGGCTCTGGTAATCTCAATTGAGAGAGGCTTAGAAGTTTGTTGTTTCATTGTATGTTGGTAACATGATTAATGTTGCATGCCACAACATCAATGGTTGAACTTTTGAAGCGAGAGGTCCTCTGCCAACATAGCAAAGAATGATCAAATAAATCATCATCGATCCCATTTAATTCACCCTTACTATATTTGCATGCAATCATTTGATTAATCTTTTCTAACCTTTGATGAGGACAATTTTGGGAGCATAATTTCCTGATTATATAATTTTGGGAGTATATTTAGTAAATTATTATTTACCTAGTGTAAGGTTTGCCAGAGACTGATTCAGATGTGAATCATGGATAGTGTTTTTGTGGTGAACTGCAGAAAATCTGTCTTTTGGCCATATTGAATTTGAAAATTAGTAAGTTTCATGGTTTTTTGGCTGTAATTTTTGGTAGTAATGGTAAATCCGAAATACTGAGACATGGGATGCCATCAATCAATAAATATTACTTGCATAAAAGCTTAAAGGTTGATTGTGGTAAGAAAACTTTATGTCTCACTATACTCGTTTGCTAGAAGAGAATATGGGGTTATTTCATTCATCTACATCAGCAGATATTGAGGTGTACCGCACATGGGTGGTGGTTGGATGAATGGATTATGGTGTGTTGTGGTGTTGATCAATCCATCCACTGCGTGAGACATCCCAGGTTTGTCTTGGCCTAATGGTATGGGTCTCGGTGCATCAGGTATTACTATGTATAAGTAACCCGACTGAGCATAAATGAGGTCGTACTTTTGAGCCTTGTTGATGGCTTCCTCTTCAGTTTGGGGGAAGGTGAGGCCACATATTTGGAATGGATAGAGACGAGTGATATGAGAAACCAATCAGGTCATTGTTCTTTGGTGGTTTCTTCTTTTCATAAACTATGTCGTCGATGCCATTCTTGAATGTGGTCGACAATATGCATGGCTAAGGATTGTTTACACTCAGAGAGCAGTTCGAGACCATTTTCATGACAAACTGGTAGTTGAAAGAAGGTCCAAAATTATTTGGCCAAGGATTCAAAAGTCACATGGGACCCTGATTTTTCGTCCACATACCATTTGGCTGATGGACCAGTGAGTGTGCGCTGAAATAAACTTATGCAGATGGACTCGTCCATGATGTTGTTTGAAGAGCACCATAAGTGGAAGGTCATGACATGGTTGGCAGGATCTTCCCCTGATTTTTCTTCAAACTTTGGAATGCCTAAAGGTAGTTTGGTTGGCATATTAGGCCATGTGGGATCATGCAATATAGGGTCATTCGTGAGTTTAATCAAATCAGGAATATTAAGGGATGTCAAATATGGAGATGGGGGTGGCGGTGATGGATTAGTTCCAACCATGGTGTGAGAAGGTAGTGGACCTAACCCTTGAGGGGGGTTTTGGTGGGGTTGTACTCGTCCCTTGGGAAGAAGTTTTCCCTTTGCCTCCTTGTGAAGGAGAGCTAGTGGATGGATGGCCTTGGGAAGTGGACCCAAGTAAAGTGGAACCAAGAAAAGTTGATCCCAAAAGAGTAGCTCTCACAGGGGTGTGAAATGGTTGATCCAATGAGTTGGCAAGACTAGGAACTCCTAAAATAGGAGGGGGGTTTTGAAAGCATATGGAACGATGGGAATTTTGTGGGTCCCCTATGATGTCCAATAGAAAAAATGGATGTGTGCAAATGGTGATGAGAGAAATAAATGAACAAGAGACTTGTATAATATGGACCTTCACAATATATCTCACAATCATATGTAATCAAATGAGCATCATACATAAATCATTTGAAAAGAAGCATACATGTGGGTAGGTGGATTTTGTCCGCGTGGGAGAAAAAAGAAAACAAATGCTTGTGTCCTATAAATACGTAATGTCCTTCCTCTCAAATAGCACTGGACCTTCCAATAGCACTCAGCAGTGGGCTCTGAAGCCACCGGAAGAGGAACTAGTGAATGATGAAATAATCAATTATAATGAGGGGTAGAGGGTGCATATCTCGAAAGAGCTGGCGATATTTCTCAATAGCCACACAAAATCCAATCAAGGTGCAATTGCAGTCCACAATTTCCACCTAGGTAGATGTCCTAAAAGTGGTCACTAGGTACCTCGGTCAAAGTGAGGCATTTAGATTTTCGGCCTTAGAAATGGGTCACGGGCTAGATCCCTTCAAGGAGCTCGGTGACTCAAGTGAGGACGCACAGAACAACCGGACCTCAGCCTTCGACCCTTCACGGGTATCTCCCTGCCTTGTGGTGTTAGGAACACTTGACTTGGAGGATTTTAAAGTTCCCTGTTTGTCAACTTCTAATGTTTGAAGATGTGAGATCTAGATAACAAGGGTTTATTTGGATGCCTACCCCCGAGATCCTACCTAGACAAAAAATTTATTTTGGCACCTTCTGTGGAGGAAAAATTAGTGAGTTTTTAGAAAAAAAATTATATGTGGTTGTTTGAGAGATTGGGGGTGTGAACCAATCTCATTTGAATTAAGTGGGTGTGGGTAATTTCTTCAAGAAGTAGTGGGACGTTTCGGAATCCCTTTGGAGGAAACCTACTTCAACCTCCACAATTCGAGATGCAATTACATGAGTGAGGAGTGATTTTGTGTGAGCAAGTGAATAAATGTGCCAAATTTTAATAAGTTAGGTGTTAATTTTCAACATGTGAACTTCTTGTGGTCCTTACAAATCTTGATTACCTATCTTGTTAGATGTCATTGGTACAACCTTGCGAAATTTTAAAGTCCCTAAAGAACTAGCATGTGGACATATGGGTCCTTACCAATCCTTTAAACTCCCTAATGTGTTTTAATCTAAGAAAGCTTTGAAAACACTATCCTAGATTGCAAGCATGTGGGCATGTATGGGCCCGTTACTTTGATCTTTAAACTCTCCCAGTGATGTAAACTAAGAAAGTAATTTCAAAAACTATCCTAACTTTGCAACATGTGGGCATGTATGGGCCCTAACAAATTTAAGATGTTTTGAAAAGAAACTAAGAGGAGCCCTAGGAGGCTTTGTCCTCTCCTAAATATTTTGTTAAGGGAGATGAAATGTCCCCTTAATCACTTTTTTGATTCTCAAGATCACTTTATGGTGCGAGAGAAGAGCATACTCAATGATTAAAGTTTGATTTCTGCTCCCAATGCAAGTGTTTTTATATGTGATAGTAAAGAAACTCAACTTAACTTTTACAATAAAAACAAGTCATCCATGTGGAAACTCAAAGCAAAAGAGGATAAATATGGTTCTTTTTAACCCCCTAAATGCCTATGTCTTGACTAACCTCTTATGTGGGAGAGGAATCTAAGTGTAGTGCATTTACAAATTGCATAAACATTAATATTTTGAAGGCTAGGGGCCTTCAAATCATCACAAAAACTCTTACAATGTTGAAATTCTGGACAGATGTGCGGGTTACAGTTCAGACAGAGGCGCGATGGGCGCAGAATGCGCAAAGAACTGAAGACCTTTTGGCACACAATGCACAAAGAAACAGAGTGTTGTTGGTGTACAATGCTCGAAATGTGCGTCTGTGGGATGGAATACTCGTGCACATTCTAAGATGCACCGGGGGGGGATTTCATGTGGAAATCGCCTCCTCTAACTCCAAACTTAGCTCTTGGCAGGTATGTCTAGGTCGATTATGATCCCTTCAAGGAAAATGGGTCAAAAAGAAGTTCTCAAACAACCCAAATAGGGAGGAAATTGATACCTTATCCCCAGTATGGTTGCCAATATGTTGTGTCATTTTCATCACTTGAGTGAGCAAAAGAAGGGCACTTTCAAGTCTAGTTGGTCTTGCTAGACAAGACAGAGGTTAGTGTATGAATTAAACAATCCAATCACATGAAATAAACAAACAAATAAACTAGAAACAATTAAGGAAATAACTAAGGAAATAAAACTAAAATGCATAAGAAACTTTGAACCAAAATCAATCAACCAAATGACCAATGATTATGCCACCAATGGATAACTATATTAGTTGGAAAACATCGTAGAGAAAGGAGGACTTATGGATCCCCTCTTCCTCCTTGGGAGGGCTCTTGAGTCCCATATTTGAGATCTCTTCTTACGATAATAAACTAGAAAGCAAATGGTGAACAAATCCAAGCCTATTCCTTCAAGAGGTGAGGTGAATAGCTTATTGAGATGTTGCTAGAATGTTCCAAGAAGAAAAGAGGTTTCTTGAGGGAGGATAGACACAAAATAACATTACTATGAGATTCTTAAATTCTTAGTGCACCCATGGCCTCCATTTATAGCATGTGTTTGAGGTAATATCCAATCAATTCTTAGTGTGGACAAGGGGCCCTTTAGGGCACCCGTAGGTCTTTGACCAACCCCCCATTCGGATTCAGCTCAGATTTGAGGGTCAAATCAAGTTGGGAGATGGTCTAGAAGTGGGTGAGGGACTGACAAGAACCATAAATGCTTCGTTCATAAGAGTGTGTGTCTTTTCTCGTACACAGTCACGCATATGACGCATTGTGCACTCTACGAGCTTCTTTGGCCTGCGCACTGTGTGTGCGCTTCCTTTAGAGTTTTAGTGCATGTCAATTTTTTAACCAGTTGTAGATTGTTTGCCCCTTGGAAATGCTTTTTTGGTGTTGCGGTGAACTAATAGGTGTTTGGAGATGTTGTATCCATGTAACCATTTTCATGTAATGTTGCGAACGAAATTTCAGTGATAATAATGAGCACGTACCTCGCTTTGTTGATTGATGGATGTGGAAAAGGGACCATGAGGTCACTATGGATCAGATCTAAAGGAGAAGAATCTCTCTGAGTCTTTCCTTTGTCGAATTTCTCTTAAGGGTGTTTTCCAAGAACACAAGCCTCACAGATTCCTTTGGAGAAACGGATGTCTATCAGACCATCAAAAAATCCTTGCTTGCTAAGTTGTTGCATATATCTGAAATTTAAATGCCCGAACCTTTTGTGACATATCCATATCCTACTACTTTCATCAGCAAGGGTAAGAAGTAAAGCAGAATCTGGTTCAATAAATTCAGAAAATGTATAAAATCTAGATTGATGATTTACCTCACCAGTAGAAACCCTGGAATTGGTTTACATGTCATAAATGTCCACTACATCAGGTGTGAATATGAATTTATTTTTGGTGCCAGAATTTTTCATCTAATACATGGAGAGAAGATTGACGGAAAGTTTGGGAACATGCAACACATTCTTGAAGCTTTCATTGGTGAGTTCAATCCTTCCTTTGTCAGTGACCTTGACTGGAGAGTTGTCCCCCATAAGAATAGGAGGACCTTTGCATGCATCCAATGAAGAATAGACCTCTTTTGTGGAATCCATGTGCTGTGATGCTCCTGAATCTACGATCCAAGCATCGGGAGAGGAGTTGATGGCAATCAAAGCATGTCTAGAATTGCCTTTCTTGGGACTCTAATCTTCTGGCTTCTTCTTCTTGGAACCCTCGAGGATGTGATCTCCAAGGTTGTTTTGCTGAAGTATTTGAGTCATTAGAACTATTTGTTTCTACATACATGCAGATTCTGGATGGAATCCTTTATGGCAGTATGTGCATTTCTCCCCTTTTCTTCCCTTTCCACCTTTGGATCTGGAGGCATTGATGAAGGGTTTTGAGTAACCTTCCTTCTTCAGATTTGCATGTGATTTCCTTTTGTCTTTATATTTATATTTCTTATATTGATGACTGCTACCATCTTGCACAGTAAGTGCATGTGCCTTTCGGCCTTTGATTTTTCCCATGTTGATGAGTTTGGTTTGCTCTTGTGTCAGGGATTCGATAAATTCCTCAAGAGAAGGCATCTTCCAGGTGGATCCAAAGGTGAATTTGAATAAATGGAATGTGGATACAAACACTAGGAATTCAGGACCATTTGTTTCTCCTCGTTATATTTATCAACCTTGCAAGCCTTGAGTTGCGACAGTAAATCCTTAAATTGTGTAAATAAATATTGGAGATTGTTGAATCTTTTTGGATACAATGTGAGAAATTCCACCTTGAGCATGTGTCCCCTCATCTCATCCTATTTTCCAAAGATCCCTTCCATGGTGGTCCAGGATTCATTAGGGGTTTTACAGGAAGATATGTGAAAAAGGAGATCAGGATAAATGAGATTGCAAATTGTTCTGAATGCTTCGTCCATTCGATTTAGATACTTGGATTTTTATATGGTTGATGTTGGTTCGTTTCCATGTTCATGGTTAACATGTTCAATCCTCTGCTTAAAATATGCATGATTATCCTCTCCTTCCATGCAAAGTAATTGTAAGGTGTAAGAATGAATTCTTTTGGAAATTCCATTTTTCCGTTAATCTTCAATCTTTGGTACCTGCAAAAAAAAATTGGTGTGTCTTTTGCTTAGCAATCCATTGAATTTGATACCATGAAAATGTGTTGAACCTACACAAAATATATCTAGCTATTAAATAACACACATTTTCAGAGAGAAATTGAGAAAGAAGAAGCAAGAGACAAAGAATGGAATAATTCTCATTAACCGGATGAATGAATGATAATTTACACATGATATACTCTGTATAACTCAAACAATGCGCACTGGAGAAGAAGCCAATGCACGATAGTGGTGATCGAGAGTGATTTGGACACACACCAGCAGTTACAGGAGTAGACTTCCACCTAGTCTAGTCTCTCGGGAAGTTACGGCAATGAACTGCCACCTAGCTGAGTTAACTAATCTATCAATCTTCAGTTAACTGACTGAAACAGAGTGAAGTGAGGAGGAGATCATGGAATCAAGGGTAATGCGCTAGTATGGTGATGATCCCAAGGACAATGCGCATTAGCTAGTGATGATCCCAATGTTTCATGGTGACAATACCAATGTAGCATCTAGACTCCACTCAATTGATCAAACTGAAATGAAAACTGAAGAGAAGATTCTCCCTAGAGGAATATTCTTCCTAAAATATAGGAGACTGAATAATGACTAATAAACAAGGAAAAACCTTAGGAAAAAAAATCATAGGTGTGTGTGAAGTAACTCCAATAGAAAAGAGCACCTTGGTGACTTGCAGATGATTGTGCGATGACTTAGAGATCTGATGGGGTTGTTGGTTGGAGTTGGAACAATTATTGGTGTGAACATGCCTAAGGCATGGAATTTCTTTGAGGTGAATCAATCTACTTGGAGCAATTTGGGTAGTTCGTTGGGACATTTGAGCAGTGGAGGAATGTTGTCCACACTCATCGTAGATGTTGGGTTGTAGAGAGGAGACTTGACGAAAGCAGGTGAGTTGAACAGTTTCCTTCGGTTGGAGGATTGTGCGAATAGATAGATTGCAGCATGAAGAGATTACATGAGCATGTGTTTTTCTCCTGCAATGGGAAGAATGGTTGAGGGTGAATCCTAAACATTCCAAGGCACAGAGAGGGTGAAGCAGTATCATGTCTAGGTGATGAAGTTGTGGGGAAAAGGTAGTATGGGTATGCAACTCTTAGTGAAAAGATTGGCTAATTGTTCCATGAGGTGGACAGTGGATTCAAGTTGTCGCAGAAGACTTTGTTTCAGGTGACTTCATAGTGGATCAAGTGAGGGGCGACCTTGCCTTGGTCTGATATTTTTGTGCAGGTAGACCGAATTGCGAAAGGAAGTGACTAGTTTGTGCATGAGGTTATGCAGACTCAAGGAGTGTGATGGTTGGATTAACCATTCAATTAGTTCAAAACTTGGGCGAGAATAACAACATGGAAAGGGGTCAAGAGTACAGATATGCTAGTAGGTTCAAAGTGAAACACTTAAACATTGTGGAGGATATCCTTAACATAGATTGGGTGATGACAACAGTAGTAAGGAAAGGATGGGCGCTTTCCTTAGTCCTTGGAGTTGGACAGAGTGAGGGAGATGCAATAAAAAAGATTAAGTTTGAGCATGAGGATGTGCATTCTCATGAGTTGGGCATGATTGTTGGACTAGCTACCCAATCAATCCAAGGCATGGGTAATATCAGTGTGCGGAGACATGGCAAAGTTGGTTGAAGTATGTTGACAACAAAAAGATCACATGAGTTCAACACTTAGGAGAAATTTTGAAGTGAAGTGGGCAACAGTCAGTTATAGCAAGAAGTGACATCAGTTGCAGAATCAAACAGCAACAAGGCAACAACATCACAATGAGAGAGTGCAATAGAGTTGGGTGAAGTGACCGTATTGACTCAGGAAACAAATCATGCAGAGTTGGGTGTAGTACAATTTGGTTTGTCTGTGGAAAATTTGGGGTTTCTAATTGGCGTGAAACTTGGGGTTTCTGGCAGACTTAATTACAATAGAGGCATGAGTTCAGTCGGAGACTTGGAGATCGCAAATTTTTGTGGATGTTTCCAGGGACGAAAATGACTTGAGGTGGGGGAGGATGTAAGGTGTTTGGCTAGATGGGCGTGGAGACCCTCACCCAAGTCCTCAAGGAGACATAACTTGGGGTTTCTCTAACACCCAAGTTTGGCAAGTAGACACCTTGGACATGCACACACCAAGGGGCTTTCCCAAGTATGAAGCAACCAAGAGATTGGGGTGCACCAACATGAGGGGTGCACCAATTTTTGGTGTGTCGGTCCTAAGGGGAACGATGGTTGATGAGCGCATGGGTTCGTTTGGGCAACCAGATCCACGAAGGGGTGCGATGATTCATTTGGGCGATCGGGTCCATGAAGGGGTGCAACGATTCATTTGGACACATGGGTTCACAAAGGGGTGTGACACCCCCAAAGGACACAATGGTTTGTGATAGTGACCTTTGGAGTTCCTTTAAGAGAATAAGGGCGCACAACCAAGGAAGGCAGTTTTGGAATACAAGGAAAGCAAGAAGAGCTTTGTGGTTATGAGGAAAATGAAGAGGGTGAGCTCTCTCAAGGAGCCAAGTCACTCCATTTGGGAGGATTTGTGTTGCCTTGAGGAGGATTCAGTGGACATAGTTGGGCGAGCTTCTTTTGGGATGGTTTTGGTGAAGTCTGGAAATGCAGGTCTTTTGGAGGCATGTATGAGGTAGAGCCGAAATTTAACATATTATTTTTAACTATATATTATAGAAATTATATTAAAAAGAATATGTTTTTCTTTTATTTGTTTGATAGATATAATAAATTTTAGGATTAAGGTTAAACATTATTAAAAAGCATGTGATTCCATTAAAGGTAGTTTTAGTCATGACCACAAGGGATATTGACTTTCTTGTGAACACTACTTAGGCTGAAACTACATTTTAGTCCTGGAGAAGACCTAAAATTGTTTATGATTGACTAAGAGTTGATTGAGAGATGTGGTTTTGATGTGGTTTTCCTTAAATAACAGTGACGAATCAACTTGTATTTATGGCTCATTATGGATAGGAGCCAATAATAGTTATCCTTGCTACCAACTAAAAACTAAGTTATAATAGAATTTACTAACTTCAAATAATAATAATAAATAAAAAATAAATTTTTTTATATAATTAAAATAATCTTTTAAATTTATTGTATTATATAATTAAAATAAATTTTCAAATATATTATATTATATAATTAAGATAAATTTTCAAATGATTAAAATAAAATATTATATTATATAATTAAAATAAATTTTCAAATATATTATATTATATAATTAAGATAAATTTTTAAATGATTAAAATAAAACTTTATGATTTCTTTTAACATTTCTTTGAAATGGGTGTGAGCAAGGCATTTTAAAATTTTCAATTCATCATGTGTTAAACAACATATTTTTTTGGTTACACAACCATAACAAAATTCTTTACATGTTTAAATGATGAGATAAATAAATAGATGGATTTACATATTTTATTAAACTATTTAAAATATATTGAATGGTCATATGTAATAACAAAGTGATTTACATTTTCATTTTGTGAAAGAGTAAAGTAATAAATTATGACTAATAGTGTATTGGAAAGTTCCAAATCATTGGCTTGGTAAATTCAATTCAATTAACTCTTGTGAAAGAGTAAAGTAATAAATTATGATTAATAGAAAGTTCCAAATCATTGGCTTGGTTTATTCATTTCAATTAACTCTTCTGAAAGAGTAAAGTAATAAATTATGATTAATAGTGTATTGAAAAGTTTCAAATTATTGGCTTGGTTTATTCAATTCAATTAACTCTTATTGTCTTTATGAAAGAGTAAAGTAATAAATTATGATTAATAGGTTTATTCAATTCAATTAACTCTTATTGTCTTTATGAAAGAGTAAAGTAATAAATTATGATTAATAGTGTATTGGAAAGTTCCAAATTATTGTCTTGGTTTATTCAATTTAATTAACTCTTGTTGTCTTTACTTTGCATCAAGTTCACTAGTTATGCTATTAGCTCTACTTTTAACCACTTCTTTTTTAGTCACATTATTTTCTTAACAAAGTTTGTTATACTTCTCACTAAATCCTCCTAAAACCTTGATTCCCACTATGATATTCAAAAGTCAATCTTTTCCTAATTTCCAAGTATGATGCATAATGTAGGAGAAAGTGTTGGTCAGTTTCTACCTCCCTATTTCCATATACTACATAATCTTTTCTCCCACAATTCATTTGATTGGTTATATCATTATGTTTCACATATTAACTTGTGTGTTGGTTCCTAGTTGCTCTATTTCCTGTTTTTACTCCATGAGATGTTAGGTCTTAGTAGTTTTGCACTTTGATCTCCTCCTACTCATCCAAGTTGTTTATTGAACATGTTTTCTTCTGACATTGTTTCACTAATTTTCCTCCCTATAACATTCTTGCACATGAATTTTCATTGTTTTTTAATTCAATGGGCACCTTTTTTCTTTTATATCACACTCTTTATCATATTTCTTAGATAGTTAGTTCCATGTTTTTTTTTTTCTTTTTAGCCCATCTTTATTGATTCTTATTATAATTTTGTGTCATTGTTATGGCTACCATTTTTTAGCTATACAAAATCAATTTTCTCAATGCTTTCAATTTTATTAAGTATAGCCATGTTTAAGCCCCATTTTTTCAATGCTTTCAATTTTATTAAGTATAACCATGTTTAAGCCAGGAATATCTTATAATGAATGATGTTTTTTTACTTTTAAACTACTTGTTCTCAGAATGTTTGAGAAAAAGTTTTGGCATTTTATACTTATTAGATATTGTCTTGTTTATACCTAATTTATTTCCATATTTTTCTAGCAAATATCCTTAGAAAAAATCTTCATTTATAATCCTTAGCCTATGGCTACTCGGCATTGATAAAAGAGACTACTTGGCATTGTTAAAAGAGGATTGGAATTATGAACATTTAAAAAAACATGACATTTACCAATCCCAAAATTAAGCTATTCATTATCTGTGAGAACAAGGAATGACTGTGATCATGATGTTAGTCCGTCTTCAAAACGATAAGTTAACCATTCTACAGCGACAGTATTAAATAAAGGACGCAAGCTGCCAGCATTAGCGTATGCAGAAGGAATGAATGCATACTCTGTACATTTTTTGCAGGGAAGTTATACATCTCTTTCTCACATCCCAACTGCAAAATCTGGTAATGGTACACAAGCTGATTTATAATTAAATTTTGAAGTTTTGGGGAATGCTTTTAAGAACGCATCTCAAAGAAGCGAGATTTACGATGCAAGGTAATCATTGCTCTTAATTGTGAAGGGCATACTGTTCAGAGCCTTCACAATGGATTGGTATGTCTCATTCAATGCCCATCCTTCCACATTTCCTGTACTAACAATCATACTCCAATTCATCTCATACACCATTAATTCAACAGCTATAACACAACAAATAATTGGACCACATCTGAAATGGCTTCCTAAGATGAATGAAATGTCACAAGAATTGTTTCCATATACAATACTTTTACAAGTTATAAAATATGTAAATTTATAAATGAGGTACCTGCCTTCATATATACAAAATGTCATAAGAATTGTTTCCATATACAATGCTTTATACAATACTTTTACAAATTATAAAATATGTAAATTTATAAATGAGGTACCTGCCTTCATATATACAAAATGTCATAAGAATTGTTTCCATATACAATGCTTTTACAAGTTATAAAATATGTACATTTATAAATGAGTTACCTGCCTTCATATATACATGGGAATGAGATAAACAGACTTTGCTGAAATGTAATGACTAAGTAAATGCCAAAATGCAAACCAAAGCAACCATGAATTAGTGAGATAAACAAACTTTGCTTGAATGTAATAATTAAGAAAATGCCAAAATGCAGACCAAAGAAACCATGAGTTACTGGAGGTAGCAGCCTCTCCTATTGGTTAATTAAATGCATCCACTCTCAGCACACATGTACAGCCTTCAACTCATGTGACCCCAGGGAGATGAGAATGCCATGCCATGCCAAGCTACATACATCCTGTACAACCTACGTATTCCCTCCAGGCACTGAAAACAAACTATGAGCAACTTCCAAATAGCTTATAGGAAAGTGTACAGCCTCCTAGAGGATACCTAGACAATGCAAGGTCGTGGGAAAGAGCCTCAGGCTGTGTATGGAAATGGAGAAGACAACCATTGACTGTATGCTTTAACATGACTAATTTTTCTCAACCTTCATATATAGAAATAGAAACTAAGATAATTAATTGCAGCAGCTGGTTTTTAATCACCATAGATCTCAACATTCAACAAGAATAGATGGATGTGATGTGATTACAGAGTCGTTGTCTATCATAGAGTGTTTATGGAAAATGAATTTCTAAGTAAATATAATGTATTACCATGAAATTTCTTCATCACGGGCATTAAGCGAATTACTGGTAGCATTTTAAACACAAGAAACACCAATAACTCAAGTATAGTAATTAACCCATTCACAGTGAAATTTCATCACACAAAGACACCAAATTTCACCTTAGGAAAGCTCAAGGAAAAACCCCTAGCAATGAATGAATGGTTGCTTAGTTTTAATTTCAACAATCTTTGGTTACAATGCATGTCATGGATCTATTGTCATTCAATAATTCACGCAACTACTTTTCCTTTGCATTCTCTCCTCTTGGCCCAAAAGACCTTTTTAGAGTGAAATTGCAAAAATAAAAAGGGAGTGGTGGGGTAATGGGACTTAGAATTAGGAGAAAACCACACTAGTGAGGCTACGCTCACAATCTATCATTCAATGAATACAAATTACATCATAATATAGGATTCTAGTCTACTTAGGCGGTTACAACAAATAACAGGAAAATAGGATCTACAATAAACACTAGTAGAGTTTGTCTATGTAACTAGCTCTTGCTCCATTATTTTCAAGTCTCCCCCTTAATGGAGAATGGATTGATTTCTACACCTAAAATCTCCCTAAACAACTCAAACTTAATCTTTCCAAGAGGCTTAGTGAAAATATCAGCAGTATTTTCACAAGTATTACAAAACATAAGAGCTATTTCATTTGACTGCAACTTTTCTCTAACTAAATGAAACTGAGCATCAACATGTTTTGTCCTTGCATGATAAATCGGATTATTCGCCAGCTTGATTGAACTTTGATTATCACATTTGATCATTGTAGGCTCCTTTTGTTCTTCTCCAACATCTTGAAGAAGTCTTCTCAACCAAACAACTTCACAAGTTGTTGCACACAAGGCTTTATATTTTGCTTCAGTAGAAGAAAAAGATACAGTAGGTTGCTTTTTACTGCTCCATGAAACAATCCCGGATCCAATGCCAAACGCGTATCCAGTGGTTGATCTTCGTTCATCCATATTGCCAGCCCAATCAGAATCTGAGTAACATGTCAACACAACATCAGATGCATCAGTATATTTAATACCATAATCAAGTGTTCCTTTTAGATACATGAGTATCGCCTTTGCTGCATTCCAATGGATTTCTTGAGGTTTCGCCATAAACTGACTTAACACACTCACAAAATATGCAATATCAGGTCTGGTTGTGGTGAGATAATTCAAACTACCCACCATCTGTCTATACATAGTGCCATTCACCT
>ML793293.1:227890-242817 GCA_009831015.1 Picea engelmannii | reverse complement strand
TTCTCTTTTGTCTCATTTACTTTTACATTTTCATTGTCTTTTCTAGTTGATCTAAACTTAATTAATTACCCAATTATATTTGTAGGTACTGAGTCTTACAACCATTTTTTTGCTCAAAACCATTTCAGATCAGATTTGTTCCCAATTTCACATAAATTACTAAGCATATATCTAAGTTGTTGAAGAAAGATAAAAAAAATCAAGTGAAATGATGAGAGTAAGAAGGCATTTAAAATTATCAAAGAAGCCATTGTGTGGGCACTCGGTCTTACTGAGCCCAAATTACGCAAAGGATTTTTATATATTCTCATTTTCTTCATAGGATACAATAATTGGTCTATTATTTGCAAAAGAATGATTTGAGTATGGAACAACCTATAACATTCATGAGTAAGGCACATATGGATTCATAGCTTAAGTACACCATAATGGGAAAGCAACCACATGCTCTGGTGCAATATTTGAATCATTTTAGGGATTATATGGATATTCAAGGATCACATCATATGTTTTCCATGTAGTTGTTAAAGATATATTGACATGGCATGATAGCTTGAGCATCCGAGGAAACTGGGTGTCCAAGATTCAAGAGCACAACATGGAGATCAAGCCTACAAATTTGGTAAAAGGACATGGGTTAGTAATGACAAAGCAGTAGTCATGGATAAGGAAGAAATATCTAAGATAATATTTGTGGTTTTGGATGTATTAGAGCAACATGAGTGGTACGTGGACATTATCTACTATTTGAATAATTTAACATGTTTGGATCACCTTGTTGATTACAAAAGAAGAGCTCTTGGACTTAAAGCATCAAAATATTGTAAGATTTAGGGGGTTTGGGTTGGAGACTCAACCTAGAAGGCTTGTTCTTGAGATGTGTAAAAGATGTGGAGGCTCGAAGGTGAATGACAAATTTGCACATGGGATTGTGTGGAGGATATTATATAGCTTGGACAACGACACATAAGATTTTGAGATTCAACCATATTTGTTGATGTCCATAATTGTTTTAGAACATGCCAGCAGTGTCAAGTATTTGCAAGAAGGAAACAATTGGCATCCTTGCCTTTGAAGCCTATGGCAGTAGAGGCACCCTTCTAGCAATGGGGTTTGGAATTCATTGGGGAGTTTAAGGATAATTTTGGAAATAGGTTCAAATGGATTCTTACTGCCACAAATTATTTCACTAGGTGAGTTGAGGCAATACCCACAAGGAGGGCAACCGATAGTGTGGTCTTTTATTTTCTGGAAGACAAGATTATTACAAGGTTATGTGTCCTAGAAAAAATTACAACTAACAATGCCAAAGCATTTAGCTTAGTTGAATTATCAACATTTTGTTTTAACTATGGCATTGTCCCATCCTATTCATCTAACTACCCACGGGGGAATGGCTTGGTAGATTCAAGCAAAAAAAAACTAATGGCTATTATTAAAAAGAGTTGAGACAATAAGATCAAGTATGCTCTATGGAAAAATATAATAACAAAGAATAAAGTTACAAGGAGAAGCCCTTTTGAGTTGGTATACGAGATGGATGTTATATCGCCAATCCATCTGAAGATCCCAGTGCACAAGTTGTTGCAACACTTTACTATAGACCAAGTAGCAATTTAGGCAAGGGTGAACTAGCTCATGGAGCTAGATGAAAACAGAAGAAAACCAATCGATCACCTTGTTCAGAATTAGAATAAAGTAAAGGGAACATTTGGAAAAAAAGGCTCATCCAAGAGTTTTGTAGAAAGGAGATCTAGTTTTTATGTGGGACAAAAGAAGGAGAAGTTGGAGAAGCACATCAATTTTGACACGTTGTGGCATGGACCTTACAAGATTGAGGATGCAACCAACATGAATTCTCCCTACCTAGGCAACCTGGATGGGGAAACGATGCAACTACCCCTGAATGGGAAAACCTTGAAGCATTACTATTTTGATGGCAATTAATGCCATATTAGTTTAGTAGGAATAGGAAATGAATAAGTTTATGTGTGCAATATAATAGAGTAGTTGTTTTCTTTCATGTACACTTTGACATATTGGCTCATTTTTTGTTTTAGAGTTTTTTTTACTGTCGTGTAGTGGATTTCATGCATTTTGTATTGCTTTGATTATATTTTATGGTGGACCAAGGTAAGAGTCTTTCCCTACTATGTGGATTTTATCTCTTTTCATGTTGAGTTGTATCAGGTTAATGATCGACATTCTAGAGTTGTCATGTACTCTCTTTTAGAGCACATGTCCCCTTGTTGGAGCCAATTGTTACCCCTCATGTTGCATGAGGACACACCTAGTTGTATAGGACAGATATTTCAATGACATTAATTGATCACTTGACAAATACAAAGGCTATTTTATGGATGCACACACTTCCCCTGGCATTACCCTTATGTTATTCTCTACTGACTAATTTCCTCAATGGTTGCATGTGTGTTGTTCAAAGGGAAGTGGATGATATTACACCCTCCTAGTGATCGCACCCTAGCTCATGGTATGGTTTTTGATGATTATTTCACCTTATTAGATATGTATATGTTGATGATTGTAGCATCGTGTGACATTCTCCAGGATACGTTCTCCTCTATGACTGAGTTGATTCGACCTATTAGACATCCCAGTGTTGGGTGTGCCCATGTGATGGGGTGTATCGTTCTCCTCTGGACTGTGTTGAGTCGTGCCCCAGTGTTGGGTGTGCCCATGTGATGGGTGTATCGTTCTCCTCTGTGTGAGAGTTGAGTCGATGTGGTCTCATGCCTTTGTACTCATGTGGACTCAGTTGAGTCAGGCTTGAGATGGTACTCCAGATGATTCTCATGTGGACTCAATTGATATAGAGATATGTTGAGTATGACGTCCTTGTGGTTGAGCACAGGTGGATGTGTCCCTAATGGTTGAGCACTAGTGGACATGTGGATCCCTTACTATATTGTCTAAGTGTAAGATTTACTTGTATCCCTAATTATGATGTAAAGGGTACAAGTCGACCCCACCATATGTGAAAGATAATCAAGGTTTACTGTAATAATTAATTATATTTCTGATTTATTAAGGTTGGCCTTGTTGTGCCAATAGACACACCTATTGTTGTGTTTGGTCTAGTATAAATAGAGGTGAATTCCCCATTGAGGAAACACACACTCTCACATGTAAACTCGAAATTTCAGCAACACTTATAAGGTTGAAGTGTGCACCTCTCTTGGGCGTTATTTTCAAGGTTGTAGAAGCACCCTCTTGCGTGCATCTAGGGTTTGTGGTTGGGGGATCTTCTCTTGAGAATATAGCAAAAGATTGTTGGGTTTTCTTCCCTTGAGTAGAAGGGTTTCCCAGGACATTTCTTGTGTTCTTGTGCATGGTCATTCTTCTTGTGATCTTGGTTATTGCAACGCATGTGTATTATGTAGTTACATTTGTATATGGTTCAAGTACATGCTAAATGAAATAAACCTCATGCTTGAGCCTAGAATTGTGAAAATTCAACATGGTATCATAGCATAGTACATGAAAGAGCCATTGCACAAGCCTTCAAGCAAGTCATCCTCTCCTCTGCAGAATCGTACGGCCCTCTTAGGGTTTCCAGAAAAAGGTATGGCCCTCTCCTTTTTTGTTGTTTCAGCACCTTCCACTGAAACGTTGGGGCTAAATTTGGCATAGGAGTTTACAGACTCCTTCAGCGCACCTCCGACAACTTTCAGATTGAAATTCCTAGAATTTTGGATTTTTGGCCCTAGGGTTTCTAGGGTTCCGGAATTTTCTGCAGAATTTCAATTTTAGGGTTTCTACAGCTCATCGAAGTAGTTTTCAAGCTTACCATTGTTATTCTGACTTTCAAGGCTTATTGTTGGCAATCATAAGTCCAACGAAACCTAAGGTTTCTAGCCTAGCCTAGTCGTTAGGTTTCCTAGCCTAGTTGCTAAGGGTTTGTGGAAGAATCTGCAAACCATGAAGAACATAACCTTGGTGGAAGATAGGCTTGATGGATCAAGCAACTTCAGTTCCTGGAATTCAAGAATATAGATCACCCTGGAAGAGGATGACCTATTGAGTGTGATACAAAAGACTTTACCAAAGATAGCTACCGATGAAGAGAAAGAAGAATGAAAGGAAGATGACATCAAGGAAAGGAAGATAATCATCTACACAGTAAGAGATCATATCCTACCTCCTATTGCCAACCTGAAGACATCTCATGAGATGTATGAAGCATTGAAGAATATGTTTGAGAGTAACAACACCCTAAGAGTTCTTAGATTGAAGGGCCAGCTTCAAAATATCAAGATGACAAAAGATGACATCGTTGCTACCTTCTTCATGAATATTTCAGAGATCAGAGATCAATGAAGTGCAATTGGAGAAATCATATCAGACAGAGAACTCGTCTTGACCACTCTCAATGCTCTTCCAAGACATTGGGAACCATTTCTTCAAAGTATTAGTGGTAGAGAAGAACTACCTACTTTTGATCGTCTATGGACAGGGTTGGATGGATGCAAAGGGTTTTGGACTAGAGGGAGATCCCTGAGAAGGTTGGGTTTTTTCCTCTTGGCCCACTTCCATTGCTCATTAGGTTCTGCTAGGTTGGATTATGGAACGTTCTTTGGGAAATTCTTGGAAAAATTCCATATTCAAGACAGGCCTCACATTTGAATGGAAATTGTTCATAATCCACCTTATGAAGGCATGTCCAGTTATCTAGAGTTAGATTTATTGCTTCCGGGAGGCCCTTTTCTAGGTCAACTTCCACACGGATTCTAGCGCGGGCTTGGAGGCCCTCTTTTGGTTCTACTCGATCTATGTATTTTCCCATGGTATTTCCAATGTTCTTGATGGTTTCGTCATTCCAACAATGGAGAGGGAGGTATGTCAATCTCACCCAAATAGGAATTTTTGAGGGAATGTCATTCTCCGGGCAGAAATTGGGGGTCCAGCTATTTAAATACAGACCTCTTAACCCCATGAAGTAAGGACCACTTTTGAATATCATATCCCTATCTTATTTTTCTTTAAATATGAAAGTAAGGAAACCCTTACAACAAAAAGAGTGAGTAAGTTGACCTTTCATGAGAGGTCTCCATTTTTTGTCGATCCAAAGGGCCATGGATTTAGGAGGCAGCAATATACCAGTAAACTGCTCGATCAGTCCATTCTCTTCGAATCTAAGGGTGAGGTTCCCAAAACTCCTCTGCACTGGCACTAAGAGAATATCATAGAGTTTCTTGACAAATCAATATGACTATTGTTGCTTTGAAGATTTTGGGAATGAGGCTATGAGGGTAGAGAAGGTAGTGATATATGTTAGGGAAGGGGAGGCGACAGCGCCCCCGCTAGAGGCCGAAGCCATGTGGGCAAACCATAGGGAGGCGAGAAGGGGTTAAGGTTTTAGCAGAGTCATAACCAATTGGGTAGTTGTTGGGAGTAAATTTTTTAATTCATCACGTGTTAGAAGGTATTAATTTACCCAAAAAAAAATAATTTCACAATTATAATAAAACTTTTTACCTTTTTAAATTGATATGGTAAATAAAGTTATAGATTTATATATTTTATTAAACTACCTACAGTATTGAATGATATGAAATAACAAAATTAATATTTAGTGAGTTGATTTTTAAGAGATTAAAGTAATAAATTAGAATAAGTATAGTTAACAGTGTAATAGAAGGTTTTAGATCATGGATTTGGTATATTTAATTGAATCTAGTTATTTTTACTTTGTATTAAGGGCTAGTTGCATCATTGACTTTACTCTCGACCATTTGCTTCTTACTTGCATCATTGACTTTACTCTTAACCATTTGTTTCTTACTTGTATCCTGCATTATTTTCTCAACTATGATGCATAATATGATAGAAAGTATTGCTCAGTTTCTGCATTATTTTCTCAACCAAGCTTGTTGTACCTTTCACTAGATCTCTCCCTAATTGGCACGTATGATGCATAATATAATAGAAAGTATTGTGCAGTTTCTACCTCCCCATTTCCACATACTTGACATAACCTTTCCTCTCAAGGATTCTTTGGTTGTTCCCATCATTCTTTTCATACTCATCAAAGTTGCTTATGTAGTATAGTTGTTTTCTTTTGACATAGTTTATCCATTTTCTCTTCCTGTAACATTTGTATACATGACTTTTTAATGTATTTTTATCCCATGAACACCTTTTCTCTTCTATATCCCATTTTTCATACCATTTCCTATATTGTAGGTTCCATGTTTTCTTCTCTTTAATTCTTTTTCATTGGTTTTCATTGGAATCTTGTATCATTATTAATGACTACCATTTTCTAACACTATGAAATCAAATTTTTAATAATTAGTGGTTGAGATGGAGAGCTATTATGATTTCCCACTGAGAGAGAGAATCAGCAAGAGAACTCAAATCTCTATAAAATGCTCAGATGAGATACACAATAAAAGTTGGAACAAACACCATCAATCCTTGCATTTGATTCAATAGCTTTCTTTTACAATGGGGATGAAACAAAAAGTAGGAAACATTTTCAAAACGAAGACGCAGCTCCACATAGAATGTTTCCAAAAACAAAAACAAAAATCTATGCAACCCAAAACAAGGAGGTGCCCAACCCCAATCTAGCTACTATTTTATAAACTTTATTAATTAAGACTTCATCTTTAAAAACAGAACATACCACTACAAAACTGACACTAACTCTATGACAAAAAAAATGGAACTGGAATAAACGAGCATTGGCAAAGCTAAAATCATGGTGTGCCCTGCTCCATGGGACACCCATGTGACCCAATTCCTCCCTGTTTGGTGTCGAAAGCGTCCTTTGCTTCCGCCATCAGGTGAGGAAAATTTCTTTTGAGTTTGTCTGTTGAAATCCATCATGCTTGTTTCGGAGTATATCTCATTTTCTTCCCACAAGATATGAAATATACTCGGTAGAACGAGTCTAGCGAATGCGCTACTCCATAATGGTGTCTTCTAGAAGAGGCAGTTGGAAATCTGAAATGTTATCCACCAAATGTTGCACTGGAACCACTTCTTCGAGAAGATACGGCTCAAACAACTTCAGATTGTTGACGTTCAGAACATCATGAATTTCCAGTTGCGGAGGAAGATCTAGACAATAGGCATTATCACCAATGCGTTCCAACACTATGTATGGTCCATATCGCAAATGATGCAACTTATGATGTTTCCCTTTGAATCTGTGTTTGTCCAACTAAAGCCACACGTTATCTCTAGGTTTGAAAACCAAAGGTGTTATGGGATTATCATGTCTTGCTTTGGCACAAGCTTGGGAAGCATGCAATGCTTCTGTTACCTGCGCATGACGATGAGCAATTCTATGTATGTATTGTTGAGCAGATATTTTCTCTTTTTGTTGATGTATTGATCCCTTGAAAGAGAGCATCAAGGGCATCTCAGAAGGGGCCAAAGGTTGGAAACTGAGACAGACTTCAAAGGGGGAGTAACCAGTGGACGAATGGGAACACTGGTTATAACTATGTTGGATAATGTGCAAGTAGGTGTCCCATTGTTTGTTCTTCGCAAAATAGGTGCAAAGAGAGTGAACTAGAACTCGATTAACCACTTCAGGATGGTCATCCGTTTGCGAATGGAATGTCGTAGAGAATTTGAGGTTGTAGCTAAGAAGAGACCAAAGGGTGCGCCAAAAAATGCTAAGGAAATGAGAGTCACAGTCAGAAATAATGCTTTGAGGTAAGCCAAAGTGTGGCCACACATTTTGAAAGAATAGCTCAATAGTTTGGACAACATAAGTATTTATGTGACAGGGGTTAAAAAGAGCCATCTTTGAGAAATGATAAACAACAACACAGATCACATCATGCTTGTGCATAGTGGTGGGGAGACCGTTGATATAATCCATCGATATGGATTCCCAAGGGCGAGCAGGGATTGAGAGGGGTTGGTACANCCACTGAGAGAGAGAATCAGCAAGAGAACTCAAATCTCTATAAAATGCTCAGATGAGATACACAATAAAAGTTGGAACAAACACCATCAATCCTTGCATTTGATTCAATAGCTTTCTTTTACAATGGGGATGAAACAAAAAGTAGGAAACATTTTCAAAACGAAGACGCAGCTCCACATAGAATGTTTCCAAAAACAAAAACAAAAATCTATGCAACCCAAAACAAGGAGGTGCCCAACCCCAATCTAGCTACTATTTTATAAACTTTATTAATTAAGACTTCATCTTTAAAAACAGAACATACCACTACAAAACTGACACTAACTCTATGACAAAAAAAATGGAACTGGAATAAACGAGCATTGGCAAAGCTAAAATCATGGTGTGCCCTGCTCCATGGGACACCCATGTGACCCAATTCCTCCCTGTTTGGTGTCGAAAGCGTCCTTTGCTTCCGCCATCAGGTGAGGAAAATTTCTTTTGAGTTTGTCTGTTGAAATCCATCATGCTTGTTTCGGAGTATATCTCATTTTCTTCCCACAAGATATGAAATATACTCGGTAGAACGAGTCTAGCGAATGCGCTACTCCATAATGGTGTCTTCTAGAAGAGGCAGTTGGAAATCTGAAATGTTATCCACCAAATGTTGCACTGGAACCACTTCTTCGAGAAGATACGGCTCAAACAACTTCAGATTGTTGACGTTCAGAACATCATGAATTTCCAGTTGCGGAGGAAGATCTAGACAATAGGCATTATCACCAATGCGTTCCAACACTATGTATGGTCCATATCGCAAATGATGCAACTTATGATGTTTCCCTTTGAATCTGTGTTTGTCCAACTAAAGCCACACGTTATCTCTAGGTTTGAAAACCAAAGGTGTTATGGGATTATCATGTCTTGCTTTGGCACAAGCTTGGGAAGCATGCAATGCTTCTGTTACCTGCGCATGACGATGAGCAATTCTATGTATGTATTGTTGAGCAGATATTTTCTCTTTTTGTTGATGTATTGATCCCTTGAAAGAGAGCATCAAGGGCATCTCAGAAGGGGCCAAAGGTTGGAAACTGAGACAGACTTCAAAGGGGGAGTAACCAGTGGACGAATGGGAACACTGGTTATAACTATGTTGGATAATGTGCAAGTAGGTGTCCCATTGTTTGTTCTTCGCAAAATAGGTGCAAAGAGAGTGAACTAGAACTCGATTAACCACTTCAGGATGGTCATCCGTTTGCGAATGGAATGTCGTAGAGAATTTGAGGTTGTAGCTAAGAAGAGACCAAAGGGTGCGCCAAAAAATGCTAAGGAAATGAGAGTCACAGTCAGAAATAATGCTTTGAGGTAAGCCAAAGTGTGGCCACACATTTTGAAAGAATAGCTCAATAGTTTGGACAACATAAGTATTTATGTGACAGGGGTTAAAAAGAGCCATCTTTGAGAAATGATAAACAACAACACAGATCACATCATGCTTGTGCATAGTGGTGGGGAGACCGTTGATATAATCCATCGATATGGATTCCCAAGGGCGAGCAGGGATTGAGAGGGGTTGGTACAAACCATGTTTCCTATTAGATGGTTTAGTTTGAGAGCACATAGCACAAGAGTGTATGAATCTTTCTACTTGTCTAGTTAAGGTTGGCCAAAAGAAATGGCGGGTGAGATTGAGGATGGTCTTTGTGGTGCCAAAAGGACCCCCACATGCAGATGCAAATGCTTCTTTAATGAAGAGAAGTCTATCCTCGTACCGTGGCACACACAACTGATTAAACTTATATAACCATCCATTTCTAATAGCATAATCAAGAAAAGGAGAACGATTGATTACCATGGGATTTTGAAGAGCTGACCAAATTTCTCCAAAGTCTGGATCCGAATCATACTTGGCTTTCCATGCATCATACGAAACACACATCACCTCCAAGATGTGAAGTACCTATACCAGCGGGTGACTCAACATATCTGCCATTTTATTTGTATTCCCCTTATTATATTTGATCAGCAGATGGAAGTGTTGGATGTATGTTGCCCACTTCAAGTGCCTTTGGTCTTGTATCTTGCTTTGGGAGTTGATAAAGATCAGTGAATGATGGTTTGTATGCAGAATAGTCTCCTTGTCGAGGAAATAGTGTTGCCATTTCTTGAGCGCTTGAACCAAACTATAGAATTATTTGTTGTATGTGCTATAATTAAGCTTAGCTTCTGCGAGAGCCTCTGAGTGATATGCCACAGGGTGTCCTCCCTATGTGAGAACCACGCCAATCGCGAATTGAGACACATTTGTCTTGATCCAAATGGTTGCTACAAATCGGGCAATATGAGCATCGGAGCAGAGTACAATGCTTGCTTGAGTTGTGTAAAGTTTTTCTTCGCATCTGCATTCCAATCAAATTGTGGTTGGTTGGCCAGTTGATGCAAAGGCTTTGCCAATTGTGAGAAACGTGCTACAAATTTGCGGTAAAAATTGATACCGCCCATGAAGCTCTTCAATTGCAGTGCTGAGGTGGGTGATGGCCATTGTGCCAACGCTTGAACTTTTGTTGGATCAAGCCTAATGCCTTCTGTATCCACAATGAAGTCCAAATATTGCACAAACTTCTGTCCAAAAAAAATTGATTTCTTCTCTTTGACCTGGAGCTTGTGAGTTTGGAGTAACTCAAAGACTTGGCGCACATGTTGCACGTGTTCTTCTCACGATCTATTGAAGATCAAAATGTCATCCAAGTAGATCACCACGATCTTGCCCAACAATGGATGAAACACATCATTAATGAGCCTCATGAATGTGACTAGGGCATTGGTGAGCCTGCAGGGCATGACAAGCCATTCAAAGAGACCAAACTTGGTTTTGAATGTGGTCTTCCAAGTGTCCGTTGAGTGCATTCTCACTTGGTGATAGCTCACGGTCAGATCCATCTTTGTGAAGTAAACGACGTCGTGCAAGTGATCCATGAGGTCCTCAATCCCCAGGAGGGGGTAATGGTTTTTAACCGTGATCTTGTTTAAGGCTCAGTAATCAGCGACTAGACACTATTCAGGATCATCCTTCTTGGGGATGATGAAAGCGGGTGAAGCACAAGGCGAAGAGTACGGTTGGATATGTCCGGATTCAAGAAGTTGAGCAATCTGACATTCGATCTCATCAGATTCGTGAGGGGCTAAGCGATAGGTCGGAGCATTGGGTAATTAAGCACTTGGAAGGAGTTCAATAGAGTGTTCAATAGATCTAGAGGGGGGCAATCATGTGGGTTTGGTAAAGACATCAGGAAATTCTTTGAGAAGGGGCGCCATTTCGTGGGGGACCGGACTAGTCAGATTATCAGGGTTGATAGGATGCACCAGGCAGAGAGAGACACATCGGTTAAGGGAACTCAAAGGCTTTTGCGAAGACGTGCGATTGGATGAGGTGAGCATGTATGTGTGTCCTTGATGGCAGAGATGATATTGATGAGTCTTTGCATGATATATAGCGTGGCAGTCTTGTTGATACGAGATTCCTAGTAAAAGGTCTACACAATCTAAGAGGCAACATTGCAGGTCACCACATCATGAAATGGTCCTATGGTGAAGGTGATCGTGCATTGTGTAGAGACTTGGATGAGTGGACCTCCTTGTTGAACCCAACCGAGTTGATAGGGGCGGGGATGCAGAGTAGTAGGTAATTGCAGATGTTGGACTAGTTCGTGAGATACCAGATTCTTTTGACTATCGTTATCAAGGATGAGAGTAGTAATTGTATTTTTTATTTGGCAATTTTGATTGTAAAGAGGAGGCGACCAAGAGGTTGGATTATTCATGGTCATTAGCACCAGTGAAGGGTCTGGTTCGGTAGGATTATCAAGGAAGATCATGTCAACGGATTCGTCTCCAACTTCAAGTTCCACCTCTGTTAATAATGTATTTTGGGTATTTTGATTCTTTATGGCGCGACAATCTGCGATGGAGTGTGAACTAGTCTTATGGAAATTGCACCAAAGATTGGAACTGCGAGATTGAGGTGAATGAGCAGAGGGGTTGGTGGGTGATCCCTGGGTCGCAAAGGGAGAGCAAGAAGATGAAGATGCACCAGGGTTATTGGGAGTAGTACGGGGAATGTGATTCCTAGATTGAGGATGTGGATTCACCTTTTGCTCGACCCTCAAGGCACTGAGGAACACCTTGTCCAAGGATGCACTATCAAACAAATCCACTTCACGTCTTAGCGAAAATAAAAGACCAGAATTAAATTTAATAACCAATACCTCCTCAGGCTCGGATCCATGCAGCTGGAGGCGAAGCTTGCAAAATACATCTATGTAGGCTTGAATTGCTTGATTATGCAGTTGCCTAAGGTGTAGCCAACAAGCGAACAAAGCTTGACAGAAACCTGGGCGATAGAACCGATCTCGGAGGCCTTGGCAAAATTCCGCCCAGGTTGTGATCATTTGCAGTGGTGGATCGACGTTTTTGCCAAGCTCTATGAAGAAAGACTGGCTCTCTAATTGTGTGTCCCACCATGTCTTCACCAAGCCTTCAAGTTGAAGAATCACAATCTACAACTTTCGCTCTTCGTCTAGATCCGGGTGAGTGCGGAAATACGTGGAGAGACTGCGGATCCAGGAATCCACAACTTCTCCATTCAGTTGGCCTAAACACTTTGGCAATTGGATACGAGTATCCAACTCCACTGGTGCGAGACCTTGTTGTTGTTGCATGTGAATAAGCTCATGGAGTGCATTCACCAAATTTTGTGTTACGAAGGACATGTTGTTTGTTGAGGATTATGTCTCTGGCTCTGGCCGCGGAGGCATAATCTTCATCCACCTAGTATGAAGCTTAAACTGAAAATGGCCCTGAGGAGGGCGCTGGACAAAGATCTAAAGAATGTTGAGGGTGCCCTTGCTGCAAAAGCACGCCTAGCTCAAGAACCATGGTGTGGAATGCCACATTTAAACACACACACAAAAAAAATTGAATTGGATGGTGTCTTCCGAAGCTCAAAGGGCATCAAGCTGGCTCTATTACCAAGTGATCCACCACGGAGAGAGAATCAGCAAGAGAACTCAGATCTCCGTAAAACTCTCAGATGAGATACACAATAGAAGTTGGAACAAACACCATCAATCCTTGCATTTGATTCGATAGCTTTTTTTTACAATGGAGATAAAACAAAAAAAAACAGAAAATATTTCCAAAAGGTAGACGCAGCTCCACATAGAATGTTTCTGAAAACAAAAACAAAATCTAAGCAGCCCAAAACAAGGAGAAGCAGGCCCCAATCTAGCTACTATTTTATAAATTTTATGGATTAAGATTTCATCTTTAGAAACAGAACATACCACTACAAAACTGAGGCGAACTCTATGACCAAAAAAAATGGAACTGGAATAAACAAAGACTGGCGAAGCTAAAATCATGGTGCACCCGTGCTCCTGGGACGGCCATGTGGCCCATATTCATTATTTCTCCTGAGAACAAGAATGAAATGCATAAGCTCCTTGTGCAGTAGATAAAGTCTTAACAGTACTCCATCGTAATTGATGCAAAGCAGATACTAAATGGGCTCTCAATATTCAGATCTTAAACCCTCAATATTCAGATCCGCTTCCAGACTAGAAAACATAATTTACCAAATGGACCCGGAAACTAATCAAGTTCTGAAAACATTCAGACTGAAGAGACAGAAATCATGCCAAATCAATCGATTCAATATATATACAGTAATGTCGCTTCAGTAGAAGCCTTCATACAAATCATCACCAGAAAACAATTTGAATAAAATGCACCAAAAAAATTAACTATTGGATCTACCAGCAAATGTGGTAGATCCATTTCACACTCTATATATATATGTTCAGTTTTCAAATCAATACACACTTTTTATTCCATGGAAATGTTCCCAAGAATCTTCCATGGGGGCTTTTATTTCTCGTTAAAACCTGCGAGCAAATTCTTGAAAATGAAACTGATAACTCAGGCAGAGGATTCAATCATTCACGGCCAGCAGCATCGGGGATCAGAGTTAGTGTTCTAGGCGTTTGGGGTTTGTAGGCTTCAGAAACTGAAAGACCTCTTCCTCTCCGGCCTTATCATTTTCTGCACTAGCACGGTCCTCGCCTTGCGTATGTTTCGGCTGCAATTGTCAACGTGCTGTGAGAGATCTTCCATTGCCTTCATAAAACTCTCCTGTTTTTGCTTGATTTCTTCGATTCCAAGTCGAAGGGCATCTTCTTCCCTTGAGCATAAATCAATGTCCCTGAGAATGGAACTGATCTTGCCCTCCAGATTGTCCACCAGAACCCTAATGCTATCCAGATCTTTGATAGCAATGAAAGTCCCAACTTCCATCGTAGTGACGGTCTCGCGTTGGGCTTTGATGGTTTCTTCGTATTTTTTCCAATACGAATCGATCCATTTGCCCTCGGAAGCGATTGGAACCATGGCCGCTATAACAGCTGCAATATGAGGGGAAACAATGGCCGCTGCAACCACGGAACATATCAAAACCGCAGCAAAGGCCGCCCCGAATAAGATACTAGAAACCTTTCTCCATGCCTTAACGTTCCTTAGTTTTTTGTCGAGCCTTTTCTTCTGCGACTGAAGCTTCTCTAGCATCTGTATGTGCCTTCTGTAAACAGAATCAAAATGCTTAAAAAAATCTTCGGAAAACGGGCTACCGGCAGTCTTAAAATTCGTCAGTTCATCCAGCATTTTCTTACTCTGAGCCTCCAAAGGCGGTCCTTCCGATGGAATCTGTTGAAGGGCATTTTGAATAAACAGCTGGTTTTGCCTAGCCTTTCTGAGACAATTCTCCAGCACAGTACAGAAGTCCAGGGTCTGTATACTATTTTCGAAATACTCTTCCACCAGTTCAAACAAATCACGGTTGTTCCATATGTCCTCCTTGCAATCCAATAAGACCTTAACGACCTCCTGGTCCATTTCCAGCAAGCAATTTACTGTTTCTCTTAGGGTTTCTAATGACACACAGCGTACCTCAACGCCATTAGCCAGAGCATGAATAGTGCGACCCGTTCGC
>ML793293.1:167973-193997 GCA_009831015.1 Picea engelmannii | reverse complement strand
TCACCGCCCCGCACATTTACTCCCACCTAACTCTTTATTACCCTTATCCCCTTCGTAAAGGCCTTATCCCAATATTAATTGCCTTATCCCTTATTAATTGCCTTATCCCTTATTTATTTGCCTTATCCCTTATTTAAATGTTTTCCCTTTTACGTATTGGTTACGTTATCCCCCTATGGGATACGTAACCCCATTTAACATTATATTTTATTTTTAACCATTAATTTAATACTTAATCAATTAATGACTCACTTAATAATTAATCATTCATTAACCCTCATGTACACTATTTAATAATATCCAATTAGAAATATTATTTTATGATATAAATACAATTTAGATAATCTTTAGGATTATTATTAAATTAACCATCTTAATAATTAAGGGTCATTACAGATTATAAGTAAATTTCAAGTTTTGAATTTTCAATGTAATTTTTAAACACTGAATCATAAATTGTGAAATTGGTTGGGATAACAACGGTTTTTTTTTTTTTTTTTTTCTTCTTGGTAAGGGATGAAGTGATAAAAGTGTTGAGAATTTAATATAAAGTCACTAGTTGTTTATCATTATGATAGGTGTTAAGTGGACGTGCAATGTTTGCAACTAAGGCATTATTCCAAACTGAGAGATTAGATCCTTGTTCTTATATGATCTAATCAATCTGATTGAGCACTAGCCATCTATTTTCCATGTTCAATTGTTTGACAACATGAAATTATGAAACCAAAAGCTATGCCCTACCTCTCCGTTGGATAGAAGGGTGGAGGAGATTTCTCTACCTAAAAGGGACACCCCTTTGGTGTCATTTCCAGAATTAAAACCCACAATGTATTGGAAATTGTAAGTTCAAACAAATTCATAAGGCACTTCGGATGTGAAAGGATTTGAATTAACAATCTCATCAAATCGAATTTGATCCATGAATTACATAAAAATTAATAACTTTGTATCTCTTTCAATTTCACTATCAAAGATCTTGTATTTTTCATATTTTTTTACCCCTTTTTTCCAACTCCAATAAATAGAATATATCATATTTAATCTTGATTTAAATTAATTAAAAAAATCATGACCATTCAACTCACTTCTCTCTATATTATTTAATAAAATAAATAAAAATATTTTTTTTTGGTTCATTATGACAATTTGTATATCTCTTCCAATTGAAATATCCTCCATTTTGATAATTTCATTTCTTCTTTACCCCAATTACAGGGAGAAGAAATATCATCAAATACCATACAAAGAGCTAGCTTGAGCAGCCTCTGGAGTGAAGAGAACTATAAGATAAAAAACAAAAAATTGTTTGATAAAAGAACTCATATTTGGTTTATGGATAATTAGGCTCGAATTAATAAATTCAACCATGTCAATGTGACACTCTAATGTTGAGTTATATCCCTTCCCTACCCTCTTCTTAAAGGAGAATTGACTTATAAATAATAACTTACCAAATGGTTAAAAGAATCAACACAACTATACCACTATTTTCTCTCGAGTCTTTTTTACAATGTCTTTGTTTGTTGTCACATTTATATGTTAAATTTTTTTATTTATATTATGATTATTATGCGAATACTCTCTTAAGACCAATAAAGCTTAAGTGGATATTTTATGGGTTTTAGGTGGGTTTTTTTTCATTGTATTTTAATATTGTTTAGAGAATTAGGGTTGAATGGTATTACATAATACTTATATATTGTATATATTGTAGTGTGAACAATTTTGTTAATATAATAAAAAAGAAGTGTGATTTTATTTTTATTGGTTTGTTGGTTTAGGTTTTTCAATGTAAATCTCTTGTGCATTGTATATGTGTTATTGTTCTTTCCATTTTTCTTAATAATTAGTTAGTATTACTTCTCTTGCATAGGTTTATCAACGACTATTTTTCTATGCTCACATCCTATAAAGGTCATTGAAATCTTTTTAATGGTCCAAACAACACCCCTATCAAAGCTTGTATCTGGCACTCGGAAGTTGACTTTCTAAACCATATTTTCAAGGCTTGCCTTCCTTTTGCTACCTAATGAGTGCCTAGGGTTATGGTTTCCTCTTTATGATATTTCACTCTAGAATTTTTACTTCCTATTACAATAAAGGGAGTTTTCCTCTTTATGATATTTCACTCTAGGATTTTTACTTCCTATTGGAATAAAAGGACTTTTCCTCCTTATGGTTAAGGGCTTTTGAAAATGAGTTGACACATCTCTTCTTAGAGATAATATAACATCATTCTAGCCATTTTTTTTTATTTCTATACACATTATTGACTTTCACTAATATAATTTATTTTTTTCATTGTAATATTCTTTTTTCAACACTGTAACTTGTGTTATCTATGTAATATTATGTTGTTTAATTTTTTTCTCAATCCAATTTAGATCACTATGCATGTGATATAACATTGTTCTCAAGAAGTGACTAAGCACATAATCTTACTGGAAATGCTCAACCCAAGCTCAAATAACAATCAATCCAAGTAGCAAACATATGTTCAACAATGGAGTCAAGTAATCTATAAAGAAATATAAGTTTAGAATATCCATTAAGATTGAGTTCAACACTCACCTTGATCAATGAATTTTAAATTCTTAATAGACTCACTTGTCTAACACAACAAACCAATAAACATTTATCCTAAATACCACTCATGAAGCAATTTGACAACATAACAATATTAGCAAATCTGCTTCTAATATTAATCTCATACAACCATCACCTAGTTATTATTAACCTTGTCACTAACTTCCAAAGCCCTAGCCTAGTCATGCATTTATCCTTCTTCTCTTTTTTAGAATATACATTAATTCTTCACATTCCATCTCCCATTTAAACCCCGAGCTCTTTGTCACAACTTATATGGCCAATAATTAAATACATATTTAAAGGGAGGTTCACAACTAGGGATGTGAAGAGAAGAGAAGGAAGTGGTCCTTTTGAAGCTCTATTTTATGGGTTAAACTTATGTGTGTTTATTACATTATCGTAAATCCATCTTAAAGTTGATTTTATTAGTGTTGATAGAGATCAAAATTGTGTAAGTGAAAACTTTTTTGACATAGCAAAATTTGAGAAAGGTTTTCACTTTGACAAATTTGATTCATTTCCGCACTTGATCGAATCAGATTTAAGATGAATATGTATTGATTTAACCTTGTGAATAATTAACATTGCTACAATAATAATTCTCTTCCCAACATGACAACCTCAATTTGTGATAATTTATCTAACCTCTTTTCTTAATTAGTAATAATCATAGATACAAACTTATAAAAAATTACTCAATAACTTTTATTAACTTTTATCTTAGCTAATATGTAACCAATAAACAAAAATAAATAAATTTATTTACTTTAAATTTAAATTTAAATTTAAATAAATATATATAATTTGATACCAACAAATATATGTATTTTATAAATATATTATTATTATTATTAAATCTTTAATTACGTCGAAAGGTGTACACCTATTGACAATGGGCACAATTAATGATCTTTTAACCTTATTTAACCTTACACCCTAATCTGATGGCTATGCATTGAAGATGCTTAGTCGTCCTCCAAAATCAATGGATCTGATTTATTGTTCATAACTTTCTTGCATTTATCAAGGCATCCGTTAACATGTTTACATTTTAACATTTACCTAATCACATTAAAAAATTACTGTAAGGATATGTAATTGCCACGTTCCATTTATCAACCTAATGCAGTGAAACATTTCATATTACCACAGACGGATTACCACAAACATTTTATATTGAAGACACACGTTCTCAGTATATTGAAAGCACGCATTCTCAACCACTAACTTTTAACGTTCTCAACCACGAATTAGTCCGAGTTAGTAGCTATGCTAGTATAAATATTACATTAAATAGCTTTCATACTATGTTGTAAAAAGTCCCTCCCAACCGAGCCACTCCATAATAATATAAAAGCGGTTAAGTTGTTTCCATCAACAAATGCAACACTTAATTATTGTCTTACGAGCATTACCAAAGCTCGGGTGTAACACCCTCTAAACCATTTATGCCAAAGACAATTGTTTGTTAGAACGTCTTGGACACCAAGATGGGAAATTCATAAGAGAGTATATTTTGAATTGAGTGGACTATTTTCAATGAAGATCCAATTATAAGAAATTTATCAATCCCTTTTTATACAGGTTTTTAATTATGTTTTTTCTATATCTATTTAAAATTTAAAAAATTATCTAAATAAGTTTTTTTTAATAAGTTTTTTTTATTAATAATATTTTTTATATTTATTTAAAATTAAAAAATTCTCTTTAAAATTAATATTATTTAAAATTAAAAAATTCTCTTTAAAATTAATATTATATTAAAAAATTCTCTTTAAAATTAATATTATTTAAAATTAAAAAATTCTCTTTAAAATTAATATTAATGAACAATCTTTTTTTAATGAATAAATTTGTTTCTTACAACAAAATCATGTCATTACATATCCTCTCTCAATGATGATCCTCTCTCTCAATGATGATGTATCTAATTTTTATTTCGGTGTAATTTTTAAATTTTAAGATCTTAATGGTTGTCACCTGCTTTATTTATATGTAAGAATTCATTAAGTAATTTAAGAAAGAATATTTGAAAATGGAATCAGTCCAAGTGAGTGGGGATTTTTGCTTTTTTATCTTCGTTGTGGAGTTTTTTTAGCAAAAGAGATTGTAAGAGACAACCTCCAATGAGAGATAAAGGCATTCAAATTCTTGATTAGAAATCTAAAGTCAATGAAAGGAAACCATCCACTGCAAAGGAGATTCATAAAATGATTAGAAGTCGTCCCTCAGCTAGATATTCCATCCCCAAGACCAAGGAGAAAATCCTCTATATTCTCTAAGAGCATTGATTGGAAAATTTGCAGGCCTCTAGCCTTGCCTAAGAGCCATAGAATCATGTGTGAAAAGCACTAGATTCCCAATATTCAAGGACACATGTTTTTATTTGCTTTGGGTCATAGTTACTTTGTGTTTCTTTTTCTTAACTATAAGGAGGAACACGATTCGATCTTTCCCTATGGACCCTACTTCATGGGATCTAGAGGAATGTACCTATATCCTTGGACTCTTGACTTCAATCCCTAAGAGAATATTACAACAACTCCCATGTGGCTCACGCTTCCTCATTTCCCTTTTATTTCTTTGGGATGAAATCCCTACCAAAGATATAGGGAACAAGTTGGGCCGATTTATTGACCAAGTAGAACCAAAAGAAAACTTGTACTCTTGAATGCAAATGTGTGTAGAGGTGGATCTGGAGAAGGGTCTCCCAAAGGCATTGAAAATCAACATGGATGGGTGGAGTCACCAACAAGCCCTAGATTATGTTCAACTTAACTTGTATGTGTTGGTTCCTAGTCACGCTATTACCGATTTTTCATGCCATGGCATGCTAGGCTTAAGAAGTTTTGCACTTTGATCTCCTCATACTCGTCAAAGTTGTTTATGTCTGATTGAACATGTTTTCTTTCAGCATTGTTTCTCTATTTTACCTTCTTGTAAAATTTATGCACATGACTTTTCAATGCTTTTTAATCCAATAAGCACTTTTTTGTTTTGTATCTCACTCTTTAATGTTTTTCTTACATTGTTTGTCCCATGTTTTTTTCCTCTTTTTTAGTCCATCTTCATTGATTTTAACTAAAATCTTGTATCATTATTAATTACTACCATATATTAATGACTATCATATGCTTCGCTTTCATATTTCACATCAATGAAAAAATATTAGAGTTAGAAACATCAGAAAGGAACAAAAAATTTACCAACCCTAAAATATTATTGTTTTGTATTTTCAAATTGTGATTTAATGATGGGAAGGGATGTTGCATCATCAAATCTCAACTAATATCAAACTGTTGCGTGTAAAAAAAAGTGTTTCATAATCTAGTCTTTGTCTTTGTCCTTCTTGATTAAGATTCAAAAGATAAGTTAACCATTCTACAACGATACTATTAAATGAAGGAAACAATGGTGCAAGCGTTAGCGTCTGCAGAAGGAATGATTGAATACAAGCTCTGCAAGGAAACTATCTATGTAATAAAATACAAAGAATATATTGTCTATTTTGACCGATCTATTTCCATTTTTTGCAAATTATACATCTCTTTCTCACTTTCCAACTGTAAAATATGGTAATGGTCCACAAAATCATTTATAGTTAAATTTTGAAGTTCTTGGAAATGCTTTTAAGAACGCATTTCAAAGAAGTGAAGTTTACCATGCTCATTTTTATGCAAGAAAATCATTGCTGTCATAAAATACAATAAGGTAAACCATTGTGGTTTATTGGGACATGTTAGTACCTAAATCTATAGATCCAAAATCTCTTTTATTCCTAAGCCTAGCTTGAATATATAATCCCCTTTCAACAACCTAATCCTTTCCATCTGACCTTCATTTTTCTATGCCTTGTTTACTCTTGGTTGTTTTTTTTTCTTTGAATTGATTTTATTGTTTTTTGAGTAAGGCATGTTTAAAGTGGTTACATAGGATTTTATTGTCACATTATGGATGCTTTGATTTCACTACTTAAGCTGTAGGTTGCCCTATAGTTGTGAGGTTAATTTTTTTGTTGCAAAAATAGGGTAGTCTTTGTAGTGCAAAAATAACATCATTGCTAAAAATGAGCTACAAAAGCCCATATACTCCAACAACATTGTTCAAAACACCATTCAAGCGCATTGTTGATTTGACATGTCTTCTAATAATTCTAAGTTTCAAATCGAGATTTTGTCTCATCAAAGGTGGTGATTTAGTTCAACATGAAGAATACCCGACGATTCTGATCGGTACACCTGGGAAATCATCGGATGTTATGGTTTCGGCCATTCATTCTCCATGATCTCATGAATTCAACACATTTTTAGTTTATTATTAAAAAGTGACCATTCTAATGTTTTTGTATACAAGAAAAACTCGATTGTTGCAGGTTTATGATTACAACCCTAATTTGCATAAAATAAACCTTTGATTGGTACATGATCTAGGGTTTGTTATTGCAGAATGGCACATCGTAGAAGTGGTCACCTCCTTCGCTTGGAACCGAATGGGATCTAGCTTTTGGAAGCTCTTCTAGAAATTGGAGAGAAATTCACTCAGGAAGGATGGTATGGATTTTGCAGTGCATTTCAAGGTCACCATACAGATGTCGATATGGCATTTGCTAAGGGATTTGATGGGTTCTAGGCTCAGGTTGGGAACCTTGCTATTCAGGTTTCAGAACATTCTATCTCCTGAACTTTCATTGTGCCTATTGATGGTGAAAGGTGGTTCAAGAAGAAAGACATTCCAAAAGACCTATGCAATCAGTTTCTCAATGAAGATCATCAAAATCCTTAATGGAACAAGGGAATTCCAAGTAAGTGGTTGAAGAAAGAATGGAAAAATACTCTACCAGTGGTTCGAAAGTACATAACATGTGAATGTAGATTTTCTATTGTTTATTGTTATCATATGAGGTTTCTCTTACATTTGAATGGGAATCACAGAATGAACCTACCTTTCTTTTTATTGAAAAGTTTAACTAAGATGGAAAATAAGATTCAAACACATACATGGAATGCTCAGTACAACCTTTTTCCTCAAGGACTTATCAAAGTTTTGGTTATTCAAGAGTTAAACGAAACCCAAACTCCATGGGAACAATTTTTGGCCATATATGGTTTGGAAACACATGGGATACATAAACATGTTACTGCTACAAATTCTAAGACTCATAAGAAAACCAGTAACTTGACAAACATGCCTAGAAGTGTACAATTAGATGCCTCATCTGTTACAAGGGAAACAAGGTCAAACAGAAATAAGTTACTTTGTCAAGAAGGAAGTACATCATAACAGAGGTTGATATCTTCCCCAGTAAAACATATCTTTCCTGAATACAAGAAGGTTTACACTAGAAAAAGAACCAGGAAGGTTTCAGTAGAGCCAATTTCATCTCCTAGACAAAATAAAATTAAGCTTATAGAATAAAATGCAGTTATGGAAATTGAAGACTTTTTAGATACAATACAGAGCAAGAGAAATTAAAAAAAGTTCTCAAAAAGAGATAAAGGGAAGCAACCGGTAGGAACATAAAAAAGAATTGAAACTCGACCTACAAACAAGTTTAGGCTCAATGTTAAGGCCATTTTCAATCCTTCCCTAAAGAATGATAAACCAATGATCATTGATGATGATACTCTTGAAGGTATTCTAGCTGATACAGGAAATAAAGCTACAACACTGTAACTTGTGTAATACTCTTTTTTTCATTGTAATACTCTTTTTTCAACACTGTAACTTGTGTTATCTATGTAATATTATGTTCTTTAATTTCTTTCTCAATCCAATTTAGATCACTATGCATGTTATATAGCATTGTTCTCAAGAAGTGACTAAGCACACAATCTTACTAGAAACGCTCAACCCAAGCCCAAATAACAATCAATCCAAGTAGCAAACATATGTTCAACAATGGAATCAAGTAGTCTATAAAGAAATATAAGTTTAGAATATCCATTAGGATTGAGTTCAACACTCACCTTGATCAATGAATTTTCAATACTTAATAGACTCACTTGTCTAACACAACAAACCAATAAACATTTATCCTAAATAGCACTCATGAAGCAATTTGACAACATAAAAATATTAGCAAATCCGCTTCTAATATTAATCTCATACAACCATCACCTAGTTATCATTAACCTTGTCGCTAACTTCCAAAGCCCTAGCCTGGTCATGCATTTATCCTTCTTCTCTTTTTTAAAATATACATTAATTCTTCACATTCCATCTCCCATTTGAACCCTAAGCTCTTTGTCACAACTTATATGGCCAATAATTAAATACATATTTAAAGGGAGGTTCACAACTAGGCATGTGAAGAGAAGAGAAGGAAGTGGTCCTTTTGAAGCTCTATTTTATGGGTTAAACTTATGTGTGTCTATTACATTATCGTAAATCCATCTTAAAGTTGATTTTATTAGTGTTGATAGGGATCAAAATTGTGTAAGTAAAACCTTTTTTGACATAGCAAAATTTGAGGAAGGTTTTCACCTTGACAAATTTGATTCATTTCCGCACTTGATAGAATCAGATTTAAAATGAATATGTATGATTTAACCTTGTGAATGTTGATTTAACCTTGTGAATAATTAATATTGCTCCAATAGTAATTCTTTTCCCAACATGACAACCTAGATTTATGATAATAATCATAAATAGAAACTTATAAAAAATTACTCAATAACTTTTATTAACTTTTATCTTAATTAATATGTTAACCAATAAAAAAAAATACAAATATAAATATAAATTTAAATAAATATATATATAATTTGATACCAACCAATATATATATTTTATAAATATATTATTATTATTATTATTATTATTATTATTAAATCCTTAATATAAATATTACATTGAATCGCTTTCATACTATGTTGTAAAAAGTCCCTCTCAACCGAGCCACTCCATAATAATATAAAAGCAGTTAAGTTGTTTCCAACAACAAATGTAACACTTAATTATTGTTTTACGAGCATCACCAAAGCTCGGGTGTAACACCCTCTAAACTATTTATGCCAAAGACAATTGTTTGTTAGAACGTCTTGCACACCAAGATGGGAAATTCATAAGAGAGTATATTTTGAATTGAGTGGACTATTTTCACTGAAGATCCAATTATAAGGAATTTATCAATCCCTTTTTATACAGGTTTTTAATTATGTTTTTTCTATATCTATTTAAAATTAAAAAATTATCTGAATAATTTTTTTTTAATAATTTTTTTTATTAATAATGTTTTTTATATCTATTTAAAATTAAAAAATTCTCTTTAAAATTAATATTATTTAAAATTCCCCCGGATGGAGTGTCACATGGAAAAGAAGGGCACGTAGAGGCACGAAGGGAAAGACCATTTATGGTGGCTCTCACCTCAAACCATCGCCATTTATGAAGGCTTTCACCTCCGTCGGCCTCCGGTTATCGATGGGGCCTCTCACGCGTGAGCATGGGTCGGCCAGCCAGAGCATTAAGCTCTCGGCGTTAATGGTGGCAACCATAGTTTATGTCATTATCCGTCTAACCGGACCTCTCATAATGCACTTGAAGCTAACTGAGCAGAGCAAGAACCGACGCGTAGGAGGCATCCTGGCACTAGCCCTCACTCTCACCATGCCGCGGGCAAGGGGGAGACCCCGCAGAGGAGTTGGCTGGTACGCGGCTAATTCAAGAAGGGAAAGGCACAGGCGTTTCGAAAGAGCTCTGCTCCTGGCCAAGAGAAAACGACGCGGTGACGCCATAGCAACAAGTTAGCCCCCTCGAACTTATGTTGAAGAAGACCCGTCCATAGAGCTCCCACCAGATTTCTCTGAGAGCCGAATGTTCAACGTCCCAGATAATTGGGACCCTCCGGTGCGCTTTGGTGAAGCAACACCACCACCCAGTTTGAAAGAGACTCACGACCCCAGCGATGCAGCGAATGCAGAGTTCGACACCTGCCTAGTTGAAGAGGAGCTGCCGGAATACGCAGTCGACACGCAGCCGCAGAGGAAGACGCAGGGTCACCAAGAAACGGAGGCTGAAACAGAGTTGCCGCCATCGCCACCACTCCTACATCCGAAGCACCTGAACCTGATCTTTGAGGTACGCAGCCTGGTGGATGATCAAATTTTCAGAGCCGTTCGCATTAGCCAACGCTTGGACATGCTTTACGCAGCCTACTCCAGGGCCACACCTCGGCGCCAATGCCCCACCTGTGCTCAGCCCTATGTCATTCCTGTCAACGGCGGCAAGGCGAAGGAAGGCTGCGAGGACTCCGACGAATAGGTTCTACTATCTCATATGGTCTCCAACTCCTTTTCTTTTGTTGTTTATCAGAGCTATAGCTCTTTAGTTTCTAGCTTAGTTAGCGTTAGAACAGACTTTACTAAACTACTGATGAAGATGAATACGCACCCTGGTTTCCTTCGGGTAGGGTGGCGAAACATGGTGTTTGATTTTGCATGCTGCTGTGGACAGGCCAGCTGTCCTGGTTTCCTGCATAGGCAAGACAACTGGCACCTGTATGTCAAGTGTATTTCTTTTTCTGAAGGTTTAATATAACAAGATTCGTCTTTTTTTACTTAAAAAAAAAATATTATTTAAAATAAAAAAAATCTCTTTAAAATTAATATTAATGAACAATCTTTTTTTAATGAATAAATTTGTTTCTTACAACAAAACAAAATCATGTCATTATGTATCCTCTCTCAATGGTGATCCTCTCTCTCAATGATGATGTATCTAATTTTTATTTCATCTCATTTCAAAGGCCAATTTTGTTGTATTCATTTTTATTTTTGTTGTATTTATTTTTATCATACATATTTTTTTTGGTCTAGGGTGTAATTTTTAAATTTTAAGATTTTAATGGTGGTCACTTGCTTCATCTATATGTAAGAATTCATTAAGCAATCTAAGAAAGAAGATTTGAAGATGGAATCACTCCAAGCGAGTGGGGATTTTTGCTTTTTTATCTTCGTTGTGGAGTTTTTTAGCAAAAGAGATTGTAAGAGACAACCTCCAATGAGAGATAGAGGCATTCAAATCCTTGATTAGAAATCTAAAGTCAATCAAAGAAAACCATCCACTGCAAATGAGATTCCTAAAATGATTAGAAGTCACCCCTCAGCTAGATATTCCATCCCCAAGACCAAGGAGAAAATCCTTTATTTTCTCTAAGAGCATTGATTGGACAAACACTAAATTCTCAATATTCAAGGACACATGTTTTTATTTCCTTTGGGTCATAGTTACTTTGTGTTTCTTTTTCTTAACTATAAGGAGGAACATGATTCGATCTTGCCCTATGGACCCTACTTCATGGGATCTAGGGGAATGTACCTATATCCTTGGTCTCTTGACTTCAATCCATAAAAGAATATTACAACAACTCCCATGTGGCTCATGCTTCCTTGTTTCCCTTTTATTTCTTTGGGATGAAATCCCTACCAAAGATATAGGGAACAAGTTGGGCCGATTTATTGACCAAGTAGAACCAAAAGAAAACTTGTACTCTTGCATGCAAATGTGTGTAGAGGTGGATCTGGAGAAGGGACTCCCAAAGGCATTGAAAATCAACATGGATGGGTGGAGTCACCAACAAGCCCTAGATTATGTTCAACTTAACTTGTATGTAATGGTTACTAGTCACGTTATTACCTATTTTTCATGCCATGGCATGCTAGGCTTAAGAAGTTTTTCACTTTGATCTCCTCATACTCGTCAACGTTGTTTATGTATGATTGAACATGTTTTCTTTCAGCATGGTTTCTCTATTTTACCTTCCTGTAAAATTTGTGCACGTGACTTTTCAATGCTTTTTAATCCAATAAGCACTTTTTTATTCTGTATCTCACTCTTTAATGTTTTTCTTACATTGTTTGTCCCATGTTTTTTTCCTCCTTTTTAGTCCATCTTCATTGATTTTAACTAAAATCTTGTATCATTATTAATGACTACCATATATTTATGACTATCATATGCTCCACTTTCATATTTCACATCAATGAAAAAATATTAGAGTTAGAAACATCAGAAAGGAACAAAAAATTTACCAACCCTAAAATATTATTGTTTTGTATTTTCAAATTGTGATTTAATGATGGGAAGGGATGTTGCATCATCAAACCTCAACTAATATCAAACTGTTGCGTGTAAAAAAAAAGTGTTTCATAATCTAATCTTTGTCTTTGTCCTTCTTGACTAAGATTCAAAAGATAAGTTAACCATTCTACAACGATACTATTAAATGAAGGACACAATGGTGCAAGCGTTAACGTCTACAGAGGGAATGACTGAATACAAGCTCTGCAAGGAAACTATCTATGTAATAAAATACAAAGAATATATTGTCTATTTTGACTGATCTATTTCCATTTTTTGCAAGTTATACATCTCTTTCTCACATTCCAACTGTAAAATATGATAATGTTCCACAAAATCATTTATAGTTAAATTTTGAAGTTCTTGGAAATGCTTTTAAGAACGCATTTCAAAGACGTGAAGTTTACCATGCTCATTGTTATGCAAGAAAATCATTGCTCTCATAAAATACAATAAGGTAAACCATTGTGGTTTATTGGGACATGTTAGTACCTAAATCTGTAGATCCAAAATCTCTTTTATTCCTAAGCCTAGCTTGAATATATAATCCCCTTTCAACAACCTAATCCTTTCCATCTGACCTTCATTTTTCTATGCCTTGTTTACTCTTGGTTGTTTTTTTTTCTTTGAATTGATTTTATTGTTTTTTGAGTAAGGCATGTTTAAAGTGGTTACATAGAATTTTATGGTCACATTATGAATGCTTTGATTTCACTACTGAAGCTGCAGGTTGCCCTATAGTTGTGAGGTTAATTTTTTTGCTACAAATTTAGGGTAGTTTTTGTAATGCAAAAATAACATCATCGCTAAAAATGAGCTACAAAAGCCCGTATACTCCAACAACATTGTTCAAAACATCATTCAAGTGCATTGTTGATTTGACATGTCTTCTAATCATTCTAAGTTTCAAATCGAGATTTTGTCTCATCAAAGGTGGTGATTTAGTTCAACATGAAGAATACACGACGATTCTGATCGATACACCTGGGAAATCATCGGATGTTATGGTTTCGGCCATTCATTCTCCATGATCTCATGAACTCAACACATTTTTAGTTTATTATTAAAAGGTGACCATTCTAATGTTTTTGTATACAAGAAAAACTCAATTGTTGCAGGTTTATGATTAAAACCCTAATTTGCATAAAAGAAACCTTTGATTGGTACATGATCTAGGGTTTGTTATTGCAGAATGGCATGTCGTAGAAGTGGCTGCCTCCTTCGCTTGGAACCTAATGGGATCTAGATTTTGGAAGCTCTTCTAGAAATTGGAGAGAAATTCACTCAGGAAGGATGGTATGGATTTTGCAGTGCATTTCAAGGTCACCATATAGATGTCGCTATGGCATTTGCTAGGGGATTTGATGGATTCTAGACTCAGGTTGGGAACCTTACTATTCAAGTTTCAAAACATTCTATCTCCTAAACTTTCATTGTGCCTATCGATGGTGAAAGGTGGTTCAAGAAGAAAGACATTCCAAAAGACCTATCAATCAGTTTCTCAATGAAGATCATCAAAATCCTTAATGGAGCAAGGGAATTCCAAGTAAGTGGCTGAAGGAAGAATGGAAAAATACTCTACCAGTGGTTCGAAAGTACATAACATGTGAATGTAGATTTTCTATTGTTTATCGTTATCATATGAGGTTTCTCTTACATTTGAATGTGAATCACAGAATGAACCTACCTTTCTTTTTATTGAAAAGTTTAACTAAGATGGCAAATAAGATTCAAACACATCCATGGAATGCTCAATACAACCTTTTTCATCAAGGACTTATCAAAGTTTTGGTTATTCAAGACTTAAACGAAACCCAAACTTCATGGGATTTTTTTTTGGTCATATATGGTTTTGAAACACATGGGATTCATAAACACGTTACTACTACAAATTCTAAGGCTCATAAGAAAACCAGTAGCTTGACAAACATGCCTAGAATTGTACAAGTAGATGCCCCATCTGTTACAAGGGAAACAAGGTCAAACAGAAAGAAGTTACTTTGTCAAGAAAGAAGCACATCATAATAGAGGTTGATATCTTCCTCAGTAAAACAAATCTTTCCTGAATACAAGAAGGTTTACACCAGAAAAAGAGCCAGGAAGGTTTCAGTAGAGCCAATTTCATCTCCTAGACAAAATAAAATTAAGCTTATAGAATAAAATGCAGTTATGGAAATTGAAGGCTTTTTAGATACAATACAGAGCAGGAGAAATAAAAAAAAGTTCTCAAAAAGAGATAAAGGGAAGCAACCGGTAGGAACATCAAAAGGAATTGAAACTCGACCTACAAACAAATTTAGGCTAAATGTTAAGGCCATTTTCAATCCTTCCCTGAAGAATGATAAACCAGTGATCATTGATGATGATACTCTTGAAGGTATTCCAGCTGATACAGTAAAGAAAGCTACAACCATAAAATCACTCAAAGATATTCCCATGAAGAAGATTAGAAGTGTTAGTTCGAAAAAACGAAAGGTAACTTCTATAGTTGAAATTCCAAAATTGGATACTAGAGCAGGACATAAACATATTTTCATCCCTTTAATTCCTGAATTACAAGATTTTAGTGTTGAGAAATCATTATCTCCTCCACCTGTATTAGCAAAAGAAAACACTATTGAGGTGTCGTTTTTAGATGTTGACAAACTAGAGAGGATGCCCAACAGTCGCAAACTTACATTGATCTAAATAAACCAGCTCATGAAGAAGATTTATGGGAAGACAGATTTGAAATAGGGGAAACTCCAAAAAAGAAGAAATATGGTAAGAAAATCATCTTACGAAACACAATAAACAACTTAAAAAGAAAAACTCTAGGTTACATAAGAGAATGACTAAGTTGGTGGAAAAACATAACAAGCTCTGTGAATTTTCCCAGAAGTTAATGAAGAAGAATAGGAAATTGTATTGGACTAGCAGAGTGCTCAAAACTAAGTGGCTTCAGGAGAATTTCAAACATCAAACTCCTGTCCAAGGATGAAAAAAGTTTGGAAATTTTGTAAAAGTGCAGGTTTTATCAATTTTGAGTCATGCCACAGAAAGCCAGTTATTTTTGCAGCGCCCCTGTTTTGAAGACTGTTAAGGCACTTCAAGAAATTTGAAGGCTCATTTTGTAAACAGGTTCAAAGACCATGAATATAGAACACCAAATCAAGCAAGAGATCGTAAGATTACTTCTTCCACATATAGTTCTCTAAGATGGTTATTTTGAATTACATTTTGTTAGGATCAAAGAATATCTTTAGGAGTCAAAGATGTGATCCTGAAATAGAGGATCTTCGCCTAGGATCCACGGTTTTGTTATCTGCCCAAATTCGATGTAAGTAGAATATAGTTGTTATCTAATAGTTGTGCATATCAATATATAATCATAATTGAACCTATGTTTTGGGATCTGGGAGCTAAACTTGTATCTACTCTCTATCTATAAAAGAAAATCAAAAGAGAGGCTAAGGGGTTCAAGTTTTTGGGGTTAAGCAGAAGGGGAAGGTTTGAAAAAGTTGAAAAGAAGTTAAATCCTGTAAGATTTTATACTCAAGGAATCAAAAGTTCCGATGGTTAGACTGTTATTTATGTATTTCATCTTTGTTTGTCTTATTTGAATGCAATTGAAATTTAAGAAAATCATTGATTTTTCCTTGGTTCAACTATAATTCCAGTGAATAATTTACTGTTAAATTACATGTTTTGAAGATTTGCATTCAAGTACTTGTTTCAGGTTTTAAAATATCATTTTGAACTTGGAAATCTTCTTAATATAAGTGACCAAATTGTTAACTTGTGCTCTAAGTTTCCTCTATCTTTTCTTCTGCATTCAATTGTTTATTTATTTGACTTATTAATATGAATTTCCTTAACTAAGTAAAGTGTTGTTAATAATTTGATTGAAAGTGCATGACCATATTCATAACCTTCCAACCTATCCAAACCACTTATTTATAATTCAAACCAAAACAACTAATACAATAACTAAGATGCTCTAACTTTTCCCTATAACAGTCTAGTACAAATTTTAAGAATAACATGACATTTCTTTGAAATTAGTATGAACAAGGCACTTTTTGAATTCAAGTTGAATAAGGGTAAAAGCATGGGCTCCTTCATGGATACCACAATTTTTTTATCTGAACCATAACATAATTCTTTGCAATATTAAATAGTAGGATGGATAGATAGATTTTATTAAATTGTGCAAAAATAAATGACCATGTGGAATAACAAAGTTTATATTTTGTGCACCAATTTCAAAGAGTAGAAAGCAAGAAATTATGTTAATTAATAACATAATTCTTTACAATATTAGAATAGATAGATTGATTTTATTAAATTGTTAGTAAAATTAAATTATCATATGGAATAACAAAGTTTACATTGTGTGAACCAATTTTAAAGAGTATAAAGCAAATAATTATGTTAATTACCATATGGAATAACAAAGTTTACATTGTGTGAACCAATTTTAAAGAGTATAAAGCAAGTAATTATGTTAATTAAAAGTGTAATGGCAAGTCCCAAACATGGACTCAACCATTTTAACAACCACGATAGCAAGTTGCCACCATTGGCGTATGCAAAAGGATTGAATGAATCCTAAGCAAGGAAGTTATTCCTCTAATAATATACCAACCGTAGTTAGCACTTCGACTAAGCATTTACCGGGTACGCCATAGAGATTGTTTAGATGAGGGGAAACTTCGCCTCAATGTAAAAATTAAATTCAAAAAGAAAGTGGAGAAATTAATTTCATTAATTTAAATGTTATCATTTTAATTAAAGTAGTAAATTAAGTTAAATATTATTAATTTGATTTTTGCTTATATAAGAAGATGTATTGGAGAGTCTTGTGGTTTTACAAAGCAATTATGGTTTTCATCTATTTTTGAGTGGTTTTGTTGTGGAATTTGAATATTAATGATGATACGGTAAAGCTTTGTTGTGGAATTTGAATATTAATGATGATACGGTAAAGCTTTGTTGTGGAATTTGAATATTAATGATGATATGGTAAAGTTTAGGAGATATAGTTATAGGTTCAACAAGTAAAATGATAATTGAGATTGATTTATGTTGGATTTCATATAACAAGGGTTATGCGTTAAATTGTATTTTAATTTTGCTATAAAACTAGATTTAGTAACAAAGCATTTATTTGTGTTAAAGAGATTTTACTATATCTTATAGGATACTAATAGTATGTTCATTGTATATGAAAAAGGTTAAGGGTTTTACAAATTTGAATTTTTCTAATTTATTATCATTGGAATCTAGTAAGGTTATCTTTGTTGAAATTGTAATTTTGGATTGATGAGAGTGTTTAATGTTATTTTGGTATCAGAGTCGGATTTAATATGGGAATACTGCATTAGTCGGAAAAAGTAATCTACATGTAAATTGTTGTGGTGTAATAGAATTAATCGAAGCTTCCATTCACGAAGTAGAGGCACGTCGTTGTTCATACATGCAAATCAAAGCATTGCTATACTACTAGTTTTGAGACATGTTCAACATAGAGAGACCGCCCTTATAAACCATATTTTCAAGGCTTGTTCAACACGGAGAGACAAAGAGACATGTTCAACACAGAGAGACAGAGAGATGTGTTCAACATAGAGAGACAGAGAGTCGTGTTCAACACAGAGAGATAGAGAGACGTGTTCAACACAAATTGACTTTCTAAACCATATTTTCAAGGCTTTCCTTCCTTTTGCTACCTAATCAGTGCCTAGGGTTATGGTTTCCTCTTTATGATATTTCACTCTAGGATTTTTACTTCCTATTGCAATAAAAGGAGTTTTCCTCCTTATGGTTAAGGGTTTTTGAGAATGAGTTGTCACATCTCTTCTTAGAGATAATATAACATAATTCTAGCCATTTTTTTATTTCTATACACATTTTACTGACTTCCACTAATATAATTTGTTTTTTCATTGTAATACTCTTTTTTCAACACTGTAACTTGTGTTATCTATGTAATATTATGTTCTTTAATTTCTTTCTCAATCCAATTTAGACCACTATGCATGTGATATAACATTGTTCTCAAGAAGTGACTAAGCACACAATCTTACTAGAAACGCTCAACCCAAGCCCAAATAACAATCAATCCAAGTAGCAAACATATGTTCAACAATGGAGTCAAGTAGTCTATAAAGAAATATAAGTTTAGAATATCCATTAGGATTGAGTTCAACACTCACCTTGATCAATGAATTTTCAATTCTTAATAGACTCACTTGTCTAACACAACAAACCAATAAACATTTATCCTAAATACCACTCATGAAGCAATTTGACAACATAACAATATTAACAAATCCGCTTCTAATATTAATCTCATACAACCATCACCTAGTTATCATTAACCTTGTCACTAACTTCCAAAGCCCTAGCCTAGTCATGCATTTATCCTTCTTCTCTTTTTTAAAATATACATTAATTCTTCACATTCCATCTCCCATTTGAACCCCAAAGCTCTTTGTCACAACTTATATGGCCAATAATTAAATACATATTTAAAGGGAGGTTCACAACTAGGGATGTGAAGAAAAGAGAAGAGAAGGAAGTGGTCCTTATGAAGCTCTATTTTATGGGTTAAACTTATGTGTGTTTATTACATTATCGTAAATCCATCTTAAATTTGATTTTATTAGTGTTGATAGGGATCAAAATTGTGTAAGTGAAAACTTTTTTGACATAGCAAAATTTGAGGAAGGTTTTCACCTCGACAAATTTGATCCCTTTCCACACTTGATAGAATCAGATTTAAGATGAATATGTATTGATTTAACCTTGTGTGAATAATTAACATTGCTCCAATAGTAATTCTCTTCCCAACATGACAACCTGGATTTGTGATAATTTATCTCACCTCTTTTCTTAATTAGTAATAATCATAGATAGAAACTTATAAAAAATTACTCAATGACTTTCATTAACTTTTATCTTGGCTAATATGTAACCAATAAACAAAAAAAATGATAAATTTATTTACTTTAAATTTAAATTGAAATATATATATATATAAAATTTGAGACCAACAAATATATATGTATTTTATAAATATATTATTATTATTATTATTAAATCCTTAATATAAATATTACGTTGAATCGCTTTCATACTATGTTGTGAGAGATCTTGTCGGCTCATGGGCAGTTCAGGCCTCCTGTACTTTCAAGTGAATGCAAACGCTCTCCCTTCCACATATATGGATAACTCTCCACTCCCATTGAAGAACATTTCTGCATTTCTCCAACGAACTCCAGGACTTTGTGGTTCTACGCCCTCTTACCATCATGTGGTGGAGATCCAGAGCCCCTTGCACTTGTTCGTCCTGTGTCTCTGAGGAATTGAGAGAGCAATTTCGTTCTCTGTGAATGGATGTCAGGCGCGTAGAAGAAAGAACATATACTCATCTCAAGGATTTTCAAAGGAAAATCAAGGGTTGTGGGACGATATTGCCAATTTACAAGGCCAACTGCATCAACAAGAACTCAAGCATAATCAAGAGCTTGCAATATCTCTCTGCGGGATCAACATGAACACCAAGCATATTGGAGAAATGGCTCAGCAAATGGGAAATCCATTCGACTGCTCCCAACACCCAGTAAACTCCAACGAATCAATTAGCTCAAGGCTTCCCTCAACATTTCACTCTGCAGTAAGCAATGAGCATCCTTTGGTATCTCCTGCTTCTATGATGGCTCCAGCTCGGTCCAACCCAGGAGAAGGAAATCAATAACCAGAAGAAAATCCAACAAATTTCCAGGAGGATTTGGAAGCTTTTCATAATTTCTAGACAGGTTTTTTAATGAATTGTAAATTTTTGTTAATTTTGTCTACATATGTAACCATTTTTACATGGCAAGCCAGTTGTTCCTACTAGACTAGTTCCACTAGTGCAATTAGATTCCATTAGTCAGATAGTTTTCTAGGAAAAGAACAAAGAATTCAATACTCTGCTTTTGTAATCTGTGAAAGCACAAATCTCTTTTTTTAAATATAAAATCCCAATTGCTTCTGTTAAAAAAAAAAGGTATCTAGCACTGATTTAGTCACTATAACTTTGAATGGTATGCTAGAAGAGTACCAATTTTTTATCACAAGTCTTTCACAAAGGGAGAAGGCTCCTACTTCTGAAGAGTTGGCAGGTATACTTACGCAATAATAAGAAAGGAAAAAGAACCTCGATCAAAGGTCTCAAGGTTCTGATCTAGCATTGATGGCGAAAGGGAAACTGCCTTTCATAGGAATCCTTGGGAAAGAAACAAGGGGAGTAAGACCCCATATGGAAATCCATCATATGCAAAGCCAAAACAAGGTATGAAGCCACCAAAGTTTGATGCTAATCTTAAAAGGAATGATGCATGTTCTTACTATGGCAAATTTGGACACCATCCTAGACATTGCTATAGAAGGAAATATCATGAATCCAAACATAGAAACAAAAGGCATATTAGTCATTTTGGAGGAGAAACAATGAATGATGACTTCAAAAATATTAGATTATTTATTTCAAATGTTTCCTTATCCACTAAAATAGGTGCCTCAAATGCTTGGTTTGTTGATTCTGGTGCTTCCATACATATGTCTTGTAATAACAATTGGTTTGAAAATTATCATGAAACAAATAATGGTGCTAATATATATCTTGGAGATTATCACTCACATCAAATTAAAGGATATGGTGATGTATCTATGACATTACCAAATGGTTGTGTTAAATAGATTCACAATGTGATGTATGTGCATAGCATAAAGAAAAACTTATTCTCAGTCTCCACCATAACAAATTAAGATTTGAAGGTAGAATTTTTAAAGCCACATTGTGTGGTAAAAGATATGCAAGATCATTACAAGATTATTGCAATGAGAATCAAAGTCTGATGTTTATACAAGCTTGATGTGAAGAATAAGAGCCATCAAGCGTTGACATCCACAACCATGACAATAGAGGTTTTATGGCACCAAAGGTATGGGCACCTTAACTATCATGATTTGTTACTACTTCAAAAACAAGGAATGGTGGAAAGACTTCCAGTGCTCAAGAGTGAATATTTTACATGTGAAGGGTGTGCATTATGGAAGATGCATAGGGAAGAATTCCATACTCATACAGATAAAAGAAAAAGAGATATTCTTAAACTTGTGCATACAAATGTGTGTGGTTCTATGCAGACAAGATCACTTGGTGGAGCATACTATTTCTTGATCTTTATTGATGATTGCACTAAATATACATGGGTTTATTTTCTAAGAAAGAAAAGTGATGTATTCAGGTACTTTAAAGAGTTTTAAAATATGGTTGAGAAGTAAACAAGGAAATACATCAAGATCCTCCGATCAGATCAAGGGGGAGAATATACATCTGGTGCATTCATGAAGTACTGCAATCCCATGGAATTGTACAACAGTATATGGTGCCACATACTCCATAGTAGAATGGAGTAGCTGAGAGAAAGAATAGAACCTTAGTGGAATGTGCATGGAGCATGCTAAAAGGTAAAAATCTTACTAATGGATTTTGGGCTAAAGCTATTTGTACTACTATTTATTTGAAAAATAGATGTCCAACTAAAAGTTTAGACCATAAAACTCCTTTTGAAGCTCTTTATGGTTATAAACCAATAGTAAGCCATTTAATAATATTTGGAAGCAAATCTTTTTCTCATGTTCCTAAAGAGGATAGAAGAAAACTAGACGCAAAAGCAATCAAGTGCATTTTTATTGGTTACTGTTATGATCACAAAGCATATAAGATGTTTGATCCTTGCACACATAAATTTTTTGCAAGTAGAGATGTGTTATTTCATGAGCATGCAGATGAAGGTCATAAGGTGGAAAGTTATGATACTTGGCATATTCCTTATGATCATGATGTCAAATAAAAAGCAGATGATGAACATAAATAGAAATAGGAGGAAGAACTCGGTGATGTGGACACTACAAGCAACCGAAGTAAACCAAGAGGAGGAGAAGATTCACCACAAAGTAGAAGAAGAAGTGAAAGAAGTGAAGCACCAAGGGTTCATCACACCAAACTTATATATCCGAAAGGTATACAGACTATGATTTGATGACTAAAGTAGTGAATGTCATGGAACCTTTGAATTTTAAACAAGCTAATGAGCATAAAGGATGGATAGATGCAATAAAGGAAGAGTATGATTCCATATTGAAAAAGGATACTTGGGAATTAACAAAATTGCCCAAAAATAAAGTTCCTATAGGATCCAAATGGTTGTACAAACCCAAATTTAATGTTGATTGGAGTATATATAAATACAAAGCCTGATTGGTTGCAAAAGGATATTCATAGAAAGAGGGAATCGACTATGAATATACCTTTGCACTGGTAGCTAAGCTAAATACAATTAGATTAATAATTGCATTAGCTAAAAAACATAGTTGGAAATTTCATTAGCTAGATGTTAAGTTTGTTTTTCTAAATGGGGAACGAAAAGAAGAAGTATATCTAGTTCAACTAGAAGGATTTGTAGAGAAAGGTCAAGAGTATCTTGTTTGTAAGTTAAAGAAAGCTTTATATGAACTAAAACAGGCACCAAGATCTTGGTATGTGAATATTGACTCTTTCTTTCATCGGAAAGGTTTTATGAAAAGTATGAGTGACCCTAACCTGTATATCAAGTCAAATCATAAGAGGCATGTTGCTTCGATTTCCTTGTATGATGATGATCTCATTATAACAGGAAATGCATCTTGGTTGATTGATGAAATTAAAAGACAATTGTCACAGGTTTTTGAGATGAAAGACTTTTGTGAGTTTCATCATTGCTTATGTCTTGAAATATGGAGAGAAGTTGGTCAGACATTGGTCACATAAAGCAAATATACAAGGGAGCTGCTTAAAATGTTCAATATGAATCAATATAAAGCATTGTAGTTTCCTTTAGAAAAAAATGCTAAACTCTACAGTGATGATCGAACAAAAGAGGTAGATGGCACATTGTATCGTCAATTAGTGGGAAATATAAACTATCTCACTACAACCAGACCAGATATAGCATATTCATTGAGCATCCTAAGTCAATTCGTGTCCAAGCCTCGTGGTAGCCACTGGTTAGCAACAAAAAGAGTACTTAGATATCTGAAAGGGACTGCTAATTTTGGTATTAAATATACTAATGAGTTTGATGTTAAGTTGACAGGTTATTCTAATTCAGATTGGGCCAGAAATCCTGATGACAAAAAATCAACCACAAGATATACATTCAACATTGGGTTGGGGATCGTGTCATGGAGCCGCAAGAAACAACCAACTATTTCTTTGTCATCAATTGAAGTTGAATACAAAGCCTTGTGCAATGCTACTTGTGAGGCAGTTTGGTTGAGGCAAATTCTTGAAGATATGAGAGAAGAACAGAAAATGACAACAATTATCAAATGTGATCATCAAAGCCCCATCAAACTAGCCAACAATCTTGTGTATCATTCTAGATCGAAGCACATTGAGACCCAACATCATTTTATAAGGGAAAAGATGTAGTCAAAGGAGATTGATATAATTTATTGTAATACAAATGAAAATATGGTTGACACCTTCACTAAGCCTCTTGGAAAGGAAAAGTTTGAAATATTTATGATTCAATTAGTTGTTGTAGAGAAATAATTTCTCCATTAAGGGGGAGTGTTGGAGAATAATGCCGAAATTAACATATAGATGTAGATGTTTATGAGATTCTCTATCTCTTTAGATCTCAAGTGGTTTCAGATCCATAGATTTAGGAGTCAGTTGGATTGTTTCACATGATTTATATGTAATGCTCATTTAACGAAACAAATAATCTTGTGATTGCGTGTGTGCATCAATGTTTCTATGTTTAATGTTATTTTAATATGACTTATTTATTGGTTCATTAACTTCCAAACATACATACAATCTTCTTACACAATTTTTTGAATTAAATTTGAATTTACACCAACTTCAAAAAACAACAACAACAAATCTCTCCCTTATATTATTTAAGTAACATATGTTCACACATTGCATACTTCCAATTAATTTAAATATTTAATTTAATTCTTAAAACACAACATATCAATCAACATTTTTTCTTCTCATTGTGATCTTTTTTCCAATAATTTTATCGTATTCATTGAGAACAATTTATATAAATTTCAATGAGATTGAATACATTTATGTGAACTTTATTTTATTTTTGGTGGAAAAATCTATCATAATTTAATAGTCAGGTAACAGTGAGGATAGTTATCACTAGCTGCTATTCACAAATGTTGGCTAACTCATCATCGTTATTTAAAAAAAACATGTCATCTAAAATAACTCATTCACAAATGCAGGCTAACTCATCATCGTTATTAAAAAAAACCATGTCATCTAAAATAACCCATAGATGGTTCGTAAGGGGGTAGACTTTCTCTCGTGCCAAATGCCTTTATGTGTTGGGTCGTTAACATGCTTCCTTACATCTAAGAAAAACAAACTTTTAGCCAATTAAAAACAATTTTAAATCTTACTCCAAAACCAAAAAGTAGCTTCAACCTAGATAGTATTTGCAAGAAAACTAATATTTCTTATAATTATCACTAAAGCTACCTCCAATAAAATCATAATAACATTTAAACTTTGTACATACATTCATTTTTTAAAATAAAATCTAACCTTCATCCCTACACTTTTTAGTTACTATCCAAGTTACAATTTAATATAACTCTACGGTATCATTTAATATAAACTCAATCATATTTACTTAGAAAACAACTTATATAAATTTCAAAGGGAATGAAGATACCAATGTGTACATGGGGCATTGAGGTTGAATAATAGTAAGTGGGAATCAATATCATTGAAAGAGTTACATCTGATCAAATTAAATAGAGAAAGGATCACTTTTTAAGTAAAAAAATTGTACAAGGAATATATTTATTCGACATGTCTCATGTATAAACTCAACTCAAATTAAATGCTTATTTTGTACATAAAACAGTATCATATTAATAATAGTGAATGAGAATCAACGTCTTTGAAAGAGTTAAACAGCGAGAGTGTCAGTTTTAGTGAAAATTTGTACAAAGAATATATTTAAAAATAAATATAACGGTATCGTATTAAATGCTTATTTTATACATTAAACTTTATAACATTAAATGCTTGTATTATAAGGTATTCTATATATATTTTTAACTTTGTTTAGATAAATATTTCAATTTTATATTCTAGATTTTTAATTTTCTTTTGTATTTAAAATAAATTTTTTAAAATTATATAAAAATAAAATAAATATGTACACATATCTTCAAACAAAATATCAAAAATCAATATATATATATATATATATATATATATATATATATATATATATATATATCTT
>ML793293.1:140939-162697 GCA_009831015.1 Picea engelmannii | reverse complement strand
CTATTTCCATTTTTTGCAGGGAAGTTATACATTTCTTTCTCACATTCCAACTGTAAAATTTAGTAATGGTCCACAACTAATTATAATTAAATTTTGATACCAGCACTTCTCTTTTTCAGATTCTTCTATTTTGAATGATATCAGTTTAGAATTATCTTAATTATGGATTTCAAATATTTGGAAATGTAATTTTTTTTTTCTATTTTTTATAAATTTAAAATGACTGCTGCTTCAAAGGATTTGATTCCTCTAAGTATTTGATACATTCCCGATTAAGATGGATATAGACTAGTAATATCACTTCATCAATATCATTAACTGTTTTTATTGGAAAAAATTGCTTGGTATTTGGAGTTGTCACGGATTTACAGTTCGCTCAAAAATTTTATTTGCAAACTTGAGTTTCTCTGAAGTTTGTTTCAACACCTGAGGTCGTCCAACACTGCCTTGCCTCAAGTGCAAAGGCTTGGTCAGCCTACACCCACTAGAACCAAATTACACCTCTTCACTTAAGGTATGTCCATAACTTCGCCTTAAGCTACAACTTGTCAAATGCAACTAAGTCCTACTCAACCAAGTTCATTCAACAGTAAACACATGTTCAATCACGGCCTTTAAAACATCCCAACAATACTTTAACATTTATCCAATATTTCAATACTTAGCCAATGCAAAACAAAGCAAGGAACAATAACATCCAACAATTAGAAAGAGTCCACAACGCACATGTATAGGCAATGCTCAAGGCAGATGTTTTAAATTTATTATATGAAGAATGTCACAAATATGCAACAAGCAAGTTGCAACGTCCTGCTTGCAGTCTCAAGAAACACTACCTTTTGCCTACTTTCTATCAAACTTGCACAATCCAACCCCTCAAGCAACCACAGGCCTACCTCCTACGAGTCATGTCTTCTTCTTCTTCTCACTCAACTAGTGCAATTTTCCCCACTGTACCTAAACTTGAACTTAGCACAATCACAGAGCTCGAGTCACGCTCCATGTGAATGACCAATCACTTTTGTTTTAGCAATTATGAGGTGTCCTCCTTTTATATGAGACTCACTTTGCACTTGCAAGCCCCTTCACTCTAAAGTGGACCCAAGTGCCATTCGTCAACTTGCTTCCTCTGGTTCCTTGTTTACTGATGATCCACATCCAACAAGTGCACTTGGTAGTGCGCCCAAGTGATTCCAAGTTTGTCCAAGTGCACCCAATTGTGCCCAAGTGTGTTTGACTTCCCCCGAGTGATTCCAAATACATCCAATGCATCTGTTCTTGATCTATGTATGTTTAGAGGATGTGCACACAATGAGTGTGTCCCTTGATTGCACTCCACAGATGCTTGTTTCTGAAGGCACCTTTGTTGTCCATCACAATCCCCAAGTGTGGACCACTCAACTCCTTCGATCCACGTGTAGTCCAAGCACCCATGCCAGTCAAGCTCTCTATGCCAATCTTGTTCTTCACACATCGGTCTTGTAGATTAAACGGGGTCATCTTCCATAACCCCCACTTTGGCTTCCCTCACCAAGTTTCCTTCCAAGCTTCTTTTGGTGCGTCCAACTAAAGTGAGCTACCAAGGTCTATGATACACCCAATGTGAGCAAGGGTGCCTAACATTTCCATGGTGCGCCTTGCCATCATGCAATGGGCACCCAAAAATGAATCTTCTATCCATTAACCTTTTGTTATGTCCATCCATGCCAATCATTGACCACCAATGTAATCATTCGATGGAGGTGCCTGAAGTCATTCAAGGCTAGGGCCTTACATCCTCCCCCACTAAAATTTGTTGTCTTCCTCAACAATATCCTCAAGAACCCGTTGTCCTCCAAGTATGCTACCCAAACCCATGAACCCATCCCCAATTGATTCCTTCAACTACTCCACATTGTCAATGCCATAATTTCTATGCAAGTACCTACTGTCCAATTCTTCTTTTGAACAAAGTTCATTTTCCCAACTTTTGTCAACAATGCCTCCTAGATGTCTCTGTTGTTGTTGATGTCTTCAACTATGGATGCAATCTAAGTCCAACATTGCTGCTACAATCCAACCTTCATTAAAAAGATCATCAAAATGTCCAAGTGTTTCACTGTCCAAACCTACCACTGCATCAGATATTTGACCAACTTTCCATGCTTCTATACACTAAGTCCCCTCAAGTCTTGAATTGATTCGGTAGCTAATCCAACCATTGCATCCAATTCATGAGCATGCACTTCCCCATGCTCAAACAATATTTTTCTTCTACATTCCAGTCACTATGTACAACTCTTCTGAACAAAGAAAAATATCTCTATCATTTCCTTAAATCGTTAAGTCATTGCTAACCAAAAAATTCCAAGGCACCTTTACCACATGTGCTATAGGTTCCGCTACTTATTCCTTAGGTAGTGAGCCTTCCTGTTGCAGGTTAATGATATGACAATGGTAGGTGGATGTCATGGCCACCACCAACATTTATACCAATAACTTGTCCAAAATCCACTAAGTCACATGAAGAGTCTAGAACACCACCATACTTCTATGTCAAACACATAAAAACGGTCACATTCAAACCAATTCTTCCATCGTCCTCTTCCAACAATTTTTTTTGTTTTTGGGTCATCTTTCCAACTATCTTGCCCAAGTGTTCCCAAGGAGGGTTCAACCTCTACCTTGGTCCTTGCATACTAGGGTCGTTTCTCCTCAATCTTGTCATCTTTGTCTACTATCAAGCCTAGCCCATACAAGTTGAATTCTTCATTGGCTTCCTTGGCCTAATCTTCCATATTTGTCTCCATCTGCCCACTTAGAATTATACCGTCTTTCTTATCTCAACAAACATCCACCAGTCTAGCTACTACTGTCACTGTGGAGTCCACTATGGCTTCAAGCCTAGTGAGTCTATGTTCCAATGCATTTACTAAATTATTTTCCACCGAAGATTGCACAAGACTTCTTCATGAAGTCTCGCCTGTAGATCGTCCATCAAGTCCAATGCATCCAAGTTCTCTACTGCAAGATTGCTCGACCCCTTCACTGGTTGTAGAAACCATGCTCAAGGAAGTCATTCTGCCATCAACTTCATGCCCCTTACACATGGATCTTGGCCCATAACAACCTTAAAGTCATCCATAGGCATAATGGTGAAACTTGCACTTCCACTCCAATCTCCAAGCTTCAAGGTGACTCCATTAATTATGCCGACCACCTTTTCCACTTGCAAATTCACTTCTTTAAAAGATGGACTTAGGACTTAGATTAGTAATATACCATTTCATTATTGTCATTAATTATTTCCTTTGAAAAAAAATAATTAATATTTAAAGTTGTCCTTTAATTAAACAATTGTAATTTAAAAACTAAACATTATAAATATATATTTTTAAATTACTTTTAACAAAATTGTTTTTAAATATTTTTACAATTAAATTTTCAAATTATAATTATTTTATATATATATACTTTTTATTTCTATGATATAAATATCCAATTTTAACATAAAGAAGATAGATTTAAACTTTATATCTCATTTATTTGTGTGGAAGTCTTAACATGACATTCTAAAAGAAATAACCTTATTTAAATTTTTTATTAAATATATTCTCTTAAATTTAAGAGACACTTAACCACATCATCGGCATAGCGCAAAAGTATTCAAATGATTAAGATAAACCATTGTGGTTTATTGGGACTTTTCTTTGAAATTGGTGTGAATAAGGATCCTTTGTGCATTCAAGTTGAGTAAGGGTAAACATATGGATTTGTTTATGTTTTTTTTTTATTGATTCATACAATTAAGTTGTGTGTTAGATAAAACAATTTTTTTTTTCCAAATTTTTAATTATAATATAATTTTTTTCAATATTAAATGGTAGGATGGAGAAATAGATAAAGATAGATTTTATCAAATTATTCATAAAACTAAATAATTATATGAAATAACAAAGTTTATATTTTGTGTTTTGATATGTGGGTTACAATGCATGAAAGCGTGTATATACATGAGCTACAGGGAGGGCAGAGATGCATATAGATACGAAAAAGTGAATGTGCAAGATTATACAATCCAAGAGGAGTTGCTAGGGTTTGCAGGTATTGTCTATAGTTTAATTGCAGGAATTGTAGGTATTGTCTACGATGCACCCAATGTGAGAAAGGGTGCCTAACATTTCCATGGTGTGCCTTGCCATCACTCAATGGGCACCTAAAAATGACTCTTCTAGCCATTAACCTTCTGTTATGTCCATCCATGCCAATCACTAACCACCAAGGTAATCATTCGATGGAGGTGCCCAAAGTCATTCAAGGGTAGGGCCTTACATCCTCCCCCACTAAAAGTTGTTGTCATCCTCAACAATATCCTCATGAACCCGTTGTCATCCAAGTCTGCTACCCAAACCCACACATCCATCCACAATTGACTCCTTCAACTACTCCACATTGTCAATGACATAATTTCTATGCAAGTACCCACTGTCCAATTCTTCTTTTGAACAAAGTTCATTTTCCCAAATTTTGTCAACAATGCCTCCTAGATGTCTTTGTTGTTGTTGATGTCTTGTGTTATGGATGCAATCTAAGTCCAACACTGCTTCTACAATCCAAACTTCATTAAGAAGATCATCAAAATTTCCAAGTGTTGCACTGTCCAAACCTACCACTGCATCAATACTTTGAACAACTTTCCATGCTTCTATACACTAGGTCCCCTCAAGTCTTGAATTGATTCGGTAGCTAATCCAACCATTGCATCGAATTCGTGATCATGCACTTCCCCATGCTCAAACAATATTTTTCTTCTACATTCCAATCACTATGTACAACTCTTCTGAACAAAGAAAAATATCTCTATCATTTCCTTAAATTGTTAAGTCCTTCCTAACCAAAACTTTCCAAGGCACCTTTACCACATGTGCTATAGGATCCACTACCTATTCCTTGGGTAGTGAGCCTTCCTGTTGCGGGTTAATGAGAAGACAATGGTAGGTGGATGTCATGGCCACCACGAACATTTATACCAATAACTTGTCCAAAATCCACTAAGTCACATGAAGAGTCTAAAACACCACCATACTTTTGTGTCAAACACATAAAAACATTCACATTCAAACCAATTCTTCCATCGTCCTCTTCCAACCGGGAAAACCTTTCTTATATTCATTATATCGAATTTCACCATTCACCATACAATATATACAATGTTTTTAGGTATTCCGTAGATACCAAAACCCTAATCCCTTAATTCGGGATTAATTTACAAATCCGCTAAAAATAGCAAAAACCGCCCAAAAAAAAATTTCGGGGCGCTGCGCATAACCAGGGGGGCCTGGGACCCCCCTAGGAAAGCGCCCGATGCACACATCAAAACACTAGTGAGAGGGATCGTCAGACACAGTTGTCGTATCTAACGTGCCCACACACACACATGCAAAGAATATAATACGTACCCAACATATATGAACTAAAATAGGCACCAAGATCTTGGTATGTGAATATTGACTCTTTCTTTCATCGGAAAGGTTTTATGAAAAGTATGAGTGACCCTAACCTGTATATCAAGTCAGACCAGAAGAGACATGTTGCTTTGATTTCCTTGTATGTTGATGATCTCATTATAACATGAAGTGCATCTTAGTTGATTGATGAAATTAAAAGACAATTGTCACAGGTTTTTGAGATGAAAGACTTTGATGAGTTTCATTATTTCTTATGTCTTGAAATATGGAGAGAAGTTGGTCAGACACTGGTCACATAAAGAAAATATAAAAAGGAGATGCTTAAAATGTTGAATATGAATCAATATAAAGCATTGTTGATTCCTTTAGAACAAAATTCTAAACTCTACAGTGATGATGGGACAAAAGAGGTAGATTGCACATTGTATCGTCAGTTAGTGGGAAATATAAACTATCTCACTACAACCAGACCAGATATAGCATATTCATTGAGCATCCTAAGCCAATTCATGTCCAAGCCTCGTGATAGCCATTGGTTAGCAACAAAAAGAGTACTTAGATATTTGAAAGGGATTGCTAATTTTGGTATTAAATATACTAATGAGTTTGATGTTAAGTTGACAGGTTATTCTGATTTAGATTGGGCCAGAAATCCCGATGACAGAAAATCAACCACATGATATACATTCAACATTGGGTCGAGGATCATGTCATGGAGCCGCAAGAAACAACCAACTATTTCTTTGTCATCAATTGAAGTTGAATACAAAGCCTTGTGCAGTGCTACTTGTGAGGCAGTTTAGTTGAGGCAAATTCTTGAAGATATGAGAGAAGAATAGAAAATGCCAACAATTATCAAATGTGATCATCAAAGCTCCATCAAACTAGCCAACAATCTTGTGTATCATTCTAGATCGAAGCACATTGAGACCCAACATCATTTTATAAGGGAAAAGATGTAGTCAAAGGAGATTGATATAATTTATTGTAATACAAATGAAAACATGGTTGACACCTTCACTAAGCCTCTTGGAAAGTAAAAGTTTGAAATATTTAGGAATCAATTAGCTGTTGTAGAGAACTCATTTCTCCATTAAGGGGGAGTGTTGGAGAATAATGTCGAAATTAACATATAGATGCAGATGTTTACAAGATTCTCTATCTCTTTAGATCTCAAGTGGTTTAAGATCCACAAATTTAGGAGTTAGTTGGATTGTTTCACATGCTTTATATGTAATGCTCATTTGATGAATGAACATGGAGTGAGTGAGACAATTAATCTTGTGATTGTGTGTGTGCATCAATGTTTCTATGTTTAATGTTATTTTAATATGACTTATTTATTGGTTCATTAACTTCCAAACATACACACAATCTTCTTACACAATTTTTTGATTTAAATTTGAATTTACACCAACTTCAAAAAACAACAACAACAAATCTCTCCTTTATATTACTTAAGTAACATATGTTCACACATTGCATACTTCTAATTAATTTAAATATTTAATTTAATTCTTAAAACACAACATATCAATCAACATTTTTTCTTCTCATTGTGATATTTTTCTAATAATTTTATTGTATTCATTGAGAACAATTTATATAAATTTCAATGAGATTGAATACATTTATGTGAACTTTATTTTATTTTTGGTGGCAAAATCTATCATAATTTAATTGTTAGGTAATAATGAGGATAATTATCACTAGCTGCTATTCACAAATGTTGGCTAACTCATCATTGTTATTTAAAAAAAAACATGTCATCTAAAATAACTCATTCACAAATGCGGGCTAACTCATCATCGTTATTTAAAAAAACCATGTCATCTAAAATAACCCATAGATGGTTCGTAAGGAGGTAGACTTTCTCTCGTGCCAGATGCCTTTATGTGTTGAGTCGTTAACATGCTTCCTTACATCTAAAAAAAACAAACTCTTAACCAATTAAAAACAATTTTAAATCTCACTCCAAAACTAAAAAATAACTTCAACCTAAATAGTATTTACAAAAAAGCTAATATTCCTTGTGATTATCACTAAAACTACCTTTAATAAAATTATAATAACATTTAACCTTTGTACATACATTTTTTTTTTGATAACATAACCTTCATCCCATCCTTACACTTTTTAGTACTATCCAAGTTACAATGTACTCAATCATATTTACTTAGAAAACAACTTATATAAATTTCAAAGACAATGAAGATACCAATGTGTACATGGGGCATTGACGTTGAATAATATCAATATCATTGAAAGAGTTACATCTGATCAAATTAAAGAGAGAATGCTAGTATTGATTCTCGGCCTGTGGGTGGGTTTACAGCACTTTCGGCAGTTTGCGGGTTGTAATACTTTGTAAAAAAATTATACTTTATATAAATTGGAGCAATTTTCACTTGGAAAAAAGAGAGAAAGGATCATTTTTTAAGTAAAAAAATTTACAAGGAATATATTTATTCGACATGTCTCATGTATAAACTCACATTAAATGCTTATTTTGTACATAAAGCATTATCATATTAATAATAGTGAAAGAGTTAAACAGCGAGAGGGTCACTTTTAGTGAAAATTTGTACAAAGAATATATTTAAAAATAAATATAAGTCTCATTTATAAGACGGTATCATATTAAAGTAAATATTCCAATTTTATATTCTAGATCTTTAATTTTCTCCTTGTATTTAAAATAATTTTTTTTAAAATTATATAAAGATAAAATAAATATGTACAAATATCTTCAAACAAAACATCAAAAATCAATAAGTATATAAATAACAATATAGCATATCTTTATTACAATTTATACATATTTCAATTTAGTTGTATACAAATCATTTGGTTTGTATCAGATTTGGAAACAAATCCATCTATCCAAGGGAATTTTTTTTTTTTTATAACCCTTACATTGTTGAGAATATATCTACGGGGTGGTTTGATGGTGCAACCCAACGCAACAGAGCATTGAATGGTGTAGGTGGTTTGATAAGAATGACTGAGAATTCTTTTTACAGATGGACTTTCAGCTGTGGCCCGAGCACCAACCCAAGGGCAAAACTATTGGGTGTCTGGGCTACACTTCACTTGGCCATGAGGCTTAATATTGATCACCTTCATCTGATCGACGACTCAAAAGTTATCATAGATTGGTTGAATCATAGTGGCAAGCTTCAATCGATCACGCTCTTGGCTTGGATGGACCGAATCAAAACACTCCAATGCCACTTCAAGAAACTCATCTTCACACATACTTCTCGTGAGTTCAATAGGGAAGTGGATCTGCTATCTAAGACAACACTTAAAAAACACGTAGGTCTGATCACCTACACCCATTGAGGGTCCCTCACATGCTATCAAATTATTCTAAGTCTAGAGCCATCAATTTTCTGTCGCCATCATTAGTTCTTTCTCCTATCATGGCTCTATTTTTTGGCATACTTTCTTGATATCTCTCCTCTTCTCTTTTCCTACTACTTTTTCGACTTGCGGTTTCTCTTACTTCTCTTCCAGGGTATCGTCACTCCCCTTTGAATTGGATTGTCCAATTGAAGGAGATTGACTCTCCCTGCCTGTTGTTTTCGCCTCAGTTTTCTGAATGTAACCGGTTGTGAGAACATATTATATTTTTAATATACGTGAGCAATTTTTTCTCTTCGAAAGTAATAGTCAAATATAGGTAGGTGTATGTGTGTGAAAAAACTAATATATATACTTGGTGTTGTGAATTTGGTTGGTGGAATCGAAAGTGAGATCAATGAGATGACAAAAAGGACTTTGGCTTGTGGGTAGGGTTGTAGTGACCAATGGCATGTAGGGGTTGAGGGTTATGTGGTTTCAAGCAACAAAGCCCCTAATACTAATGGCCTATTGCCATTGTCATTGGGGTTGTTGAGTCCTGTGTGAGTTAGGGGAGCTCTAGAAGGACCTCCAACATAATGAAAATGATATAAAATATGCTCAATGTAGTGTAATGAATTAGACAATAAGATGGAATTGTTGGAAAGATGAGTTTGCCAACCAAATCAAGAAGGAGAATAAGACCAGAAACCACTATGCAATTGATTTAGCAAAAAATGTTTTGGTGCTATGAGAATGGCAAAAGGAAGTTAATACCAACATGATTATTCAATTGTTGGAGCTTAGATCTTAGTTTGAAGATAAACTCTATCCAACTATGCATTGGAAAAAATATGGATTTTATAAGTGTGCCCAAAGAAATTTTAGTTCAACCTCTTCCTCAGAAGAACACAAGTTCTGAAGTGGACCTCCCAAATCTCGATTCTACAGACTCTGGTAATCCCATGGACATGATTGAGAGAACTTGTGAGCTACTCCTTGTTGCCAATTTTGGAAGGGACTAGCATGAACCTAAAGTATGCATTGACACTATAAAGGATATGAAAGTAGTAGCCCAATTTGGACCAATAAATTAATGTATTTATGTTCTAGTATTCTATGTTTTGTAGGTTTTATTTTGCTTTACCAATTGTATGACAATTCAGAAATTAAAGTTATAATAGAATAATAAAAAATTAAAAAGACAATTCAATTTTTTTTGGATATCTAACTTTGACCAAAACGTATTTTTCTATTCATGGCTATCTGGTTCGACAATAAATTTTTTAATATAAGACCTCTCCATATATGTTTAAAAATAAATCTTAAATATTATTTATACACTTATTTGTATACATTTATCTTCCCTTCAAGAATGATGTTAATTTTAATAATTATTTTAATAGACACAATTATAATTAATTTTAATATTTTAAAGGTATTGAGATTTAAGATTTAAGATTACTTAGATAAAAATTAAGTAATTTTTAAATTAAAAAAAATTATATATATATAATTTGATTTTATGTATACGATTAAAACTAGATGCCACTTCTATACATGACTCCGTTATTATAGTTACTGTGATGATAATAAGGGACATTGACTTTCTTGTGGATATTATTTAGGTTGAAACTCTTTTTTGGTTTTAGACTTGCAACCTAAAACTGCTTTTAATTGACTGAGAGCTTATCTTTTACAGATGTAAGGAAACGGGTTAATAACCCAAGACCTAAAGACCTTTGGTGGGAGTGAAACTCTGCCCCCATATGGACCACTAATGGGTCATTTCAAGTGGTGTGGTTTTCCTTAAATAACAATGATGAGTCAACCCACATTCACAGATAACATCCAATTATGGTTGTCTTCATTGCTTGTTTCCCCTCATTTCGAGGATGACACCTAAAGTAAACCCTAGAATCTTCAAGGCACAAGGCCAATCAACAACAAGGCTCAAAGTCATTACAACACTATACTCATTAAGAGCTTAACATGCCACTTGCGAGAATTGAACTTGGGTAGGGAGGATAACAATCATTCCTCCCAACCACCCAAACTCAACACAATTGGCAAGTTATATATATATAATAGAGAGAGAGAGTTCAAAACTTTATAAAGGAAGTGGGTAATCACTTTTCCATTTACCCCATTGTTAAAATCAAATTTATGTGCATATTTGCATTATGAATTGTTTTTTACAATGTTTTTAACAGGTTCAAGGTTGTGATTCCGGCTAGGGGTTTAGGGGATGAACAACCCTTGGTTTTATTGCATGGGTCTAGTATGGGTATTTTATGAGTTTTGGGTGGATTTTAGTGTATGGTTTTATATTTATTGTATTCTAATACTGCTTAGAGGATTAGGGTTGAATTATGTTGCAAAATGCTTTTATATTGTACTGTGAACAATTTTGTTAATATAATAAGAAAGAAGTGGTGCTCTACATTTGTTGGGGTTTTCAGTTTAGTTTTTCCAATGTAAATCTCTTGTGCATTATGTATGTGCTATTGTTCTTTCCAGTTTTGTTAATAATTTGTTAGTATTACTTCTCTTACATAGGTTTATTAGTGACTATTTTTCTACACTCACATCCTATAGAGCTCGTTGAGATATTTCTAATGGTCTAAAGAGCACCCCAATCAAAGCTTGTATGTGCCTCTCAGAAGTTGACATTCTAAATCATCTTTTTGGGGTTTGCCTTCCTTTAGCCACATAAGGTTAGGGTTTTTACTTCATGGATTTTTCACTCTAGGATTTTTGCTTCCTATTGTACTAAAGGAGTTTTCCTCTTTATGTTTAAGGACTTTTGAGAATGAGCATAGCTATCACATCTCTTCTTAGAGATACGTTACCATCATTCTAGTCATTTTGTATTTCTATATACATTGTACTAACTTTCACTGACAAAATTTGTTTTTCACTATAATAGTCTTCTTTTAATAATGTAACTTGTCTCATCTATACAATATTGTGTTCTTTCATTTTTTTCTCAATCCAATCTAGATCATAACTAACAAATCATTTTTTTCTCACTATCTCCATGACAAGTCAAAGAAATAATATAATAATGGAGTAGTTAGAACACTTCTCAATCTATGGTTGACAATGTCATAACATGTGGAAATCTCTCCAAGCCAACTCACCCCATCTAAAAATAGAGAGAACTATGCATCAATTAATGCTCATGAAGGGGATGTACCACCAAAAACATGTAACAAACCAAGTCAAATGCCAAGTGTCCACATGGAATGCACCCTCCAAGAATGCATGCATGCGAGATATAATAAATTACATCAACATAGGAGGATATGGTTCAAGGTCCACCTAGAAGAGCCCACAAAGTGCACCCCAATATGCATGAGTGATAAAATAATAAAATAATCCTCCTAGGAATGCTCCATAACTAACTCCTCCAAGAATAACAAGTGATCTGCAATAAGCATGTGTAAGTGTGCAACAACTCCATGGATGAATGTGTAAAGTGCCAACCAGATGGAGCGCTCCACAAGAAATAATGTGGTCAAACCCCAAAATAGAAAGTAGGAGTCTCCACAACTGCACCCTCCAAGACAATCTCCAAAATAGAAAGGAAGAAACCTTCAACTTGTGCTCCCTCTAAGAAGAAGCTGTAAGAATAGAAAGAAGACCATGTAGTATGCATGCAAAATCCACACATGTTACCCTCTAAGTATGCCACATGCCTCCCAATAAATGCCCTCGATAACCACCTCAAATAAGATAATATACGTGTCAAATCAAAGAGGTGAGGGTGCTCTCCATTGAAGGCCAAAAGATGCCAAGTGTAGCTAAAATATCCATGCAATAAATATGAGACCACCCCTAGGAGAGGTATGCCCTGGAAGAGTGTGCCATGTAACTACCTCAACAACCCACAAATAATAAAATACTCTCCAATGAAGTGCACCCTAGGAGAATGTGCCAAGGATGGTTATATTTTCAACCACATCATAATGATGTCCAACCAACCTAAGAGAGTGTTCTCTAGAGAAGTGTGCCAACCTCTCAAAGAAACATTAAAATAATGCATGCCTTGAAAATTGTTCCCAAGAAGGGGGGCAGTCCATAATAAATCCTCAACCAACTCCAATTAACCTCTCCAAGTGTGAAAAAGAAGCCAATGAAGAAGGGTACCCAAGCTATTAACCTTAATCTGGAAAAAGTAGATTAATTTAACTATTGTATAGTTAAATCAACCTCAACATGTGTGAACAAAAGTTGATGCTAAAATAAAACCACAATCCTCCTCCAAATAGCACCAACTGATTAAACCACCATGAATATGTGTGTCATTGAAGGGTGCACTCTATTAAAGTGTTGTACTATGTAAATAAAATATGTTCTCCCTAGCAAAACGTTTCCATGATAACATCAAAACATAAATCCCAACCTAAGGTGCACCACCACTAAGGGATTATTAGTTCAAAACTCATCATCCAACCTTAGAAAAAGGCTATACACCATCAAATCATATGTAGTACCCCACCCATTTTCTAGCTCAAACTTAGGAAATAAGATATCAATGAGAAAAATATCATCATGAAACACATTCCCCCCTAGGTGATGTCAAGAAAATTTCACACTATAAAGTTAAATCACCTATAAAAATTCCACAAAGGAAACATGAATCATCCCATGATAGAAACATCATAAGAGAAGGGGAGCTAAAGAAATGTTAACCCATCCAATCATCAAGTATGTTCTCCATCACACATCTAACACACGAGGACAATGTAGAACACCCTCTCCTAGTGACACCAACATCGTACATCAACCCCTCAAGTCACTAGGAAACATCAACAACAATGTCATGAAACATCTACCTCCTACCATGACCATCATCATCTAACTTATTGGGGGGATAGAACCATCATCTCTATCGAAGATGATCATATCAACCATACCATAATGAGATAGCATGCTCCATAACCATCAAATATGCAACCAAGGGGTGATCAACAAGGAAAGCACATGTAAGAAGACCACCAATTAGCAAGCACAATCATCCAACCAAGGAGAAGTGAGAGTCCCCCAACCAAAGACCTCCATCAAATGATTCAATGCCATGAAGAGAAGGGGCTTCATGACGATGAATCCCCACAAGTTGGTCCAATAGCTCTAAGGAACCAACATCAAATTTCCATAAAATTGATGAAAATTAGAATGTGGAACCTTGTACAATATGATGTTTAACAATGAACAATGTAGGAGAAAGTGTTCGCCGGTTTCTACCTCCTCGTTTCCATATACTTGACATAACCTTTCCGCCCACAATTCCTTTGCTTGTTCCCATCATCACGTTTCACATCTTAGCTTGTGTGTGTTGGTTACTAGTCGTGCTATTCCCCATTTTTCACCCCATGGGATGTTAGGTTTAAGTAGTTTTGCACTCAGATCTCCTCATAGTCATAAATGTTGTTTATATATTATGGACCATATTTTCTTTTGGGACGATTTCTCTATTTTCCCTTCCTATAACATTCTTGTACATGACTTTTCAATGCTTTTTTATCCAATGATCGCCTTTTTTCTTCTATATCCCACTCTTTATCACATTTTTTACATTGTCGGTCCCATGTTTTCTTCCTCCTTTTTAGTCCATCTTCATTGATTTTAACAAGAATCTTGTGTCATTGTTAATAACTATCATTTTTTTATCATACAAAATCGATTTTCTCAGTGCTTTCAATTATATTGGGTATAATCTTGTTCAAGTTAGGAATATCTTCTAAGAGATGATGTTTATTTTTATTTTTAAACAACTTGTTATTGAAACTTTTTGTACTTACAAGATTTGATTCTATCTGTTTATATATATGTGGTTTTCATATTTCACATCCATAAAAGAATATTGGAGTTAAAAACATTTGCACAGAACAATTTTATTGTTTTGTGTTTTCAAATTGTGAAGCAATGATTTGGATGGAATGTTGCATCATCAAACCTTAGCTAATATCTCATATCAAACCGTTGTGTGTAAACAAAAGTGTTTCATAAGCTAATCTTTGTCTTTGCCCTTCTTGACTAAGATATTTCTTTGTGTGTTCCTTGAAGACTTTGTCTTCATAAGCTAATCTTTGTCTTTGACTAAGATGGTTTGCAAGCGGTTTTTGGAAAGACTTGTTCCTTGAAGACTTTGGCTTCATTTTGGATTTGCTTTATGAAACCGCGGGAAGTTACACATTTCTTTCTCACATTCCAACTGTAAAATTTGGTAATGGTCCACAACTAATTTTAAGAACGCATTTCAAAGAAGTGACGTTTATTGTGCTGAAAATATACAGAGAATATAATCATTGCTCTCCTAAAATACAGATTAATATTGTTCTTTCTTCTATTTAAACTTTCAACGGATCTACTTTTTAAATTTTGCAATGGAAGTTGCATATCTCTTTCTTCCATTTCTCCTTTGGATGATACCAACACTTCTCTTTTTCACATTCTTCTATTTTGAATGATATCAGTTTATAATTATCTTAATTATGGATTTCAAATATTTGGAAATGTAATTCTTTTTTCTAATTTTTATAAATTTAAAATGACTGTTGCTTTAAAGGATTTGATTCCTCTATGTATTTGATACATTCCTGATTAAGATGGATATAGACTAGCAATGTCACTTCATCAATATTATTAACTATTTTTTTTGGAAAATAATGCTTAGTATTTGGAGTTGTCACGAATTTACAATTTACCCAAATTTTTATTTGCAAACTTGAGTTTCTCCGAAGTCTGTTTTGGCACCCGAGGTCGTCCAACACTGCCTTGCCTCAAGTGCAAAGGCTTGGTCAGCCTACACCCACTAGAAACAAATCATGCCTCTTCACTTAAGGTCTGCCCATAACTTCGCCTTAAGCTACAACTTGTCAAATGAAACTAAGTCCTACTCAACCAAGTTCATTCAACAGTAAACACATGTTCAATCATGGCCTTTAAAACATCCCAACAATACTTTAACACTTAGCCAATGCAAAACAAAGCAATGAACAATAACATCCAACAATTAGAAAGAGTCCACAACGTACATGTATAGGCGATGCTCAAGGCAGGTGCTTTAACTTTATTATATGAAGAATGTCACAAATATGCAACAAACAAGTTGCAACGTCCTGCCTACAGCTATATTACATATGTATAATGAGTCTCAAGTAATATTGCCTTATGCCTGCTGTCTATCAAACTTGCACAATCCAACCCCTCAAGCAACTGCATGCCTACCTCCTATGAGTTATGTCTTCTTCTTCTTCTCACTCAACTAGTGCAATTTTCCCCACTGTACCTAACCTTAAACTTAGCACAATCGCAAAGCTCGAGTCACGCTCCATGTGAATGACCAATCACTTTTGTTTTAGCAATTATGAGGTGCGCTCCTTTTATATGAGACTTGCCTTGCACTTGCAAGCCCCTTCACTCTAAAGTGGACCCAAGTGCCATTCATCTACTTGCTTCCTCTAGTTCCTTATTAACTGATGATCCACATCCAACAAGTGTGCTTGGTAGTACGCCCAAGTGAATCCAAGTGTGTCCAAGTGCGCCCAATTGTGCCCAAGTGCGTTTGACTTCCCCCGAGTGATTCCAAATACATCCAATGCATTTGTTCCTGATTTATGTATGTTTAGAGGATGTGCCACAATGAGTGTGTCCCTTGATTGCACTCCATAGATGCTTGTGCCTGAAGGCACCTTTGTTTTCCATCACAATCCCCAAGTGTGGACCACTCAACTCTTTCGATCCACATGTAGTCCAAGCACCCATGCCAGTCAATCTCTCTATGTCAATCTTGTTCTTCACACATCAGTGTTGTAGATTGAACGAGGTTGTCTTCCATAACCCCCACTTTGGCTCCCCTCGCAAAGTTTTCTTCCAAGCTTCTTTTGGTGCCTCCAACTAATGTGAGCTACCAAGGTCTACGATGGACCCAATGTGAGAAAGGGTGTTTGACATTTCCATGGTGCGCCTTGCCATCGCTCAATGGGCACCCAAAAATGACTCTTCTAGCCATTAACCTTCTGTTATGTCCATCCATGCCAATCACTGACCACCAAGGTAATCATTTGATGGAGGTGCCCAAAGTCATTCAAGGGTAGGGCCTTACATCCTCCCCCACTAAAAGTTGTTTTCATCCTCAACAATATCCTCATGAACTCGCTGTCCTCCAAGTCTACTACCCAAACCCACACATCCATCCACCATTGACTCCTTCAACTACTCTACATTGTCAATGCCATAATTTCTATGCAAGTACCCACTGTCCAATTCTTCTTTTGAACAAAGTTCCTTTTCCCAAATTTTGTCAACAATGCCTCCTAGATGTCTTTGTTGTTGTTGATGTCTTGTACTATGGATGCAATCTAAGTCCAACCTTGCTTCTACAATCCAAACTTCATTAAGAAGATCATCAAAATGTCCAAGTGTTGCACTGTCCAAACCTACCACTGCATCAATACTTTGAACAAATTTCCATGCTTCTATACACTAGGTCCCCTCAAGTCTTGAATTGATTCAGTAGCTAATCCAACCATTGCATCCAAGTCATGATCATGCACTTCCCCATGCTCAAACAATATTTTTCTTCTACATTCCAGTCACTATGTACAACTCTTCTGAACAAAGAAAAATATCTCTATCATTTCCTTAAATTGTTAAGTCGTTCCTAACCAAAACTTTCCAAGGCACCTTTACCACATGTGCTATAGGATCCACTACCTATTCCTTGGGTAGTGAGCCTTCCTGTTGCGGGTTAATGAGAAGACAATGGTAGGTGGATTTCATGGCCACCACCAACATTTGTACCAATAATTTGTCCAAAATCCACTAAGTCACATGAAGAGTCTAGAACACCACCATACTTTTGTGTCAAACACATAAAAACATTCACATTCAAACCAATTCTTCCATCGTCCTCTTCCAACATTTTTTTTTGTTTTTGGGTCATCTTTCCAACTATATTTCCCAAGTGTTCCCAAGGAAGGTTCAACCTCTACCTTGGTCCTTGCATACTAGGGTCGTTGTTCCTCAATCTTGTCATCTTTGTCTAATATCAAGCCTAGCCCATACAAGTTGAATTCTTCATTGGCTTCCTTGGCCTAATCTTCCGTATTTGTCTCCATATGTCCACTTAGAATTAGAACGTCTTTCTTATCTCAACAAACATCCACCACTCTAGATACTACTGTCACTGTGGAGTCCACTATGGCTTCAAGCCTAGTGATTCTATGTTAGAATGCATTTACTAAATTATTGTCCACCGAAGATTGCACAACATTTCTTCATGAAGTCTCAAATGTAGATCATCCATCAAGTCAAATGCATCCAAGTTCTCTACTACAAGATTGCTCAACCACTTGACTGGTTGTAGAAACCATGCTCAAGGAAGTCATTCTGCTATCAACTTCATGCCCCTTCCTTACCATAGGGATGACACATGGATCTTGGCGCAGAACAACCTCAAAGTCATCCATAGGCATAATGGTGAAACTTACACTTCCACTCCAATCTCCAAGCTTCAAGGTGACTCCATTAGTTGTGCCAACCACCTTTTCCACTTACGAGTTCACTTCTTTAAAAGAAGTTTGCACTGGTTCAATATGCAACCCAGTCTCTCTTGCAATGTCTTCCTTCATGAAGTCGTGGGTCGCCCAACCACTATCAACCATGACATCCACTGATATTCCATTTAGTATTGTTGGAACGTGGAAAAGTCTTGTGAATTCTTGCTCTTGGCTTACTATAGACTTGTCTTCTAACACAATAACCAAGACTTGCAAAACACCAATGGAGGGTTTGTCCACTTTCCCCACAATATACAACTTCTACTTCATTAGATAATACTTTACATAACGTTCTTTTGCACAAATCCAACAAAAAATAGGATTACCTTTTTCCTTAGGAGCTTTTGGTTGCTTGGACTTGTCCTTTCCAGAATTCTCAGATGGCTTCACCTTCCCTTTGTCTTTCTTCTTGTTCTTTCCATATTGCTTCTCTCTCGAAACATCCTCACCTATCCTTGAACCACCTTTTGTCTATGCCTTGTAGTCCAACATCTTGTCTTCCACTATGATGGCTACCATAAGGGTCTATACATTTTAGTGTCATAAATCACTCTACACCCAAGGTTGCAATCCATTTGTGAAATGGAGCAACCTCACTTCTTTAGACATGTCTTTGATTCTCAACATGAGGCTTGAAAGCACCTAGATGTAAGCTTGAATCCTATGTGTATGATTAAGAGGCAAGAATTGATTTTAAGCAATCCAAAATCGATTCGCTAGCCCAAACTAATCCTTCAAGGTTGCTTTCATCTCTGCCTAGTTTTCAATCTTCTCTATACTGCATCGAGTTTCCAAATCCTCCACTTGGTTTCTCCACCAAATATTTGCAGTACCTATCAAGAATATTGACACAACATACACCTTGGCTTCATCTGAACTTTCATTCATATGTTCCAAGTATTGTTCAATATCCCAATATAAGTTACCAAGTAACTTAGCATTACAGGTGTCATCGTACAATTCCGGTTCCTTGATATTTATGATCATAGGCATCGATGAACTATTCCCACTGGAAACAACTCTTTTCAACAAGTTAGTGTTTTCTTCCTATTCTTTCACTTGTATCACAAAAAATTTCAACAAGTCTTCCACCATTTTCAGTTCATCAACATCACTGCTTAAGGTTGCAATCACCATGTCTATAATCTTTTGATGCTCATCTACGACATTATTAAAGGTCATGCGCATGCGAATAATCTCTTATGTTTCATTTCTCCATGCTTTCAAAGAAAGGTTCCCATCTTCTTGACATTCCTTTCTAATGTTGCAAGCGTAGTCTTCATCCTTCGAGTCTTCAAATTATGTCCACTGTCATTGTGTTCATGATGTGTAGTTGTCTCTACATGTGATCCATTCATTGGCAATTCACTCAAATTCCTGACAACTGGTCCCAAAGCTCGTTGCTTTGTTTCAAGTCCATTCCAATGTGATAAAGAGTACTCTAATATCACTTTCCACGATAGTGATAATGGTGAAGAGCACCAAAACTGTCTCAAAATTATCTCTAAAACCACCTTTCCTTCGAAAAGAAGTGAAGAGTATATGCTCTGATAGCACATGTCATGGACCTATAGTCTACCCAAATTTTTATTTCCTAAATTGAGTTTCTCCCAAGTCTGTTTTGGCACCTGAGATTGTGTGCCATTGCCTTGCCTCGATTGTAGGGGTTTGGCTAACCTATGCTTACTTCAACCAGACTATGCCTCTTGACTTAAGATTTTCTTATAACTGAGACTTAAGCTATGATGTGTCAAATGCAACTAAGTCCCATTCAACCAAGTTCATTCAACAATAGGCACACATCCAACCATGACCTTTAAAACATCATAGAAATAGTTTAACACTTAGCCAATATTTCAATACTTAGCCAAAGCAAAGAATGGAATAGTAACATCTTGTAATGTCCCTTTCCTACTACTTCTATGAATATCTACTTGTTGTTGTTATATTTGGGTTATTTTGTCACTCGGGGTTTTTGTCAAACAATTTTTAGTTATGCCCAATTTCCACTAATGGACCCCTCTATTGTTTGTTGTAGCTTATATCTGGTGTTGAGATTTTTTCAAACACTTTGTTGACAACCCCAACTTACTGTAAACTCCCACTGTATTGTTGTTGTTAATTAGTTCGCTAGTTGGTGTTATCATCTTTTTTTTCAATGGATAAACAAGAGAGTTTGGGTGCCAATTACAATGTGAATAATACAAACAACCTATAACAACAAATTGCACTAAATTACCCTAGCCAATCAACCAATGAACACCACAAAATTGCTATGAATTTAATATATGTCTAACTTAGTACACAATTGGTACAAATATGTGAGAACAAGAGAGGTGGAATGTTGTATCTGGTTGTTGAGGACTGATATGTCCTTTCCCAAGTTACCATCCAATGAAGAAAGCCTCTACATGACCCAACAACAAGGTAGCTCGACCAACACACTAAAATCGTCCCAACCAAGAAAAGAATCACTACTCAGCCTCAAGGGAATGTGCCCAACAGAGATATTATTCCCCCAACAAATAAGAATCATCCCCAACAAGTATAAAAGACCCCCAACATGAATAAATTCGACCCAACAAGTCCAAAATTTTCCCAACCAAGAGGAAACTTGCCTTGGACGAAAAACAACTCAACCAACAAGTGAATATCGACCTCCAATCAACGAAAGAATCGCCCAATAGTGAAGAAAATCCCCCCTCAACAAATAAATCGCCCCCACACTGAGAAGCTCGACCCCTGATGCAATGCAACTCAACCAATAAGGAAGAATTCGACCCCAAGATGCAAAATCGATCTCTACAAAGAAAATCTGGCTAGCAAATGAAAAAATCTTGGCCACAACGAAGTACAATGAAAATATCCGAGTAATCTTCTCTCTCGACCAACTAGGGTGGATAGTTTCACCATTGAAACCAATCTTCCTCTCTAGGGTTTTTCATCCCAAGAGCCAAAAGCCACAAGAGCTCGTCAAATTCACTTTTAGGAAAATAACAATGCATAATGAGAGAGGTCACCTTCATTCTCCTTTCATTTCCTCTTTGACCCTTTTTGGACCCTTTTTACCCTTTTAATAAAGTAAAGTGACTTTATAAACTCAAGTCACTTAAAACATCATTTTTAATTAATTACTCAATGTCGCTTTTCAGAAAAGTTACTTTTTCGTTTCGATGACATTAAATAATTAATTAATCCCATTTTTCCACTGATTATAGGCTATGGGAATCACTTAAGCTATTATGTCATCCTCCCAGAGAGATCATTTGGAAAGGGACATTACACATCCAAAAATCATAAAAAGTCCACAACACACATGTATAGGTGGCACACAAGGAAGGTGCCTTAACTTTATTATATATAAAACAAGGGAGTTGCAACTTCTTATCTACAACTC
>ML793293.1:119889-139768 GCA_009831015.1 Picea engelmannii | reverse complement strand
AATAGTTAGATAGAAATAGATTTTACTAAAGTGTTAATTAAACCACCATATAAAACAACAAAGTTTATATGGTTTATTTTGTGTACAACTTTTTAAACATAGATTTAGCTTAATTGATTTCGCTGCCTTGACTATGTTTCATTGATTCTAATCTCAATCATATGTTTCTTGTTTACATCAGTTTCTCATCCAAGCTTGTTAAGCTTTTATCTAGATCCTCCTTAAATGTTAATGGTTAATTTCTGATTTGCAAATTTGACTTCTTCTTCATTTACGCGTATGTTGTAAATTGTAGAAAAAAATATTGCTTAATTTCTATCTCCGCATTTCCACATATTAACATTATTTTTCTTCCCATGACTTAGTTGGTCATTATCATCTTCTTGTTTCACATTTCAACCCATACATTGATTCTTAATTATAAAATTGCTTATTTTTCTCATCATGAAATGTTAAATTTAAATAATTTTGCACTTTGATCTCCTCATATATGTTTAGATAATATTATAATTTTTTTGTGTGGCTTTTTTCATTTTCTCTTCCCATACCATTCTTCACATTACTTCTCAATCTTTTTATTCAATAAACACTTTTCACTTTTCTTCCTTTATATTTCATATTTTCATTCTCCTTTTTAACTATATTGATTAATCATGTATGTTTAGATAATATTATGTTTTTTTATTTTTATTTTTTTGTTTTTAATATGTTTTTTCATTTTCTCTTCCCATACCTTTCTTCACATTACTTTTCAATCTTTTTATTCAATAGACACTTTTCTTCTCTTATATATCTTGTTTTCATTCTCCTTTTTAACTCATATTAATTGATTTTAATTGGATACCTTATAAGTAGATACCCTTTTATATTTATACAAAATCAATTTCTTAATGCTTTCAATTCTATTAAAAATACTTTATTTTAATTAAAAATATCTTAAAAATACTTTATTTTAATTAAAAATATCTCGTTAAACATTCTATTTTATATATTTTGAATATATTTAATTTCATTTTTCACGTCTTTATAAACATAATATGAATGTTTAAAAAAAATCAATATTAATACTTTCAGATATTTTTATTATCTTCTATTTTACAATATAAAATTACTTATTTCTTTTATAATATTTTTTAATAAATTTTAAAAATTATAATTATAATTATTTATTTATTTTTTAATTCAAAATTTTACTTATACCATATACCATCATTCTTTAGAGACTTCAGACTTGACCATCATGTCCTAAGTTCGTCTCCCCTGCAAAATCTTGAAATGACTAAACCCTCGCAAAACCAGAGATGGCACAGTAGTCCCAAAAGCTGCTCATTGAAGTCGTGTCGGTTCAATGGAATTGGAAAGAGAAAATGGGGGAAATGGGTGTCGGAAATTTGAATGCCCAATTCCAATGGCAAAATTTCGCTGGGCTCCTACCACACCCCGTAAAAGGCAACCCGTGCACAAGAATTTTCCTCTAATTGCATTCCAATTTTATTTTTGTGTCATCTCATTCTATGTTATTTGTTATAATCTTTGTTATTTGTTATAATATTTTCACTTGATGGCATCTTTATTTGAAAATCTCATAGGAGAGAGTCTCATGCTGTACTTTTTGGCTAAAATTTGTGCCCGAAATACAAGACATTATTTTGAGGTTTTCATTTATAAATATTTCTAAATGATTTGAGTAGAAGTTGAAAGTTAACTTACCTTAGACCATTATAATTTAATGAAGAATTCTCTTTCCAACCAAATTTTCCTATCGGCATACCGGTCGGAATAAAAAAGAATTTTTAAAACTTTCAAGTTGAATTTAAGTTTGAAAATTGACTTGGTTTCCATTTGATATGCCTTACTCTATGTTTTGTGACAAAATTAACAATATATTTTCAACGTTGGCTTCATACTTTAATTGAGCTACCACAACACGAAAAATCATTTGAATAAGTGACTTGATAGATGCCATTGGTCGTTTTTCATTTGGAGATGCCACCATGATTGTACAAAATCTCAATACAACTCTATGATCAATCAAACATGCGTCAATTATTGTATCACAATGGTTCTCCTCCACACAAACTCAAATTCTCTAGCAATTATCGTTTCAACCATGAATGGCCCAGTTGAGGATAAGGATTTTGGATGCTCATATGTTGATTGTCCATCAATGCATGTTGTATTTCGCAAGAAGTCGAGAAGAAAAAATGGATTCAGAAGAGACTTTGCTTACAAGTTTAGGTGCACAAGGGAGATGGGTATCATCTACCACAACTGGACTGGCGATACTAGTTTTGGTCATCGTCTTCTTTTGCAAATATCGAAATGAAGAGAGAAAGCAATCCAGAGTTGCCTCAAGGACCATTTCCTTGGTCCATCATCGAAAATCTCCACAGATTGGGAGAGCTTCCTCACCATGATTTGAAATACCTTGCAGACACATATGGTCCCATTATGTTTCCACACTTCGGCTCCATCCCTGTCATTATGGTTTCTTCTCCTGAGATAGCCAAACTCTTTCTGAAAAATCATGATCTACTCTTTTCTAGTAGACCCGAATCAACGGCAAGGAAGTACTTGTTCTACAATTTCAAAGACTTAGGGTTCACTCCATATGGATATTATTGGAGACAAGTGAGAAAAATATGCATGTTAGAATTGCTGACTACTAGGAGAATTGAGTCCTTCGAATTGTTGTGAGAGGAGGATGTGTCAACGATGATTCACTCCATTTGGCAGGAAAGAGAGAAAGGGACCAAGCATGTTAATATGAGCAAGGAATTATAATACACATAATGTGAAGTTAAAAATTTGATTTGATATAAATGCTTCCTCTGAAACTTCCAATTTCTTGGGATACATGGGGACTCGACATGTATTGGATAAATGTCATCCACATTTTTCCCTTTCAACATTTCAACATTTTTATGTAATTAGTGGATATGGCATTGTGGATATGGCATTATCTTAGGGTTTGCCAATGTAAAGGGGCACTATTCTAGTCAGCATATACTATTTCAATTCACAATAATCCAACTATGATTTAAAACTTAATTTGCAGTTACACCATTTCCTATGCTTTTCTTATGCCTTGATGATGATCATATATTACTGTGAAAAGTGAACCTGTAAATCCCTTACAAACCAATATTTTTATTAAAGAATCTCATAATTTTTAGCTTCAAGAAATTAAATTTATATCGATTATAGTAACCTGTAGATTCATTACAAGCCAATTTTTTTATAATGAATATCTTAATTTTTAGCTTCACAACTCCTTAGAACCCAGATCTTTAAACAATGTAACCACACCAATTCACTTAGGTGTTTCTTTTCCCCTTCTTCGGGGGTATGCTAGTAGATATTATATTTAGATTGTTGTTTTATTTATTCAAATAGTTGTACAGACTACACTATTCATTATTTGTGAGAAAAACATGAATTTGTTGCGATGATGATGTCATTGATCGTATTAAATAAGACAACTCAACCATTCTACAATGACAAAGCAAGAGTTTCCACTATTAGCGTATGAAAAAGGATTGAATGAATCTTAAGCAAGGAAGCTTTGCTCGAATGTATATTGTAATTTATTTATTTTTAAAATATGTATAGTGTAATTTATTTATTTTTAAATTATTTTTTTCATAAGGATTGGTAGATTTTTATTCATTAAAAGGTGTGATTGAAGTCATTGAGTACAAAAAAGGATAACCAGATAAAAACACAAAAATATGGTTTATCCACCACTACTTTCAACCTTTTACCTAAGTCGTAACTCCTATTCCTCCATAGCCTATGACTACTACAAATTTGTACATGATATATTCGATAGAAAATACCACTAATACATATAGAAAAACAAAACATAATTATGCAGTAGAAGGCCTATAATTTGTAACCTTGTCTTCATTGTCTAGATTTACTATCGTGACATTCAAGTTTGGAATTGAAGTCAATTCCCTCCTGGTCGAAATGTTTGTATTCGACCCTGAACCAAAATTTGATGGAGATGATTGAAGCTATAACTCCCCCAATTGCGAACTCAACGTTGCGACTTCATATTGCAACTGACCCACCATCTCACGGTGTTGAACCAGGGTGTCCATTACAAAAGAGATTATTGAATTGCGTGTGTTAACTGAAATTATCATCCTGTGATGCTCTATCATCTCCTCTTCCTCCATTGTCGACCCCTGTTGCTCACGAAAAACACCATTATCCATTTCGTCCAACTCATCATAGTTGGAGAGATATTTCCACCGAGAATTACACCAGAGACCACATGCGACCTTCTCAACCAGAATCCAACAACCTTCACTATAACCTAATGATGCAGAGAACCCACCTGGGTCAGGGGGAAACAAAGACAGCTCCAGACTCACAATTTCCCCAACAATTACATGCTAGAAGGATAAATAATAGCAAGAAAATGTCATGCTCATGACAAGTCGATCTAGAACTTGACCATCCACCATCTTCACAATCCTACAAACAGACTAACTTTCATGCCAAATATTCACTGAGCGTGTATCACATAACCTTGCTAGACATCCCGAGTGATTAGCTATTAAACTCACACATGAGCGTCTAAGAGGGCCGACAAACTCTAAGAAATATTCCTTGTTGTCTTGTACCTTACTACAAATTCCATTGTCATCCATGATGAGGGACCTCCATTTGATTGAGATCTCCCTCAAGTGTGTATCCATGATCCTATATCGATGCACCTTTCACATTATATGAATCCTAAACTCACCATCCATACTCTCTCTCAGATTTTGCACCTTTGATTGCAGACGAGACTCTTGGAATGTTGGGACAATATAGCCCTTGCAAGATATAAAATTTGAACCCTTGTCATACATTGCATCGAGTGTGACCCTAATGTCCACGATACCCCCATGGGTCTTAGGGAAATATAAAGAGCTAGACATTAGGGAGAGGGGGGGAACTGACCACCTCGTTAATTGACAAGGAACCAGGGGTTTAACCTATGGATTTATTATCCATTTCATCAACTCGAGTGTTGTTTTCTCTGAGGACGTGAAAAAATTTAAGAGAGAGGAGATTAAGGTTGATGACTTTCAACCCTATATTCTTTGGATCTAATCCTACCACAAAGTATCTTATTGTATTTTTTGAATAACCAACAATATTTAACTGAGAGATTTGACAATTTTTAGTGATCTAGATCCTTGAAGGACCGCATATGCCTCAAAACAGATAGTGTAGTACCTCTTGGAGTCCAACCATCTTTGAGAAATCTTGTTGCTAATAGTGAAGCTCCGAAAATGGAACTCGAAGCTGCTAGAATGATCTTTGAGAAATCTTGTTGCTAATAGTGAAGCTCAGGTTTAATTTGCTCATCCAGAGCTTCTCCTATGGAACCAAGCATTATGGAGTCTCTATTCTAATCCTATTGGAATTAAGATATTCAAACATCTGACCTAGGGAGAAATACACTGCGGAGTGGGGACTGGAGTTTTGATGCTTGAAAATGGCCTTGTTTCTCGCTAATTTCCAGCAAACATACTTAGGAGACGCCATCCAGGCTCTTTTGAAAAGAGGTTTGGATTGGAATGATATGTGGTAGAAAGATTACCATTTTCCAAAAAGAGGTTTGATGGAGGAAGGTCAGGTGACTCGATGGAACACTTCTTCATATACAAGTTTCCATAACTTATTGGAAAATTCACATTCCAGAAATAAATGCAGGATAGTTTCAAAGTTATGCTGACATAAGACACAACGAAATGGACCAAGGAAACCTCTTTTACAAAGATTCTCACAAGAGAGAATTTTCCCATGAGCCAGAATCCAACAAAAAATGTTGATCTTTGGGAGCTCGTCATTATGCCAAATATTTAACCAGATATTGAATTTCTTAGACAGGTTACCTTGTTGAAGAAGTGTGACATATCCACCTTTGACTGTGTACCATGCTACTCCCCAGATTTGACTATCCTTGGCCCACAAGTGAATTGGAGCCCACACACCTTCCTCCACTAGATTTCCTTTAGAAACACTGTCAAAATAGAGAGTGTAGCACCTCTAGAAGTCCAACAAGGACTGCAACTCCAAAGGTGGAACTCAAAGCTGCCATAATGATCTTTGAGAAATATTGTTGCTAATAACGAAGCTCAAGTTTAATATGTTCATGTAGAGCTCCTCCTCTGGATCCTAGCATTGTGGAGCCTCTATTCTAATCCTCTTGGAATTAAGATATTCAAACATCTCACCAAGGGAGGAAGAGGCTACAAAGTGGGGACTGGAGCTCTGATGCTTGAAAATGTCCCTGTTTCTCGCTAACCACAATTTCCAACAAGCATACTTAGGAGACGTCATCCAGGATCTTTTGAATAGAAGTTTGGACTGGAATGATCCACGGTAGAAACATCACCATTTTCCTAGAAGAGGTTTGATGGAGGAGGGTCAGGTGACTCAATGGAACACTTCTACATGTACGAGCAACCATACATTCTTGGCGAATTCACATTCCATAAATAAGTGTAGGATAGTTTCAGAGTTCCATTGACACAAGGTGCAATGAAATGGGCCAACGAAACCTATTTTCCAAAGATTCTCCCTAGAGAGAATTTTCCCATGATCCAAAATCCAACAAAAAATGTTGATCTTTGGGAGTCTGTCATTATTCCCAATATTTAACCAGATATTTAATTTCTCAGGCAGGTTACCGTGTTGAAGAAGTGTGACATATCCACCTTTAACCGTGTACCCTACTAGTCCCCAAATTCAATTGTCCTTGGCATGTAAGTGAATTGGATATGGCTCCTAAATTTTTAACGAAAATGGATAGACCAAATTATTTAAGTGAGGAGGAACTTCCCCTAAGGACCAACCCAACCACACACAATATGAATTCCATTAAAAGATGTCAAACAATGAAGACTTATTAGATTTCTCAACCCAAGATCTAAGAGAGGAGAGATAGAGATCCTAAATTAGGGGAGGATTTCCCAAGGAACCGTCTTTCACAATATTTATATTCCTTCCATTCCCCAGAATCCAAGTGAGGAAGTTTTGGAAGTGCAAGAGAGAGGCTTTAATAAGTCTCAAGATTGATGAACCATTTTGAGTAACAAGAGTCTTATCAAGACATCTCCTTCTGTCCCCATAGGAGTATTTTTTAAGAAGGGATTTTTTCCACCAATCTCAATCACCTGAGACCAAACTCCATATAATTTTAGATCCAAGAGATAAATTGACCAGAATTGGATCCTGGACACTAAGACCACCATGGTATTTTGGAGATCTTACCAAGAACCAATTCACTAAATGAAAACATTTTGTGTTAGTTTTCCCCCCCTGCCAAAGAAATTTTTGAATTTCTTGGGATAAATCTTTTTTTATACTTGTTGGAGCCAAGAGTGATGAGAATTAAAAAATAGGAATTACCAAGAGGACAAACTTGACCAACACCATCCTTCCTACTATATTTGACCAAAATCCTCCCCCAAGATGCAATTTTTTCTTCAATCTTTTGGAGGATGACTTGCCAAGTTTCAATAGGGAGCGAATGAAGGCAAATATACATCCCCGGATATTTAAACGATTTCTAGTTTACAGAAAACGAGAATTGAAGGATATTGGTTATTGTCATGAGGGAATGAGCATTCACATTCCAAGCATACAACTGAATTTGTTTTTGTCAATCATTCCACCAGAGACCTGAGTGAACTAATCCAGTATGTTTTTGAATCTGACAATTATAGTTCTCGAGGCCCCTCCCAGAAGCAACATATCATCAACAAATTGGGAATGGTTAATACTTTTCACCCCTCTTGCAATTCAAAGACCAAGGATTGAACCTTGACAAATACCCCTTGAGGCTTTAAAAATATTTGTTGGTTAGCCATTAATAAGAGGGGATATCCACGAGCTACTGATACATGAACTAATCCATTTAATAAACTCTGGACTAAATCCAAACTTGTTGATGAGTTCCTGGAAGAAGAAATGTCTAATCCTATCAAAAGCATTTTCCATGTCAATTTCAATTGCCATACCTTTTTCACCTCTTGATTTGTAAGAGTGGATGGCTTCCTAAACCAAAATAATGTTGTCGTAAATCTACCTATTTTCCACAAAACCTCCTTGGATTGGAAGGATAAGCTTGCGTAAAAGAGGTTTGATGTTGTTTGCAATAACCTTGGCCATAATCATATAGGAGACATTACACAAAGAGATAGGGAATAATTGATTGAAGGAGGAAGCATTCTTATCTTTTGGAATTAGAGCCAAAAAGGTTGATTTGGTTGCTCCTCCCATTCTGGAGGATTTTTGCACATACCGAATCATTCTTCTCAGATCAAATTTAATTATAGAACAACACCTTTTATAAAAGTGAGTAGAAAACCCATCAGGTTTAGGGGCTTTGTCGAGATTTAACTGATTGATAGCTTCCCATATTTCCTCCTCTTTAACTGGCTTGTACAACTCCACATTATCTTCCTCTTGTGACCAACTTAGGGATGTGGAATATAACTTGCCCACATAAATCCATATTCATTTCTCCATTCTCAGTATAAAGGGCTTCAAAATTAGATGAAGCAACCTTTTAATGTCTTCAAAGGAAGATAGAACCATTCCCTCTTGAGTTGTGATTTCCTCCACCCTATTTCTCCATTGTCGGGCCTTAGCCTTTTTGTGAAAGAATTTGATGTTTTTATCCCCAACCTAAAGCCACAGACTTCAAGATTTCCTCCTCCACATTTCCTCCTCATTTTTTAACAACCACTAGTACTTTTGATATGCAATATGTTCCTCCTAGAGCATGGCTGGGGTTATTGTGGCTCTCTCTAAGTTTTCTTGGATGGATTCCAACTGCTTTTGACTGCCCATTACTTCTATTGTCGGTGGGTAATATTTTTCCTTTGCCCATAGCTTGCAAGTAGCTTTAGTTGTTTTCATATTTTGTTCCCAAATAAAGACAAGGGAGTTTGAAATCCATTGACTCCAAGTATGAGAGACTAGAGGAAAGAAATCCCAATCATCCATCCACAAAGGGTTAAACCGGAAGGGGATGGGGCCTATATTTTCTTCCTTCAAGAAGCACAAAGAAATTGGACAATGACCTGAGCTTGCTCAGGGGATAATATGAGATAACCATTCCAAGATTTTCCAATAAAGGGATATGAATAAGGAATCGATCTAACCTTGCAACAATGTGTCCTGATCCTGCTCTTCTATTGTTCCAAGTGAACTTTCCCTTACTTGGATGAATATCAATCTGATCCAGGTGGGTAATAATATCTTCCATCGTTTCTCAAAATGGATCTTGAACAATGGAGCCCCCTTTTTTCTCATTCTGATGGAGGGTGGTGTTAAAGTCCCCAACAATAATACAATTTTGGCTAAATCCCAACTCCCTTAACTCTAGTAATGAATCCCAACATTCCATTTTTTTCTATATAATTATTTGGCATGTAAACATTGATCAAATGAATCGAGTTACCCATGGGAAAATGAGAGAGATTGACCATGGACTAGTGCCTTGAATCAAAACTATGCTCCAGCTGAAAAAGAGCAGGGTTCCACAAGGTGCAAAGACCCCCCTGAGGCCCCCTGCGCACTAGCTACTACGTCTTTACTTAATTTCCAAATCTAACTTATCTTCTGAAGGACAAAAATGTCCTTCATTTTTTCTCTTGGATCAGAAGGACTTGAGGTTTCTCTACCCTGATGAGTTTTCCCAGTGCTTCTCTTTTTCTTTACTCCCCAAACCTGTACAATTCCAGGGGACCAATTTCATTACTTGCCCGAGGGTTTATTTTCCACCCCTTTTGGGGGTTGGGAACTACCTTGGGCCATTCCCTTTGAGGGATGGGAACTTCCCTAAGCACGACCACCCTTTGCATATTTTTTGAAGGATCCATCCAAGGTGGTTTGAATTCCATGCTCCTTATCACGACCAACCTGATTGTTGCGCTCTCAGAAATTTATCTCTCATACTCTTCTCTAGAGTCCTCCTGACTCCCTTTCTCAAGAATTACTAGTATTCCATATTTCGGCCTTGTGGCGATTTTGACTAGTCTAATGGTGTCACCTTTCCTGGGGGAGGAGACAATCTGTCATTTTAGGGGAGGATCCCTTTCCTAAAACTCATTCTTGGAATTTTCTTATGATCCTATAATTTTTTCTTAAGATTCACAAATTTCTTCTTCGAATTTCGTCATGGCTTCATACCTGTTCTTGTTGCTTTTCGCCTCACGACCTCCACCAACAACAATTCCATGGGAGTTGGAGGAGCTTTGGATCACCTCAAGATTGACTCCTTGATATTTTTTTGGCTACTAAATGATTTGATTACCTGGTGCGTTTTTTTCGTTTCGGTTGTTTCCACTGTTCCTTCTCCTCTTCATTATGAAGATCAAGATTTACCTTAGTGCAGTTCTTTGCAAATTTCTCGTATTTGTGGCATGCTTTACATTTGAATGGAAGCAACTCATAGTCCACCTTTTGAATGTAGGTCCAGTTGTCTAGAGTTAACTAGATGGCTTCTGGTAAACCCTTTTCTAGATCTACCTCCACTCAGATCCTTGCATAGGCCAAAATCCCTTCTCATGGTTCAACGCGATCAATAAATCTGCCTAGTGCATTTCCTATACTTTGAATGATTTCATTATTCCAACAATGTAAAGGAAAATATGGAAAGAGAATCCATACCGAGACTTCTATAGAGGTATCATTTTTGGGGCTGATTCTTTAAGTACATTTATTTAGATACACACCCCTAGAGCCCATAAAATAGGGACCACTAGATAATATGATATCTCGATCCGCCTTGCTTTCGAACAAAAATACAAAAAAACCCTTACCATATGAGGAAGAAGACATTTGCTTCTGAATCAAGGGCTTCTAATTTTTATCCACCTACTAAGCCATAGCCCGCGGAGACGGCCATAACCCTTTGAGCTAGCCAATCAACCCATTTTCAACAAGTTGCAGAGAGAAATTTCTATAGGTTCTTGAGTGAACAGGGATCTTCGGGATTTCATCGATTTTCTTCACAAATTTGGAAGGTGGGGGTTTGGAATAAGACTTACTATAGGAAGACACTAGGGATTGAAAGGTTACAATATTAGGTGGAGTTGGAAGAGATAGTGGGGGCGGGTCCCCCCATCCTGAAACCAAAGTCATGCTTCGAACGACCATAGGCGAAGATCTAAAGTCACAAAACAAACCCTAACATAGCAAAAAATTATAGCAATTTATTTATTTTTAAAATTAATAAAATAGGTTAATTATAATTTATTTAATTTTAAAATTCAATCTTGTTTTGGTCTATGATGCTTAAGAAGATTTTGTTATATCTAAAATTGTTATTATTATTATTATTTTTAATTTTCAAAAAAGTTATCTTCTCTTTTTCAAATTCGTTTTGAGATCCTGCAATGGATCCTTCATAAACATAAATTAAAGATGACATACATGGGGAGGTTAATACTTTGTAGTTGGTCGATTGCTATGAACTGACTACATGTCAACCGTGGTTAGCAGTTCGACTCAATATTTTTGGGTTATGTCATAGAGATTGTTTAGATGTGAGGAAACTTCATTCGTTGTAGCCATTTGGAAAGTTATTGGTATATATTTATTCAAATTGGGATCATTATATGTCTAGGTTTTAATAAAGAAAGTAATCATATATCCATCTCCTCTTGTATGATTTTATAAAAACACAATATTCACAAGGCAATGCATAATTTAAAGGATTCAAACTTTCCACCATACCTTCCATGTTTTTTGTGCAACTAAAGAAACCGACATAACCGAAAGAGTGGGTGTTTTAATAAAAAGTTCTTGTTTTGAAGAAACATGGCCAAAAATCTACTAGTTATATTTAGAATAGAAGAGGGACAGGGAAACACCATTCAATGTGGTTGGTAGTATGTAAAATTATTGTTTTTGTTTTTGTTTTTTAGAGTAACTTGAATATTATATAGAAAGAAAAAGTTGTAGCAAAGTTTGCAGTAGGAGTCCATCATAGTCTGTCTCAAAATAATAAAAACAATAGACAAAAAAGAGCTAACTTCCAGTGTGTCATTGTATGACATAATTAGTTTAAGATACAAAAATTTCCAAAAGATCCTAGTATTGTAGATTCTACAGAATAGACCTAAAAACCTAGGTACTTTGTAATACATATAATCTTAGTAGAAGGTATGATGGTTGGTGGATTCATCGGCTACTTCATTGGTTGAATCCGAAGACTACTTGACCAATTCCACATTCTCCTAGAGCTGATGTATTGTATCTTCTTCCATTTTTCTCCCATAGTTTAAGTTAACATATTGCACCTAGTTAGAAGCTCCAGACTGCTCACCCTTGGTCAAATTGACTACCATGTTCTTGAGCATATTACATTCTACCTCCACCACATTTATCTAACATTTCTGTTGCACCAGAGTTCCCATTATGGTCGTTATTTTGGAAGTGACATGACTATCCCGCTTACAAATGTTTTTGAAGATGAGAGAATCGAGCTTTGATTACCTTGGATTTCCTCCACATGTCTTTGCATAACACACCTTATCTCATGGAGTTCCCTATAGTTCATTTGATTAGTGCAATAAACCACTTCACAAAGAAAAGAAGAAAATTCTGAATTGTCTTCACTGTCAATGCTTAAATTAAATACTAGGTCACACATAACTCAGGGAAGGAACAAACCTGGCTCAAAACCATCCCAGTGAGAGCTACCCGATCTGAAATTTAATATGAGATTCCAAAGAAACAATAGGAGGTCCAAGGGGGGTGAATTAGAGCACCCATACAAAGAACATAAAGCACAACAAACCACCCAAAATGTTGAGAAAACTCAGTTCTTTTCCCAATTGTTCCAATTTGGGTTTCGTAGAGACCAAAGACAAAGGCAGGATTCCACGATCTACTGCAAATCCTATAATAAACTAAAAATCTTCAAGTAAAGAAACATAATCCTCCAAGTAGAATGCATGAACTGATTTTCCCAAATTAAAACAAATAGCTATCTGAAAAACTACCAAATCTTCATAAATAAAGGGAGATAAAGGAGACGACTTACTTTGTAATTTTTTTTTCAAATGTGTATATATTTAACATAATTGTTGTCTCAAAAGATTTGATTTTTCTAAACACTTATACATTTTAAATTAAGATGGACTTAGATTAATAATATACCATTTCATTATTGTCATTAATTATTTTCTTTGAAAAAATACTTTAATATTTAAAGTTGTCCTTTAAGTAAGCAATTGTTCTGTAAAAACTAAACACTATAAATATTTTTTTTTAAATTACTTTTAACAATTTTAAAAATATATTTTTACAATTAAATTATCAAATTATAATTATTTTATGTATAAAATTTTCATTTCTATGATATAAATATCCAATTTTATAAAGAAGATAGATTTAAACTTTATATCTCATTTGTGTGGGAGTATTAACGAGACATTCTAAAACAAATAACCTTATTTCTTTTTATTTATTAAATATACTCTCTTAAATTTAAGAGACACTTAACCAAATCATCGGCATAACCTTATTTCTTTTTATTTATTAAATATACTCTATTAAATTTAAGAGACACTTAACCAAATCATCGGCATAGCACAAAAGCATTCAAATGATTAAGATAAACCTTTGTGGTTTATTGTGACTTTTCTTTGAAATTGGTGTGAAGAAGGATCCTTTGTGCATTCAAGTTGAGTAAGGGTAAACATATGGATTTCCTTATGTTTTGTTTTCTCGATTTATATTAATCATACAATTAACCTGTGTGTAAGATAATACAATTTGTTTTTCAAGAATATGATTTTAATGGTAGGATGGAGAGATATATTTGATTAAATTATTCACAAAACTAAATAATTATATGAAATTACAAAGTCTACATTTTGTGTCCTCATATATGTGTTACAATATATGAAATCATTTACATACATGAGTTACAAAGAGGACAAAGACACAAAGACACGTGGAAAAGTGAATGTGCAAGATTATATAATCCAGGAGGAGTTGCTAGGGTTTGTAGGTGTTGTCTATAGTTTTATGTATTTTTCTCTAGGTCATTTTCTCGGTAAGGGAGTCTTTGTAAGATTTTCTATTATTATAATGATAAACTAATTTGAATGGCATAATATCTTTGTGTATTGTGTATGAAATTTGGTTTCAAGTATTGTTTCTGCTTTTCCAACAAGTGTATTTTGTTTTGTGAGCTGCTAATTTGATTTACAACACATAAATCACTAGTAAACAACATACCTAGGTGTTGAGATTAGTAAATCAACACTACCTTCCCATTTTCACATACTCACTATAACCTTTCCTCCCATGGCTCCTTTGGTTGTTCCCATCTCATTGTTTCACATTTCAACCCATGTCTTGGTTCTTAGTTGTGGAATTGCTTATTTTTCTCGTCATGAGATGTTAATGGACAATTTTCTTCTTTTATGTCTCTTGTTTTATTCCTCCTTTTTAATTCATCTTTGTTAAGTGAGTGAAATTGTACATAATTACCATTTTATATTTATACAAATCAATTTCTTAATACTTTAAGTTCTATAAATTCTATTAGATATAATTTTGTCTTAGTTAAAAATATTTTATAAGAAATAATATTTATTTACATTTGTTAGAATTTTATACTTACTAAGTTTAATTCTATATGTTTTTGGATATATTCAAATCCTACTTCACATCCATAAAAGAATCTTTATATTTAAATCCTACTTCACATCCATAAAAGAATCTTAAAATTATGAATATTTAAAAAGGGTCTTGTCTAACTTTATACTAATGGTTTTTTTTCACAGGAATCCGAGGATATAAATTTGAATGAAATCATTATTTTTTGTTGTTTAAAATCCATTTCTTAATGCATAAACGGATTCAACACTAGGATTATACAGAAATAATCACTCAAATCTGCAGATTTAACAATTTCTAGCTAGATTTCGGGTAAATGTCTCTGAAAAATATTGTCGAAAAAAAATCATTTCGTAAAATGTTTAGACTACGAATTTAAAAAGAATTGAATAGTTATCACTTTAAAAAAAAATCACCTTTATTTTTTTATTTTTTTTGGTGTTTTGGTAATTGTCCAACACCCAATTTCACTATGTAGCTCATGTGAGTTGGTTTGTATTTTAGCAATGTTGATTTTCTTCTTCGCGCTAGTCAAGACTGGGAGATACTTTTGATCTTCTATATTAGGGTTGGCCACATCCTTGTAGTATCTTAGCTTCCTTTTATCGTCTAATTCGTTATTATACCATAGTTTCTCTTTAAATTTAGATGTAATATTATTTTTAGTATTATCGATATTCTGCAGAATGACATCTTCTTGCATTCCCCAATGATTTAGCCAAGATTTGGTATCTTGATGCCACCCTCGCTTGAGCCTATGGTGGTTTCGTACGAAGTTTGAAGAAACTTTGGGGAGCCTCTTGTTGTCCTTGTTGTTTATCTTTTTCTTGTACATTAAGTACCTAATCATGGTTGTGCACTCAATGGGGGAAAGGCTCACTTCTATGAGGAGGATAGGATAGGGTGTATAGATTTTAATTTTGAGATTATAAGTTATAAAATTCTTTTGGATATGCTCTATCATTCTTCAAGATTCTCTATAGATACTACATCCACAAACTTTACATATGTATAAGATAACATGAGTGACGAGAGTATGAAAGAGGAGTTTTATCTTATCCCATAGCCAAAGGTCTGTTAATTTACACTTGTTTTCAAGTCCATAATAAGCTTTCCACCCTCCATTTATCCTTTTCTTAACATTATTGTAAGACATTAAGTATCAAGTACAACACCACTTTGGATCTACACCATATAATACAAGGGTATTGGGTGTATGGAAGCAAACCAGTTATGAAAAATTTCACATAGAGGACCATGCTAAGTGGTATCTCACTCAGATCCAACTAATATCACTCCTTACTTATGTAGCAAAAAATTAGTTGAAGTTCATTTAGGCCATAATAATGTAGCCTTATTAGCAAGTAGCAATCTTTAGGCCTCTGACAGGGAGTGGACTGACTATCCTCATAAAAACCTACTTCTCATTCTACAACTATTACCAAGTTATTGTTCCTACTTTAGGATGTAACCATTCAATTAAATTTACTCTGCCCCCCCACCCCCACCCCCCAAGCAACAACACACTTTACAATTGAAGGGGTGACTTTACCAAGAAGGACGAGTCTATCATGCTCAATGAAACATTATATGCCATAACATTGGAATATTATGGGCCAAGAACCAGAGCTCAGTTGAAACAAGAAACTAACTAAGAAAAGAGAAAGAGGTGATGGCCCTCAATCAATGTGTTTGGCAGCTTAGAAATTTTAGATAAGTACTCTTACTTTGTTGGAAGAAAAAAAAATAGTAAAAAAAAATAAATAAATTTATTTGCAGTCTAGTTCACTTAAATTATGTTTTGCATCCATATTTGGTTCTGAGAAGCTTGTTGGACAGTTTTAGAGTTCAAATGCACTGATATTTTATGCTAAACCAAGTTGAATTGCATTGGTTAAGATGCATTAATATTGGTCGTGGTGAAATGTTTTGAGGACAAATTTTGCATGTAATGTGGTCATACAAGTTTGAAATGCAAACATAACAAAGGGTATATAGCAGGAAAGTTAGAAGGTGGAGTAATTGCAAGAACATATATGTATTAAGAGGAATGATATCCAGATGGACTCCAAGAACTTGTTTTTTGGTTTTCGTGGATATTTGTTTGCATACTGATAGATTGACAATACAGGGTACTTCTAGATGCTATATGAGTATTGATGCATTACAATATTCTATTTCAATCAAATTTTTCTAATGAAATATTGGGTGATATTCTTTCGACTTGCAACAAGAATGTGTATAAACCGGTTGTTGACTTTGGTTGGAATGTCTCTATTCTGGGTGACATTAGAAGGATTCCTCATTTTCAACATGGAAAAGAAGTAGAAAGGCATCAACAAATGCTAGAAAGTAGCTATCAGATGGTAAATAATAATTTCACTCGGTATTTTAGTAACAAAATGCAAAAACTAAAAACAATGCTCCAAGTGGAAATGGTGAAAGAGTAAGTATTTTTCAATCCATAGATATCAATCAATGAACACAGACTCTATGGAGGTGGAAGAACATTGGTCTGGTGGACCATTATGGAAATGTAACATGTCAGTCAATGTTGAAGGGCACTCAACAAAGTATTATTGGAAGGAATTTTCATAGAACCAACTCAGACATATACTTCGAACTTGGGAAGACACAAAGTGTTGTAAATTAAAAGGATTTTTAATCTCTCAAGAAATGAATATTTTAATGGGCTATATGCGAGGAAGCTAGTGGAACTGAAAGGATTCACCTACCAACTAAAAGGTTGTTTTTAAAATTAATGATATCAATTGAACTATATATAAGAGTGTACATGGATTTGTTGATTGCATGTACTAATTCTCTTATTCATGTGTTTTACTTATAGGTATGATGGTGATTATGTTGGTTCCAAATAGCAAGGAAGGTGGAGAACGAGGGTGATTCCAGGTTCAATAGGTGTGCATATTGGACAGGAGGATCGAGGCAATTTTTTGCATAATTTTAAAGAACTCTTATTGTACAGATGTATATACATGCACTGAAGACATTGAATAAATAAGGGGGAGGGGAATGTAATACCCTAGATTGATCCCTGGATTGTAAATATATTGTACATATGGTACTTAGGCTGGTGAGCCGATATGTTTGGGTCGGAGCGCATGTATATGATACTTAGGATAGTGAGCCAGTATGTTTGGGTAGGAGTGTTTGTAAATATGATCAAAGGTTGAAGAGACTATATTATAAATTGTACATATGCACTAATTAATAAAAATAACACCATGGTTGCAGACCAAGGGATGAAAATAGTATGGGGATCTAAGACTCCACGAGTGGAAAAGGGGGATAAAGGTTGGGTAAAGGGGGCTAATCCAAATATAATATAATAATTCTCTAAGTCTTTATGCATGTTTTGTAACTCAAGATCCTAGGTAGTGGAAAAGGGGGGCCATGAGTGCCATGTGTCAAAAAGGGAACATGCATATTTAAAGGGGGAATTTAATATAATTCTCCATTTCATTCAATCCATTCTTACCATTATGAGTACAAGAGTTTCTCTAGGAGAGATGGTGACCTAGACTACGAAGTTTACCTTGTGGATCCTAAGTGGATCTAGGTGTGTGTGTACATGTCTCCTTGGGGTTGCCTTGGGGAAGGTTGGAGCCATGGAGGGAGAAGTGTGAGGATTGGTTCCATGGTGTGGGTCTTGGAGGGTAACTGGAGACCTTTGAGGGCAGTTGGAACTCCTGGAGCCACAATGATTTGAGACTTCTTGGTCGACCTGTGTTGGAGCCCTAGAAGGGTAGTGGTGCAGTCCGAGGGACTGCGGTGAAGAGAAGGGGGTACACTACCTTCGGCTGTGTAGGCTGATGGGAAACGAGATACTGTAGGTTGGAGTGTTGTCAAGGTTTGGTACCTTGGCCTAGAACTTGTTGGTAGTGACTATGAACCATAGTTGGTTGAGGAACCCTTTGCCTTGGTGGAGTAATATCCCCATCTCGGGGGTGACTCACTGCCAACAGATTATGAGTAGTGTGGTCTATGGCTAGGAGTAGAGTTTGAGGTCTGCAACGAGTCAATGTTTTCATAAAAGATAAGTTCGATGTGCCTTTATTGCTACATTGTGTAATTATGTGTTAATTTGTTGCATGCTTATAGAATCTATATACATTTTACATTCCTGGATTGCTAATGTGTTATGCATAATTCTGCATGTAAAATTGTATGATGGAGCAAGTGTTGTGATATGGTATTAGGGGTTTCTTGTGCTTGTGGTGAAATCAGAGGGAAATTGTGAAATTTCCTAGTACCCCACCATCCTAGCAAGCACTGGGGTGGCCGAGTACACTACAAATATAATTCTAATTGAGCATGTAATGAATATTGATTCCAATATATTTGTATGAAGGCACTTCCACCAAGCTATTGTTGTAATATATAAAAGTGTCATAGGTGATCTTTTTGGATTTGATTATCATAACCTTTGTTTTGTCACTATTCACGATCATACCCATACTAGAGTAGAAGTCCTTGAGAGTTCTTAGATGACTATGAAGGTCATAGGGATTCATTTCGATAAGAACAATATCAAGATCATAAAGAAGAAGGATTTGACTATACCAACGAGAGTTGGGCCAGTACAACCAACATATTTCATCCAATATTCTAACTTATCAATGTATCTATTTTGCAAAGAAAAATACACTTTTAGATAATAAATATAAACATATCTTTCAAGTAATCTAGCTAGACTGCCCAACTAGATATATTTTATACTGGAAGAACAATTAAAGTACCTATCCACAATAGCCAAATTTCCCTAACCCAACCAGAAGTGGCGTATCTATACTGCCTAAATGGAAAAAATTTATACTTAATATATGATCACCTATCCAGAAGTGAGGTGACCTGAGACGAATTCTAAGTGCAGTAAGACGACCTCCCCATTCCAATGGTTGTATCAATACAAACACAAATATTAAAACCATCCTTAATGCCTACATTCACTATATAGAGTTTGATAAATAACGTTCATCTCAAAAACCTAAACCTTGAAGCATTATATGCAACATTATGTGTAATTGCATCCAAATTCTAAAGTAGATATCATATATAAATTTTTGATATATTAATATTTTTATAATAATTCTTTTGTATCGAGATATGTTTTTCACAAAAGTTCAAAATTATTTTAGTACATGTTCACAAGGAGTAAATGTTTAGAGGTGTATTTTTATTTTCAAAGTTTGCAATTGCATTCAAT
>ML793293.1:91968-106076 GCA_009831015.1 Picea engelmannii | reverse complement strand
CAAATAATAAATACAACCATAATTTTCGAATATTCAATACAATGACAAATCTTAAAACCATGCTTAATGCGTACATTCACTATAGCTTTTGACCAATAACTTTCCTCTCGAAAACCTAAACCTTGTAGGGGTATATATATCATCCTTTGAATAACAACAATCTATGTGCAATTTCATCCAAACATAAGGTAGATATCATGTATAATTTTTTGCTATATTATTAGTCCATGTCGAAGGCGTAGAGGGACTATAACAATCAATAATTCGTTGAATTCATATTAATATGTCCTTTGACTATAAATTTTCGCATCATCTGTATTGTTCAAACTATAGAAGTAAAAACATTATTTTTTATATAATAAAAAAAACCTTATATGTCATCGTCTCATTGGAGAATATATTGGAGGTCTTATTTCCACCTTCGATGTTCCCAATGTTGTAAATGTTTAGATATCCAAAGTTTTGAGCTTAGACGCTCTTTTTTAATTTTTATTACATTTTTACTGAAATGTTTACATACCGAAAGTTCTGAGCATCGACGTTGTTTTTTAATGTTTTTATTATTTCTATTTGTATTGAAATGTTTACATACTGAAGGTTTAGAGCATTGACAATTTTTTTTAGGTGCTTGAATGGGCCTAACAACTTAAATGTTTACATAGCACGAGGTAATTAAAAAGGCCTGACAACTTAAATGTTTGCATACCGCGAGTCCCTTAAACAACCTGACAGCCTTAAATGTTCACCTAAATAGGCTTCTCAGAGTACATTTTTCCTCGAATTTTTCCATACAATGTTGCATTGAATTTGGACAATATTGTTGTCCACCGACAGTTGCATAGACATTGTATGTTTCATACTTCTTCTATGCTTGGAATGGAATTTGGTCATCGTTGAAGATACATACATTGTTTACTGGTTCGGTGGCTGCTTCTTGTTCGTTAGTTCATCGGTCGCTGCTTGTTGTTGATTGGTTCAACTTTGCAAGGTTGAGGACCTACACTGATGGTTGAACCTGTTGGTGCTTGTTGCTTGCTTTTGTTTACTTCAACTTTGCAGGGTTGGGGTCCTGCATGTGCAATTGGAGCTGTTTTTTTTTTACTTTAAGGGTCCAGGGCCTACACCCACAATTCAACCTGCGCTTCTGTCATTCATCGTTGCGGATTAAGTTTCGATGCCATAATTTCATTTCTATTCGTTCTTTGTTGTTCACTGTTTGCAGTTTGCAAGTAAGAATGTTTGATTATTTCTACTGGCATGCTTGTCATATGTTTTGGGTTCCTTTTGTGCTTGAGATGCAATTTGGTAATCATTGGAGATACATATGTTGTTTACTGGTTCAATGGTTGTTTCTTGTTCACTGTTTCGTTGGTTGTTGCTTGTTGTTGTTTGGTTAAAGTTTGCAAGTTTGAGGTCTTGGAGTTGTAGTTGGGCCTATTTGTGCTTCCTCGTTGGTTTGTTTCTTGTTGTTTTATTTTGTTTGCTTCGGCTTTGTAGGGTTGGGGTCCTACGCCGACAGTTGGAGCTATTTTTTTTTCTCTTTGCGGTGTTCGGGTCCTGCACCCACAAGTGGACCTACGGTTCTGTTGTTTGTCATGTCTGGCGAAGTCGATATCTGACACCTGTCCCGTGTCCACCTATCCTGCTCTTAAATTTTTCTCCAATTTTTTTTCCTATCTCTAGACCATACCTACATGCCTTTGCAAAATTTTCTTGTAGAAGAAAAGGATATTGAGATGGTTCTAGCAAGAGTGGTGTTCTGTGGATTGCAAATTGCAATATTCAGTTTCTATGCTGCTTGGCGTGCAACATTGCTAGCATAATGAATGTGTTCTCAAATGCATCACACCATTTACATTTGGATGAAACCATTATCATTCTAGGATACTTCAGTGTTGACGTGATACAAAATAGTGGCATAACAAATAATTGGACAACTACATGTGCAATTACAATGTTCGTTAAGATAAAACATGTGCAAAACACACTTATTAACCATAAATGGTGAAATGTGCCCATATCACAATACAACCTCTTTATCTTGTACATAGACTAGTTTGACCATGATACAATTTGTCTTGTACTTGAAATATGAGATGTACATCAAAGATACTGCAAAATTATATTTCCATGTCTCAAAGCATATCTGGATACTTTGCTGCACAAAACCAAAATCATTCATCTATGGCCATGCAATTTCTTAATATTTTGTGGCTTGTAATATATTTTGGGCTAGGAAAACTCTATATAATTACAACCATGGATGAAGAAAAGAAAAGGTTCATGTTTCTAACTATTTTTTATTATATTCCTTGATTCTCATTTATTGTATGTACATATTACTTGTTCTCCCCTGCATACCAGCTTCCATTCATGTTCATTGTATTTTGTGCGTTCCCACATTGAAACAAACAGAATAACTGGAGAAGACGAAGGAGTCTTTGCCGCAAGTGTAGAAGAGGAGACACAAAGGTACATGCTTGTACTGTTATTTCATATTCCTTTGTTTTGTATTTCATTTTTTGTATGTATATGTGTTAACCTAATTTATTGTATGTAGATATTGTGTATCTTCCTACATAATACTTATCTTCATGTCCTTTGTATTTTTTGTGCCACTACATTGAAATAAATCGAAGTCTGTTTATTTTTTTACATGTCTTCCCGCATACCAACTTCCTTCATGTCCATTGTATTTTTTCTGCATTGCTACATTTAAACAATCATAATAGCTGGAGAAGACGATGGAATCTTTTCCACAAGCGTAGAAGAGCAGAGACAAAGCTGCATGATTCTACTCTTATTTCATATTCCAGTGTTTAGTATTTCATTTATTGTTTGTATATGCTTTCTACTTATTCTACTGCTTTGCACCTAATTTATTGTATGTAGATACTACGTATCTTTCTACATAGTAACTTATCCTCATGCGAATTGTATTCTCTTTGTTGCTACATTGAAATAAATAGGATTGTATTTCTTTCTTTTACATGTATTTCTGCATACTAACTTACCTTCATGTCCACTATATGTTCGGCGTTGCTACATTGAAAGAAACAGATTAGTTGGACAAGAAGATGAATTCTTATATGCCACATCAGAGGGGGCTAAAGTAAAATCTTTGAAAAGGTATACCAATTGTGCTAGTAAATCAAACACACAAAAGGGGTGGATGCATATAATATTGGACTATAAAACGATGATTTGGCAAAAATGGTCCTTTGTTGAGACTTCCCACTTCCAAACATTTCCCTCCCCATTTCTAATTTTCCCACTTTCTATTATCCCTTTTTTTCCCCTCTTCTATACTTAACCGAATTCCCCTTCGTTTTTCTCATCTACTTTCGCTTTCTGGTTTCTTTTCTTAGTTGTTTTCCAAAAATGACTAGGTGCATGGATTGGCAGACTCACGGGTTCACATTTATACTCATGCTTCTATATCACGACTTCGAAAGATGGTTTCCTCATTCCATACTTCGCCACTTTTTCGATCGCGGGTTCCTGGGCTGGCGTGTTCAATATTGCGCCTCTAGATTCGGAGGTTCCGCGATATACAGATTGGCCACCGTACCCCCCCATCATGCCCTATTCCCTGTTACACATTTTTGTAGTGAAAAAATCCGAGGCATACAATTTGATCGTCGGGTCCTCATGTTTCCCGAGTATCCCTTGACACCCTATTTCGTATTCCATCTCCTTCGACCCTGTATGTGACATTCAGAACAAGTATGGACAATATACAATGCATATGCTTATTTATTCCTAATGTTCATCTACACATGCTTGCATCAGAAAAATTTGGACTAGTGACATGGCCATGTGCAGTCAATCATCGCAAACATCAGCAAACTGACAAGGCCAAAGGTAAATATTCTTACATTGTGTGCCTCATATGTTTACCAAACAAATATCCTCATCTATTTATTCATCTATGCCATGATAAATATGTTGATGTCATCTGCAACACATACTTTTCAGTTCACAAGAAGTATCAATGAGCGCAAGTGAGACGCCAAACATAACGCAAGTTCTGCAGACTAAGAGGTCTGGTTGCAAAAATCTGGCTCCATACTTCATCCAAGTTGAGCGTCTACTTGTACATTTATGCCAGGAAAAAATAAAACAAAAAAATAATGTAGACTACCATTCACATTACTTTTCCTGTTCAAAATATCTCACCAGGTCTAAACTTATAACACCCAAAATACTATAAATAGAGGGCTTGAACAATCGCCGAACTGGACAAGTGTTCGTCGGGGACATAATGGTCGTCTATAGCACCTACTTTGACAAGGAAAACAAAACTAGATCCATTATGCATGCTGACATGACAGACAACGAAGCCCTAATGACAGTCACATTGACTATTCCCACACAACTTGTCTAGAAACATGCAGAAAAGATATTTCCAGGTAATGGGATATCCATTACAAATTTTAATATATTTCCCAAAACAATATATGACCATGGTGATTGTGATCGGATTATATTGCTCAACAAAACAAGTATTGTGGAAAAAATTCCCGCGATTTGTTTAGAATATTGTTTCGTCCCGGAAAAAACAATCAACCAACTTTCATAGAGAAAACGACACTTACCTAATCGGAACCATTGGTGGAGTTGTCACACTCGTGAGAAAAATTGGCTCGCAACACATTATCCATATAAAATATGGAGAGTCAGACAATGACAAGGCAATGGTACCGTTCTCCATATCCAGTTTTTTCCTTTACTTTCACATGTCCATGTATCTCAGTTATGTTACAAAACTATTGCATTGTTCCATGTTGTCGCTACAATTGTTCGACACCTATTCAAATTTGTTTTCCTCAATGGAACAACAATTGCATAAAGGGAAATTTCCACTTATGCTCTTCAAAAATATAACAAAGAAAATAGATGTTAAAGAAGGGATCTTTCGCACAACCCAATAAACATTTGTAACAGAATTGCGAACAAACATAGTACATGATCTCAAGAAACTAACTATCTCTACAATTGTTGTGTGTATACATCTACAATTTCATCCTCACTTTTCTCATACAAATTTCCTTCACCAATTTTCTGCATTTTTCTTTTTTTGTTGTGCAATTGTATATTATATTGTTCAATATATTAACTGTTATGCTCACGTGCCCAGGTTGAGGGTGTTTTGGTTGCAGGGAATGCGTACTCTACCCCCTTCGAGCCTGTATGTGAAAAATGAAACTCTCTTGCTTCTGCCTCTACTTTCATAAATGATGATACAATTGATTGTCTATGATGCAATAAAAAATTCCCTTACATATATAGAAATTGCCTCAATGCTGCCATCCGAACCGTGGGCAACACAATCGTACATTGTACAATTAGACAACCTCTGTTACAAGATGTGCTTCCTCGGTTAATAGAATTTCCATATGAAGTATACCTACAGAAAAAGGAAAACAATATCTACATGTTGCGCGAATTTCAAATACATATAAAATTTACCTTAAATGAGGACAATGCAATACTGCATATCGGCTGAGAAAAAAAATAAAAAAAATCATATGAAGCTTTGGCAGGAAACGAAAAAATCTCATGTGTGTATGTAATATTTCTTCAATACCCAAATGAATGTTCGTCGGACTTGAGTTCTTCTGAGTTTACATCTATGGCTGTAAAATTTTCTTTCCAGATATTTTGCCTCTTTTTGTGCAGTTGAAAAAACAAGGAGAATCTAACTACAAATCAAATCGTTGTTGTTATTTTGATGTTTTTTTCATCTCCCAGTAAGAATTTTGCATATTTGTTGGGGTGTCCAAATGAAAAAAAAATGGTTGATAGTTGTAGATTTGTTGGAGGATTCTGCACCTTTTTGGGTGCCCAAATTGGAAAAATGTTTTCCAACTATATAGCCATGGCGGGATTTCTGCATTTTTTGGGTACCCAAATAAAAAAGAAGATGATCTCCAAATATACATTTATGGTATGATATCTGCATTTTATCGGTGCCCTAATTGAAAAAAAAGGGCTCAACATGGGTTGAAGCATGAGCTTGAGATCTTCAGAACTCCCTATAGAGATTGGGGTGTTCGGGCATTGGAATTCATACAGGCAGGTGCATTTATTGTTGATGTACAAGCACATAAGATTGTTCAGTCCATAAATGGGAAGCATGAGGACAAAACCCATACAAAGTATCCAACTGTGAATAACTCAGGCCCATCCTTTGAACCGTCGAAATGGCTTGCTCCTCTGGGCAGAACCATCAGGCATTTCCAATAATATTGGAAATTTGGCATTGTTAAAACTGGCAGTGATAGAACATGGCACTATCATAAGCAAATGTCCATAGTGATCTTGCTTCATGGTAAAATAGTAATCGGTAAGTTTCTTGTTCCCCATTTGGGGGTTTAGTTATAGCTGGGATACAATGGTGAAGCTCCGCTAGTTTTGTGCTGTCTTGTGTTTGGAAGACTTTTGTTCATATCTCATGGCCCCGGTTATTTTCTCATGGGAACATATACCAGATGTAAGAGAAAACCAATGCCACGTGTGTTTTTTTTTATATCAAATTGTTTGATGCATAGGTCGATGCATACTACCCTATGGACCCTTGTGGGATCTCACTTGGTGTCTTTTATGTTCATGCGTTGCCTTGTGCCTCGACTTTCAATACATTTGGTGTTTACTTGGCTCTTGGTTGTATGCTTCGTTCTGGAAAATTAATGATACATTTAGGATCTTGGCGGTTTTTCTACGATATTAAAGAATATACGGGACCTTCTTTTCCTTTTAATATAATATCTCTGACGCAAATGTAGTATGTGGCTCGTTTTAGCACTTTTCCTTGATCGATGAACTTAGCAAAATTCATCTCCAAGAATATTTTGAAAAAAAAGGATATATACTATATGAAGTCCAATGGAACTATCATATCAACCATAGAAAATTAAAATTAAAATTTGTCTTAAAATTCAAATTCGTTGTTGTTATACTTACGGTGAAGTTGACAGTACAATAATTTTACTTAAACATCCCAAAATTGATTTTCTTGTGGTTTTTCGATGCTTCTCTTATGCAAACACATCCTGGAAACTATAAGCATGGATCACTTTATCTATTCCTTGATTGAAGAGATTGTTCACCTATTTAATGCACTTGATAGTTAGTGTTAAGACCATCAATGGGGCTTTGTTACACCAATTCCCACTTCCGAAAATTTCCATCCCCTTTCGTTTTCCCCTTTGCTTTCCCTTTCTGGTTACTTAGTCATTTTTCAGAAAATGTCTAGGTGCGGGGGTTGGCGGATTCACATCTTCACATTTCCATTGATACTTTTATATCATGAGTCCAACCGACCGCTTCCCCGTTTCATATTCAACAAAAGTTTTGGATCGCAGGTTCCCGGGTAGGCGGGCTCAACATTGTGTTTCCATTGTTCTGTCGTGTGCAAACAACACCCAGACTTCCCCGATCTACAAATTGACAACTAAATTCCCCTTTCTTTTTCTTGTTTACTTTCCCTTTCTGGTTACTTAGTCATTTTTATGAATGTGTCCTTTTTTTGAATGTCTCGTGCTTTTATATATAGCACCCGAAGTTCCGCAATATACAAATTGACTGTCGAAGTCTGTCATTGTCCTAGTTCCGTGTTACACATTTTGCAATCAAAAGTTGGGATACATACAATTTGACCATTGGGCTCTCATGTCTCCTTAGTAGAACTTGTGGCCTTGTTTTCAAGCCCGTCAATATTCCCTGTTCCGAGTATGTCTCATGCTTTTATATCACGAGTCTAACCAACCGCTTACCCATTGCATACTTGGACACTATTTCCATTGCCGATTCCTGGCCATGCTTGCTCAACATTGCGCTTCCATTGTTCTGCTACCTACAAACAACACCCGAAATTCCGCGATATACAAATTCACTGCCAAAACCCGTCATTGTGACATGTTTCGTGTTACACATTTTGCAGTCAAAATTTCGGAGACATACAATTTGACCATTGACCCCTTACGTCTCCTGAGTATAACTTATGACCCTATTTTGAAGCCCGACCGACCGCTTTCCATACTTGGCCATTTCTTGGAATCTTTTTCGCGGGTTGGATGGTCGATGAAATATGCAATGCTTAATCTCTCTTCTCCATCCCCTCCACCTTCACACTTCTTTATAGATATGAAATTATTAAGCTTTAATGCTAATAGCTCATCGTGTAGGAACCGTTAAGATTGTCATTAATGTCCGAAAGGAGCATATCTTTCATTAATACAAATTAAACCAAGATTTGCAGAGGGTTGTGTTATCCTTTCCATGTTTTCATTTCAAGCATCATGCAATCTCTTTCGCTGTTGGCACCTTCACAAAATATCTAATCCTTAATTTCTCTTCGTCATCACCGCCACCTTCGCACTTTTTTCTAAATATACAATTAGTAAGCTTTAATGGTAACAAATCATTACACATGAACCATGGATATTGTCATTAATCGACGAAAGGCTCGAGGAGATCTTCCATTGATAAACATTAAACCAAGATTTGTGGAGGGTTATATTATCCCTTCCAAATGTTCATTTCAAACATCATCTAGAGCAAACGAAAATTCTCGTTAACTTATGGCAGCAGTTCAATAGAAGTTCTGTCTAGATATAGTAAACACCTTCGTACATGATGACCAGAAGTTCCAGTACTCCAGGGCATATTATTACTACGCATCTCCCTCCGCCCAGGAGCAAAAATGGAGATGGTTTCTTGGTGCACCAAGAGATATATTTCAAGCCAAATAATTCCAAGGCAACCCTGCCTACTCAGACAACCCGCCCGCTTGCGTTGATGACTGGCACAGAGTTTGATGTGGTCGATTTCAAGCCGGAAGAAGATGATCTTATGGACGATGATACAACAATGGATGATGGAAATGCAGATGGTGTTCCCACTCCTGCGCCCAAATTGAAATCAACCATAATGGGGGGCACTTCCCAGCTCAACGATGGCGACCCTAACAAGACCAAAAGAAGGGGTTTCAGAAAATAAATCGATGATGAACGCAATAGTTGCTTTGTAGCTTGAGAGTAGGAATTACAGAGGTCCAAATTAGTCTGTTATGGGCGCAAGTCTTTCACTGTAAGGAAATGGTTTCTTGATGCTCCCAGAGATATATTTCAAGACAAATAATTATTCAATTGCGGGACTAGTCTCATGTTCTCTGGATATACAATTAACATCTTAGGGTATGAGGACCAGAACTCCCACTGGTGCAAGGCATATTCCTACTACTCATCTCCTTCTTCTCAGGATGGACTAATTTGGGTCTCTGGAATTGCTCGTGCATCCTGTGTCCTTTAAGTCTTTTCCTGTAAGGAGGGGGTCTCTTGGTCCCCTCCCGCTCAGAATGAATTAATTTGACCTCTCGAACTTCTCATGCATTTATTGTCCCTGAAGTCTTTGACTGTGAGGAGGTGGTCTCTTGGTGTGTCCTAACTTTGAGTTTTGGGCTCTTCTGCTTGCCCTACAACGTTTTTCGTCTTCTTCCTCATGGGAATATTGTGAGAACTATCAATTTTACCATGAGGATGGGTTCTTATGTCCTCCCGCGTTTGAAAAATTATGGGTTGCTTTCTTGTTGGGGTGCTCCGTTGGAGCGATGTTGCGGGATGTCGTGCTCTTCGCAGTGGTAGTCGTGGATTGGAAACTCTTCTCGTTGGGGCCTTTTCCATGTTATTTGTACAATTCAGTGGTGCCTTGCAATGTCTCTAGATCGCCAGCATCAGGAGAAGGAGTGTTTTTCACCTGCTTCAAGCCAAGGAATTATTCCATTGCGGAATCACTCTCCCGTTTCTTTGTCGCCTTAGGTCTTCCACAAGATATTGAGATTGTGGTAGCAAACATTGGCCTTCCGAGGAGAAAAATGCAAGGAATTCCTAAAAAAAAGCATGGTAATGAGTTTTGTATGCATGTTGAAGAGCATCTTGATGGCTCCTGCATGTTGTCCCACTAGAGGAACAACACAAAATTGTATGCATGTTTTTTGTAGATCTTGTACTTGTGTTCATGAAAAATATGTTCAATGTTTTGGTGCAAAGAACTCAGTCCAATTTCTATGGATAGATATACACTGCGTAGTATTTTTTTTTTATGGATTTACTATTAAAAAAATTTCCTTGGAATCTTGGTTGTTGCTTATTTGTTGAATTTAACACCTCTTCTCATTAGCATGGTTCAATAGTCTCGTAGTTCTTGAATATTGTATTGGCTCAAGTAATTTGATCTAGTATGGAGCATTTAACAATTATATGACAATGCATTGTGTCGATCCCATTAGGATTCTATGGAAACAAAAATGAATTTCAGACAGTTTCAAACCAACATTCAATTCTATTCGTAATGCAGATAGAACATAGCAAGACTAAATCACAATGCGACAGTCGGGGCCTCGCCCTAGAAATTTCGTTTTCATCTCAACCTTGCTAAGCAAACAATTTCTTATTTCCCTTTCGCTTCCTTGATTCCTTACTCCAAAAGGGAACATTTTATTAGTTGTCCATCCCCTAGCCTCTATTTGAGCACTTTTTACTTTATTAATGAAATTACCAAATTTCTTGTTTGTGAATAAAAAATAAAAAAATAAAAAAAAACTGATCTATGGTGGTTGTAGTCAAATGGGACTATGAAATCAACTACAATATTAAAATTCAGGATTGCCATTGTTGTTTCTATACATGCAATTATTAAGCTTTAATGCTAACAACCCATCTTGCAAGAAGTTTAATACTTAAGATAATATGTCAAAGTCATGGAAGAATGTATCAAGAACACAATTACTCCCACAAGTTGCAATAAAAACAAATCTTCAACAAAGCGTTTGCTCACACCCTTTTTAATGGTACAAACACAATAGAAAATGAGTAAGTGGATAAAATATTGGACTAGAAAATGATGGTTTTGCAACAATGGGGCTTGTTTGAGACCAATTCCCGCTTAAGAAAATTGCCCTCCGCTTTTCTATTTTCCCACTCTTTCATCCCCTTCTTTTCCCTCTTCTATACTTAACCAAATTCCCCTTTATTTTTCCCCTTTAGTTTCTCTTTCTGGTTACTTAGTCATTTTTTCCAAAAATGTCTTGTTGTGCGGGTTGGCGGATTCATAGGTTCACATTTTTATTCATTATTTTATATCACAATTCTGACTGAGTGCTTCCCTTTTCCATACCTAGCCACTTTTTCGATCGTGGGTTCCCGCCCAGGCGGTCTCTAAATTGCACTTCCATTATTCCATGACCTGCAAACAACAATTCAGCTTCTGTGATATGCAAATTTACTTCCAGACTCCCACTTCATCCCCTCTTCCGTGTTACACATTTTGCACTCAAATGTTCCGATACATACAATTTGACCGTTGGGGCCTCACGTCTCCTCGGGAACCCTTGTCACCCTACTTTGAAGCCCGTCTGACTGCTTTCCACACTTGGCTATTTCTTGGAATCTCTTTCGCGGATCGTCGGGTTGGCGAGTTTAGGAAATTTCCAATTCCTAGTCATTGTTTCCTGTTCGCGCCACCTTCAGACTTCTTTCCAAGTATATGAAATAACTAAACAACTTCTCTAGAAACATACAGAAAATATATTTCCAGGAAATGGGATATCTATTACAGATTTGAATATATTATCCCTTCTTTTCCCTCTTCTATACTTAACCAAATTATTGTTTATTTTTCCCCTCTACTTTCTCTTTGTAGTTACTTAGTCATTTTTCTGGAAATGTCTAGCTGCACGGGTTGGAAGACTCATGGGTTCACATTTTCACTCATGCTTCTATATCGTGACTCCAACCGACCTCTTCCCATTCCATACCTAGCCACTTTTTAGATCACGGATTCCCGGGCAGGTGGGCTCTATATTGAACTTCCATTGTTCCGTGACCTGCAAACATCACCCAGACTTCCGCAATATACAAATTTACTGTCGGACTCCCACATCATACCCTCTTCCATGATACACAATTTGCACTCAAAAGTTTTGAGACCTGCAATTTGACCTTCAGGTCCTCCCGTCTCCTGGGGAACTATTATCACCCCATTTTGAAGCCCGTGCGTCCGCTTTCTATACTTGTCCATTTCTTGGAATCTCTTTCGCGGATCGTCGGGTTGGCGGGTTCACGAAATCTCCAATTCCTAATCACAATTTCCTATGCCCGCCACCTTCACACTTCTTTCCAAGTATGCAATAACTGATGTTTAATGCTAACAACCATGCCTCTAGGAGACAGTCATACTAACTGTCCCTACACAACTTGTCCAGAAACATGCAGAAAATATCATGCCAGGTAATGGGATATCTATTACAAATATCAATATATTAGTGAAATGAGTCCCACCGACAATTTCCCTATTACATACTTACCTAATTTTTCTCTTGCGGGTTCCCGGATAGGCAGACTACACTTCCATTGTTCCTTGATCTGCAAACAACACCCCAACTTCCGCGATATACAAATTGACTTCCGGAATCCCACATCATCCTCTCTTCTGTGTTACACATTTTGCACTCAAAAGTTATGATACATACAATTTGACCGTCGGGGCCTCATGTCTCCTCGGGAACCCTTGTCACCCTATTTTGAAGCTCGTCCGACCGCTTTCCACACTTGGCCATTTCTTGGAATCTCTTTCATGGATCGTTGGGTTGGCGGGGTTCAAGAAATTTCCAATTCCTAGTCGTTGTTTTCTGTTCCCACCACCTTCACACTTCTTTCCAAGTATATGCAATAAGTATACAACTTCTCCAGAAACATGCAGAAAAAATATTTCCAGGAAATGGGATATCTATTACAGATTTGAATATATTAGCCCTTATTTTCCCCTTCTATACTTAACCAAATTCTCATTTCTCTTTCCCCTCTACTTTCTCTTTCTCACTACTTAGTCATTTTTCCAAAAATGTCTACCTGCACGGGTTGGCGGACTCACGGGTTCACATTTTCACTCGTGCTTTTATATCGCAACTCCGACCGACCGCTTCCCCATTCCATACCTAACCACTTTTCTGATTACGGATTGCCGAGAAGGTGGGCTCTAGATTGCACTTCCATTTCTTTGTGACCTACAAACAACACCCTGACTTCGGTGATATACAAATTTATTGCCGGACTCCCAGATCATACCCTCTTATGTGTTACACAGTTTGCACTCAAAAGTTTTGAGACCTAAAATTTGACTATTGGGTCCTCACGTCTCATGTGGAACTATTTTCACCCCATTTTGAAGCTCGTCCTTTTGCTTTCCATACTTGGCCATTTCTTCGAATCTCTTTCACGGATCGTCGGGTTGGCGAGTTCACAAAATATCCAATTCCCAATCGTTGTTTTTTGTGCCCGCCACCTTCGCACTTCTTTCCAAGTATGCAATAACTGAGTTTTAATGCTAACAACTCACCATGCCTTTAGGATACCGTCATAATAACTTTCCCTACACAACTTGTCCAGAAACATGCAGAAAATATCTTGCCAGGTAATGGGATATCTATTACAAATATCAATATATTAGCGAAAAATGAATTCCACCGACCATTTCCCTATTCCATACTTAATGCCTTTTTCACTTGTGGGTTTTCTAGCAGGCAGGTTCAAGATTTCCCTTGCATTGTTCCACGACTTGCAAACAACACCTGGAATTCCACGATATACATGCAGAAAATATCTTGCCAAGTAATGGGATATCTATTACAAATTTCAATATATTAGCGAAAACGATTCCGACCAACCGTTTCCCTATTCCATACTTAGCCACTTTTTTTTATTACGGGTTCTTGGACATGCGGGCTCAAGATTTCCCTTCTATTGTTCCGAAACTTGCAAATAGCACCCAAAATTTCGCAAATATATAAACCGACCACTGGACTGCCCCATTATGCCCTCTTTCCTTTTACGCCTTTTGCAGTCAAAATTTCCAAGACATACAATTTGACCGTCGAGCCCTCACCTTTCCTGAGAATCCCTTGTAACCCTATTTTGAAACCCGTCCAACCTCTTTTCATACTTGGCCATTTCTTACTTGCTCTTCCTCGTCCCCGTCACCTTCGCACTTGTTTATATAAAAAAATGTTTATAAAAACATATATAAGTTCTTATTTCTATGTATGCAAT
>ML793293.1:70615-91861 GCA_009831015.1 Picea engelmannii | reverse complement strand
GCAATTAGTAAGCTTTAATGCTAAACCAAGATTTGAGGATATCTCCCATTAATACGCATTAAACCAAGATTTCTGGAGGGTTATATTATCCCTTCCGAGTGTTAATTTCAAACATCATGGAATGTCGTTCGTGGGTCGTTGGGATGGCTCGTTCACAAAATCTTCAATTCTTAATTCTGAAAACGAGTTCGAACAACCGTTTCCCCATTCCATACTTAGCCACTTTCCCAGAATTCCGCAAATATACAAATCGACCGTTGAACTACCCCATCATGCCCTCTTCCATTTTACGCATTTTGCAATAAAAAATTATGAGATATACAATTTGACCGTCGAACACTCACCTCTCATGAGTATCCCCTGTAACCCTATTTTGAAGCCCGTCCGACCACTTTTCATACTTGACCATTCCTTACTTTCTCTTCCCCGTCTTCGTCACCTTCGCACTTGTTTATAATAAAAAATTGTTTATAAAAACACACACACACACACACATAAGGTCTTATTTCTAAACATGCAATTAATAAGCTTTAATGTTAACAACTCGTCATGCAAGAACCGTATAGATTGTCATTGATGAGCGAAAGGCTCGAGGAGATCTCCCATTAATACGCATTAAACCAAGATTTGTGGAGGGTTATATTATCCCTTCCGACTGTTAATTTCAAACATCATGGAATGGCATTCGCACGTCGTCGGGTTGGCACGTTCACAAAACCTCCAATCCTTAATTTCTCTTTGACGTACCCACCACCTTCGCACTTCTAAGTATGAAATAAGTAAGATTTACTGCTAACAACTCATCATGCAACACCCATAGAGATTGTCATTAATGAGTGAAAAGATCGAGGAGATTTCCCATTCACACGCATTGAACCAACATTTACAGAGGGTTATATTATCCCCTCCAATTGTTCATTTCAAGCATCGTCTAGAGCAAACAAATGTTCTCATAAATGTATGGCACCAGCTCCACAACATTTCTGTGGATATAGAATGAACATATTCAGGCGCGAGGACCAGAACTTCCAGTGGTCCAGGGCATATTATTACTACTCATCCCCTTTCGCCCAGAACAAAATAATTTGGACCTCTGGGATTGCTCATGCAGACTTTGTCCCTGAAGTTTTTGACTGTAAGGATCTGGTCTCTTGGCGCATCGATAAATATATTTCAAGACAGAGAATTATTCCACTGCGGGACCACTCTCCTGTTTCTTTGTCACCTTAGACCTTCCCCCAGATGTTAAGATTATCAGAGCCAACATTGACGTTTAGAGGAAAAGACTCCAAGCAGTTCCTAAGAAAGCATAATAACAGGTTGGACCTCTTGCCCAAATTCCTGGAAGATCTGATGGCAGTTCCTGAAGATATCACAAACTTGCAGGTTAGTTCATTTAGAAATCCATTCTGGGAAATTGCCTGGTTGTTTACAAGAATAACGAGACAAGAATCCACAAGTACTATTTCCCATATGGTTCTTTATATTTTGTATTTCAAAGTCAAGGAACAAGCCATTTTTTAATGGGGGAAGCTAATTTCCCATGAAATATGTTCCCAATTGTCAAGCTCCAAAAAGGATAAGAAATTTTATATGTCATCCTACTTGGTTTTTACGATAGCGCATTGTTGTCATTTTCCAAAACTGTCTCTGTCCAAGAAGGTAAAATGGGAATTCGACCTAATAACCTTTTGGTACCAGGCCTTGTGGAAGCACAAGGCATCCCATTGTTTTTATGAGGTTTTTAATGACTTTGTCTATGTTTTCAAAGTTTTTCGATAGGAAGGGGGCACTTGAAAAAATGGAGAATTGTAGTGTGATAAGGATTTTTGTCTCCAAGGAAAAACCTGTTCTCCTTCCATGTCACATTACAGATAGAATGTTTGTTACAGAAATAGCAAGGCAATACAACTATTGGTTGCATCTATTCCATGAGAAGAGAAAAAAATAGTTCATTCCTCTGCCTTGGAAAGTTAGGGATTTCGTGTTGAGGAACGTCAACAAAATTGATGAATTCGCAGTCCATTTCAACAACTTGAACCTAAGATATGCTGAAAGGCTAAGAGGGTTCGACCCTAATCAAAGTTTTTTAGAACATTTATTTGCAGTTGGCCTCAACAATTCTTTTTTCCAGAGACACCTGAGCGAAAATAGAGACATTGATGACAACACTCCTGCTTCTGATGCCGACGGCATAGACACATTGCAAAGCACCACTGAATTGTACAAGAAACAGGGAAAAGGCCCCAGTGAGAAGAGTGTTCAATCGTCGGATAACACTCCCAAAAGTAGGACTTCCCGGAGCATCGTTCCAACATCCCACCACAGTAAGAAAGAAACCCAAAATTATTCAAACGAAGGAGGATATAACAACCCTCCTCACCCTAAAATTGATAGTTCTCACAAGCTTCCCGTGGAGAATAAGAGAAAAAAAATTGTAGGGCAGGTGGAAGAGACCGAAATTGAGAGTGAGAACATGGAACTTGAGACTGATCTGGATAGCGTATTCTGCAACCTTGATCAACCTAGAGATACAATTCAACATAGTCTCCCAATGGACATAGTTGATACCAAATTTTTTGACAAAGATGAATCCTTTGTATTCCAGAGCGTTGTTTTTTACAGTGAGTCTAAAAATTTAATTATTGAAAAGAGAGATGTAAAAAATAAGAAAGGGAAATCTCGTTCAGAAGTTAACTTTGCAAACATGCGTCCGTCCCAAATCTCTCGACTTCACAGAGCAATCGGAGATGCTCTTGATGATTCCATTGGAGGCATTGAGGTCGAGAATTCGAGTCTGAAGGACCGAGTCAAGGAATTGGAGGAAGCTTTGGTTCCTATGCCATTGCTTGCCAGTCCATTAGAAATAGCCATGCATGCCGCCCATGTAGCCAAGGTAAAAGGATCTTCCAACCTCCTTGCATCATGTAGAGGATATGTGGAGAATAATATCAAGAAAATAATGGAACTGATTACTGAGGCCTGAGAAACATCACAAAGTATGGCTTCCCTTGGAATGAGGGCACATACGTTGCTCGAACATTTGTAGGCGGATTTAAAAAATGAAGAATGTTTCTATTTAGACACAGTCATCCCTTTTGACACCCATGTCAACAACATGACATAAACGAGAAGAAGACAAGAAGATATCCCCTCCAAAAACCGGATCACTCAATTAAATGCATGCTGGAAAGAGAAAGTGAAGAACCTGCATCTCATTGTCCAATCTTGTGAACAATCCATATCAAAGAAAGAAAAATTATTCACAAAGTTGAACGAAATAGATTTAGTCGAAGGGACCAACGAGTTACAAGACCCCAAGTTAATCATCAACTCCTTTCCCTTAACTATGCAAGCCTTCAATAAACAAGTTGATATTTTTAAGGGGATGTCTTTAGAAAAGTTTTACAACATCCTTGAAAATGGTGAAGATGTTGATACTGAGAGGGGGGTGAATCAGTATCAAGTACAATTTAAAAACCTTTTCAACTTATACTTAAACCATTCAATTATATCCAATGAGAAATGAACAATAGTATAAGAGTTACACCAATACACCACAATACGTCATGCACAATATATGAGAAATAATCAATAATTATTGTTCAAGGGAAGTAATGACTTCCAAAGGTAGCTACAGCTTCCAAATATAAAGGGAGGGATAAAACTCCAAGAGGAAGATATAATCCTCCAATATCAAGAGAGGGTTGACCTCTCCATCCTTGCCCCTTCCTTCCACCCAAGAATATATGAGAGATAATAAAACTTTACATTAAATCATCACCATCAACCAACCATCACATAGAGCCTGATAATGCTTCCTGAGACTTCTTCAACTTCTGTAATTATTCATTTCTTGGAATACTTTGATCCTGTAGATAATATTACTCAATGTTTTCTCTGAAACTCCTCCAAGTTTCACTCCTTGAATCCTCCCCAAAAATAAGTTATAGAAATAATGGTAGACTTTATTCAATTATGGTTTATTCAGGAGAGTGAACTTGTAAAGAATGCCCCGCGCTCAATATTTAACATCCAATTTTGAAACTTGCACACAAGAAACTACAGTTCATAATATTTCCAATGAAATTGGTCCCACGTAATTTGGATTCTCTATGAAGACGTTATGACTATTTTACTCGGAAAACATGTTTATTGACTAGCTTCAGGACTGGTAAAATACCCTATCTTCCACAGAGTGTATCTCCATAATTATAGAGAATCAAGAGCTGAAACTTTTACCACGGGTACCTTGATATGTCTTCTCAATACCATAGCAATTTCACCATATGAATCGTTCTATAAAAAATATTTATAGAGAAAATGGTAAGATGACCTGTAAATAACATACCTTAGAACACATCACCAAAAGACTTCATCCTCCCTTGAAATCCGACCTTCTTTACTTCTGATTTCCTCTTAAATTCAACTTATGTATCAAATGAATGGACAATGATATTTATTTATACCATTTATGTCACTTCCTTTTAGCGTTAGGGCCGACCTGACACTTTCTTATTTTGTAATTATTTTCTTTAATTATCTTCAAGGCCTACATGTATTGCCTTCTTCAATTCACTTTGTCATCTTCAAAAATTCATTTCTCCTCAACCATGAGGATCCACATGACGTGCCACATACCACTAGAAACGACATGATGTATACTATCCATCCATGGTTTTTGTATCTGCATGTGCATTTTCCTTCATGGCCAAATACCTTCATCAATCTTGCGGTCCAAAACCAATGAATAGGGTTGACATCAATGACAACAACCAATCTTCCAACAGAAGATGACGTGGACAACTGACTAGTCGACTATTCGGTACAAAATGAAGAAATTAATTAGGCTCTACATAATCTTTCTATCGATCTAAGGGAATTATAAACGAAACTTTTCAACATAAAAATCTAGAATGAGATCAACGTGCCCCCCTTGAGAAGCTACATTGAAGAATGGGTCCAAAGGGAAATGAAGCAGGTCACCGACGAAAGGCAACAGGCAGTTGGAACGATTCCAGTAGTCGTCGACGACAACAATAAAAATGCATCAGCAAGCAAATAGAAAAAGGGGTGATATGTACCATCACTGTAAGTCTATACTGATCACATCCTGCTTTGTTTATCAATCCAATTATTCCACCTTTTTAAATAGAAACGTCTAGCCAAATATTGATACCTTCCAATTTCTTCTTTTCAGGTATTACTCTCTATCATTGCCCACTTATTCTTTCCACAGTCCTATTTCTTGTACATATTTCTCTTATGGTCCGTGGGAGCCCCAATACCAGTCTATATGTAAAACACATTTAAATTTCCAGGAATATGTAATAGACAATATTATTTTTTGATATATTTCAAATAAAACTATTTTTATCTCTTTTTATATTTATGTGCTCATAAATTTTTATCTTCAACTATGTTGAATGTCAAGAAATTGTGTTTATTTAATTTGAATGTAACTTTATATGTGTCTTCTGTGTTTTATCTTTTTCTCATGCATATATTTTTCTCCTGCTATGCATATAACTTTTTTTGTCCTGGCACATATAGAGACACACAAGCCAGATGGTCTATGGAAATTGTACCTAACTCTAACCAGTTGAAAGTATACATTGAAGAGATAAAACATGCAAGGTAGGAACGAAAATTTCAAACATAGAAAGTCACACTACTGGAAAGTACAAAAATTTTGAACATAGCAAGATGGATTATATAGTTTCAAAAAATAAATGGGACTCTAGAGGCCACATGGAATTTACTGCATGGATACCACCTGTGCTTCATGTTGCTTTCCACATCTCCACTACAGTTTATGTCTGCCTCCACTACGTTTTTCCCATCCCTGTGTATTTATTCCCAATTCAACCCGGCAGGGACTACGCTTCCATGCAACACTTGTTAAAAAAAAAAAACCGTTCAGAATTATTTGAATACAAGTAAATATTTAGAGGTGTAATTTTATTTCAAGTTTTTATACAATCAAAATGGTTTTAACCTTAAAATATTTGATCTGTATACATTTGATAAATTTAAGGTTGATAATATTTGGTTTTGAAAAAATTGCTTAGTGTTTTGGTTAAGTGGTTAGTTATGAGACACATATTACACATTATAGATAAGATTGTGCTATCTTTTAGGTAACAAGTTTTTATGGTTATTTTACATATTTAATTTTTTTTTTATTGATGTGGTATAAACACCTATTTTAACATGAACAAAATAGATTTATACTTTAAGTCTCACTTGTATGGAAGTAAAGTTTTTATCAATTAATTATAAAATAATTTTTGAAATTCTAACATATCATTACTAACCCTATATTATAGAAGTGGCATTTCAAAAAAATATTATATTTTCATTTGTTTAATAAATAGACCTTCTTAGTTTTAGGAAATAGTAAACAACAACATCATAGACATAGAACACATAATCATTCAAATAATTAAGATAAACTTTATTTGGGCATTTCTTTGAAATTGATGTGAATAAGACACCATCAACATAGCACACATAAGCATTCAAATGATTAAGATAAACTTTCTTTGGGCATTTCTTTGAAATTGATGTGAGTAAGACACCTTTGTGCATTCAAGTTGAACAATTCTAAAAACAAAGACTCCTTCATGTTTCTTTTTATGAATTCATATTAATTGCACGAATCAACAAGTGCAATAGAGAACACAATTTTTTGGAAAAATTTCTTGAATTCACAACCATACAAAAAAAAAAGTCATCCTTAAACGGTAGGATGGATAAATAAATAGAGATATAGATTTTATTAAATTGGGCTTAGGCTTGTAGGTGGATTGACAAATCCATCCTTCTCTGGTCCTTTGGGGCTAGGGGAGGTCTCAGGATCAAGTCCAAGTGATGGAAGATGGTCTCCTTGTGATAGTTGGCGGTTTTCCAACAAGGTGATCGGATCTCAATGCAAGAGGGCCCTGGATTTGTTGTAAGCTACAACCCCACAAGTAGAAATGGGTGGGGCATTGATGACTACCTAGAGGATGGACATAGACCAAGGAAATTGTGTTGGTCGAACCTCTAAATGGGAAATAAAGATAAAAAATTATTAAAACTTACAACAAATTTACATTTTGTGCACCAATTTTCAAGACAATAAAACAAGAAATTGCAATAGTTAGAGCAACCAGTGTAATGGAAAGTCTGAAAAAATGGACTTGGCCTACTTAAGTGAGTTTGGTCCCCTTTGATTTGCATCAAGTGCTAGTGTAATGGAAAGTCTAAAAACATGGACTTGGCCTACTTAATTGAGTTTGGTCCCCTTTGATTTACATTAAGTGCTAGTCGTTTCGTTCACTCAACCATCTGCTTCTTTCTCACATCATTTTCTTAACCAAGTTTGTTGTACCTCTCACTAGATCCTCCTAAAATGATGATTTTAATCTCTAATAGCAAATTCAACCTCTCCATTTCATCTCATGGCTCCTATGGTTGTTCCCATCTTCTTCACATTTTAACCCATGTGAGCTAGTTCTTAGTTGTGGAATTACCTATTTTTATTGACATGAGATGTTAAGATTAAGTAGTTATGCATCTCCTCATGTTCGTTGAAGTTGTCTATGTTGTATTGTTGTTTTCTTTGGACATGTTTTCTTCATTTTCCTTTCCCATATCATTCTTGACATGATTTTTCAACACCTTTTTATTCAAGGGTACCTTTCCTTTTCCATATTCCTCTCTTTAAATCATTTCATGCACTATTCGTCCGATATTTTCTTCCTCCTTTTTAACTCATCTTGGTTGATATTAATTAGAATCTTTTTTTTGTTCCTGGTTTCCATTTTATGCATGTACAAAACCAATTTTCCGTGTGCTTCCAATATTATTGGATATAGTCTTGTTTTAGTTGGGAGTATCTCCAAAGGGGTGATATTTTTACCCTTAGCTAACTTGTTATTAGGGGCTTTTGTAGTGTCTAGATTTAGTTTCATATGTTTTTTGATATACTTATCCTATACTACACCTCCATAAAAGGAGTATTAAAGTTACTAATGTTTATTATGTAGCAATAAGAATACTTTCCACCCTCCTTGCAATGTGTTTCTCATGCAAACAAAAATATTCCAAAAACTATAACTCATAGTAATCTTTCTCTTAAGATTTTGTTTTGATGAATTAGCTACTAATCTATTGTATATCTACAGTAAAATTTATGAGAATAGTTTTCAAAAAGCATGCTAAATATTATGTCCCTCCCATGTACGAGATTCTCTTTGGAATGACAAACTAAAAACTAAAAGACTATACTTAGACATACAAATACACGTGGATCTTAATTCAAAGAAAAAACTAAAGTCAAATATTGACCCAAAGAGAAGGCTCGTCGACAACTGGAGATCAAGGCCCTTGGACAATTGGATATGATTCCTGAGAACTTAATTCCATATCAATTATTAGAATGGGTTGAATGACATCACTTTTTTATGCGTCACATGCATCTTTTGGAGTTGTTGTGGACTTATGCTTTTCAATTGCCATCCCTAATCCCTATTCTACTTTCCATTCCTTTACCTCTTCCCCCATTTCCTGGGTATCTCCACTGCCAGCTTCAGAACCACTGATTATTTTCATTTGCGGGGATGACCCCAACAAGTTCTCTACCCAAATTCCATAGTAACAACTGCTACCCTCTTCAACAAGCCTTCGGAGTGGCCTGCCAATGCCAACAACCAACCCAAACAACGAGAGGTCATGGAACCAAATATGAATTACCAAAATCAACTATGAAATCCCAGAGCCAAGTATGAATTCCCCACTCCATTTTGTGGTCCTAATATGTAATAAACCAAGTTTTAGACGACGTTCCACTCATAATTGCAAGAGTTTATGCACTAGACTTGCTCGCTTGCTCCAGTGATAACTCGAGTGTTCGATGACTTGACCTTCCATGGACCGTGGACATTAATAATAATGATATATATCATGGTTACTTTGGTAAAATATTTCATAAGATAATCTATGTCTGTATCTTTTTAGATCATTGGATTCCGGTCAAAAACACCAAAAAGTAGAATGTTTAGCTAATGCATGAATGTTATGCAAGGAAACCAGTGCTCTGGTAAAATTAGCATGTATAGTTTAGAAACGATAATGGGTATTCTTATTACTCAAGGGAGAATTACAATAGCCAACCCAGGCATACAACCATCCTCTCCTCTCTACACACACACTGCACTCTACAGTATTGTGTCTTTCTCACACACTCTACACACATTGCACTCTCACCTCTATGGGTATGCTCGTATATATAACATATATCAAACAGTTAGACTAACTGATTATAATTAGATCCACTAGTTACACAATCTGTTCACAAAAGAGTGCATTCATGCACATTCCTAATATAGTTGCATGCATGTGCATGTGACCACATGGGGAATTCATTGGCATGTTTCCAAAAATCTCCACCTTGACATCAATTTACCTAATATATCATGCCCTTAATTAAATCATCACCTTTTCTATAAGTGAAGAGAGGTCAAACACTATCACAGCTCCACAAATTCTTTAACAATACTGTTACATGAACATGCATGCACAATTCACTCCAGTATGGACCATTCTTCCTCCATCGGTAATCTGTCTAATAAACCAATGCACTTTTCTCATTTTGATACATTGGACCTTTAGTTAAATGCACAACACTTTGACCACCATGGAACACCACATCATGTACATTTCCAAAATTAACCAATAGATCCTTCCATTCTTGCAAGACATAACCTAAGGAAGGTCTCCTCTTGTCCAAATCTCACGAATCATAACCACAAACTAAATCACTACAACCAGTGTAGGTGATACTTGTGCTTTTGTGTTTGAAGCACCCATTTCCATCCTCTTCATCTGGTTTTTCCATGTGTCTACTGATAACACCAACTGCATGTGAAATTGTGAACATTTCCCATCGCAATCATCAAACTTCCTACTAGAATATAATACTTGAAACATATAACCCTTTTCTTCTTCATCAGTTAGGACATAAACCTGAAGAGAACTTACAATGGAAATCCAAAGGGATTTTACCAGTTTCACATTATTCATACCAAATTTCCTAAGTATCTTCGTTGCATACTTCTATTGTGATAACCAAGCTTACAATCCTTCCAGTCTCTGTGTATTTCCATGCCCAAGATTTATTTCATTGCTCCTAGATCCTTCATAACCATGTCCTAACCAACTGATCCAACCTGTTGACCTCAACCATGCTTTTTCTTGCAAAAAGCATAACATATAACACCAATATAATGAATATACCATAAACACAATGGTTATACTCACTTCTTGTAAAATTTGGCTGACAATAACGGAATCAAATATCTTGTACCATTTGTATGGCATGATTCATACCATACAATGATTCTTGAGTTTGCAAACAAATCTTCTGTTGTGATTATGAACTAATTTTTCTGGTTGTTCCAAATACATTCCCCTATCCAAAAAACTCAATGTAAAATAATTTTAACATCTAGTTGTACTAACACAACTAGTGCTAACACAACATGAATAGAAACAAGATTTTAACAACTGGTGAGAAACTTTCATGGAAATCAATACCTTCCAAATACCCTTCTACTACTAGTCATGCTTTGAACCTTTCATCTTTTACTATGTTTGATTTTATAAAAGGAGATTCATAAAACATTGCATCTATGTCCATGCTGATTCTGTGGGTAGTAGGATCCCACAGTCTACATCCCTTAACATCATCACCATATCAAATATCTAGCTATTTGATCTGGGTACTACTTAGAATGTTGATAAAAAACATAAGCATCACAACCGAATAACTTCACATTTGAGTAATTACCATATGACTTGTTCATATATCTTCCAGAATCTTCCAATCGTTTGCAACTGATGGTGACCGAGTTACTAGATAATACAATAGATTTTGTCCACAACTATTGTTGCAACTTGGAATAACTGAACATGCTTATTCGATCCCATCTTCCTTGCAATACTTTACAAGTTCCATGGATATGAACTTACCTTCATCATATATTCTCAAACACTTGATTGACTAGACAACACATCAACCTTTCTAACCTGGACACACTTCTCCACCTTGGAATTTGCATTCGAACAACCTTGATCAAGTTCGACCAAGCTGGCCAAGTAAGATTTCACTTCTTACCTCTAGGCCCATTTACAATGGAGTTCACCAAGCCTTTTATAGGCTTCATTACATGCAATCCATGGACACAATACCACGGATACCAAAAAAACCACCTTCTTTGACCTAAACAACCATATTTAACTCATTAAATCTTTCACTGAGTCAAGGTTAACCCAACATACATAACTCCCCCCCCCCCTCCCCCACGACCACATATTCAATATACCTAAATCTATGTGTAGAATTTTCATAGGTGACCTGATAAATCGGGGGTACGCATTCCTATCCAGGTCTTACAGACATATGCCCATTTACATGCAATCAATAATTTTTACAACTCCAAAGTAAATACATTATTTTATTATTATTATTATTTCACAGTGACTCAACCATCACTGCCCAACACCTTCTATTTGAACACAGGTGGTGAGACACAACAGACAGACAAAACTTCATCAACCATACCTGTAGCTGAATTTTCTTCTTTTGTGGAGTCCTCTTTGGATGCTTGTTGTCTTTTCCAACAATCCTTCTTGAGCTTCCTAGATTTTCCACATAACCAACATTTTCCCTTACCCTTACTGTCTTTTGACTTAGAATTGGTTGTACCTTTCTGATCTTTCCCTCCTTCTATAGATCGACCTCTGACCACCATTGCTTCTGTTGTTGAGGTTTCCTTACTGGATCTTCTCCTCATTTCCTCAGACAACATAGATCCCACAACAATGTCATCATCAATGGCATATGTTGAGCTAAACCACATAGTTGTGACCAGATGATCCCAAGACTCAAGAAACGAACACAGTAACATAACTTCCTTGTCCTCATCTTCGTACGTTATGACCATACTAGATAATTGACAAATCAGAGTACTGAAAAACATTCAAGTGATCAACAATTTGTGTACCTTCTTTCATCTACAAGTTGTACAACTACATCTTCAATAAGATTTTGTTTGTCAAGGACTTTGTCATATACAAACTCTCGAGTCTGTTCCACAAACTTGTTGTTGTCTCCTCTTTAACGATGTTAAACAACACTTCATTTGTCAAACACAAACAAATGCTACTGAGAGCTCTTGCATCCATATCTTCCCAGTCCTCGACTTTCATGCTTGTCGGTTTCTTTATCTTTCCAGCCAATGTCTTTTGCATTCCTTGTTGCACAAGAAGATCTTGCATCTAAAGCTTCCATAGCGAAAATTTATTCTTACCACTGAATTTATCCACCTCAAACTTAGAAATTTGCACTTTCACCATTAGCAGAAAACTCCAAAACCATTGCTTATAAAACATAACATTTAATGTGGAGAAATAATGGTATAAACGCCATAAAAAATTAATAATTTTTTTTTTTTTTAATATTATATAACTAAAAAAAAAAACTTTTTACCAAACATATAGAAGGTCGACCTAACCATTTATAAAACACCCTCTCGCCTTTATTTAAATTTCACCTCCAACCTTTATTACATAATCGATTCTCCATAATAAGACAAACAAAAGGGAGCTCACCTCCACCTTAATTAAATAATCGATTCTCCACCTTATCTGATTTTTTTTAAAGACTATCTCATGCTTGATGAAAAGTCAACCATCCATACCTTCATATCTTGTAAACTTCGCAAAAAAAATTAATTTAGTTAGATCAACGCTCCTGTAAGCATGGTAGTGTCGCCTTCAAGGGTAGCGCTCTGTGGGTGTGGATGGGGGAGCATCGGTGACCGGAAACTCACTCATTCACACCCTTTAGTTTTCATAAAATATATGGACTCCTTAGTACTTCGTTCTGCTTGTCCTTACGTGTCAAAAACACATCCAAAGGTTCTTGTGCTCACAGGAAACATGTACACAATTCGCCTTGGCTTAACTTTTGTACCTACTCTACCTATTCTAATACCACTTGTTAGGAAGTGAAAGAAAAACATAGCACTTTAAAAGAGCATCAACAAGTTAAACATGCATAAAACCGAGCAAAACAATTACATAATTGACAAAGTGATTTATGTTGAAACCCAATGCAGGAAAAAACCATGGTCAATGATAATCAGTATTCTTATTACTCAAGGGAGAATTACAATAGAGACCCCAGGAACACAACCATCCTCTCCTCTCCACGCACACACCACACTCTTTAGTATTGCGTCTTGCTCACACACTCTACACACATTGCACAGTCACCACTATGGGTATGCTTGTACATATAACATCTCTCAAACAGTTAGAATAATTGATTATAATTAGATCCACCAGTTACACAATCTGTTCACAAAAGAGTGCATGCATGCAGATTCCTAATATAGTTTCATGCATGTGCATGTGACCACATGGGAAATTCGTTGGCATGTTTCCAAAAATCTCCACCTTGACAAAAATTTACCTAATATATCATGCTCTTAATTAATTCATCACCTTTTCTGCAAGCCAAGAGAAGGAAAACACCATCACAGCTCCGCAACTTCTTTAACAATACCGTTACATGAACATGCTTGCACGATTCACAATAGTATGGACCATTCTGCCTCCATCAGTAACATGTTTAATAACCGATGCACTTGTCTCATTTTGATATGCTGGACCTTTAGTCAAATCAACAACACTTTGACCACCACATAACACCACATTTTGTACATGTCCAAACTTAGCCAATAGTTCCTTCCATTCTTGCAAGACTTAACTTGAGGTAGGTCTCCTCTTGTACAAATCTCATGAATAATAACCACAAACTAAATCACTGCAACCACTGTAGGTGAACTTGCTCTTCTATGTTTGAAGCACCCATTTCCATGCTCTTCACCTGGTTTTTCCACGTGTCTACTGAAACACCAAATCCATGTGAAATGTTGACCATTTCCCATTGCAATCATCAAACTTCCTACTAGCATATAATACTTGAAACATATAACCCTTTTCTTCTTCATTAGTTAGGACATAAACCTGAAGATAACTTACAATGGTAAGCCAAAGGGATTTTACTGGTTTCACATTATTCATACCAAATTTCCTAAGTATCTCCACCGCATGCTTCTGTTGTGATAACCAAGCTTACCATCCTTCCCGTCTCTGTGTATTTCCATGCCAAAGATTTATTTCGCTTCTCCTGGATCCTTCATAACAATGTCTCGACCAACTAATCCAACCTATTGACCTCAACCATGCTTGTGCTTGCAACAAGCATAACATATAACACCAAGATAATGAATATACCATAACACAATGGTTATACTCACCTCTTGTAAAATTTGGCTCACCATGAAGGAATCAAACATCTTGTACCATTTTCCTGGCATGCTTCAGGCCATACAGTGATTCTTAAGTTTGCAAACAAATCTTATGTTATGATTATGAACTAATCGTTCTGGTTGTTCCAAATAAATACCCTTATCCAAAAAACTCCATGTAAAACAATTTTAACATCTAGTTGTACTAACACAACTAGTGCTAACACAACATGAATAGAAACAATATTTTAACAACTGGTGAGAAACTTTCATGGAAATCAATACCTTCCAAATACCCTTCTACTATCAGTCATGCTTTGAACCTTTCATATTTTACTATGTTTGATTTTATAAAAGGAGATTCATCAAACATTGCATCTATGTCCATGATGATTATGTGGGTAGTAGGATCCCACAATCCACATCCCTTAACATCATCATCGTATCAAATATCTACATGTTTGATCTGGGTCCTACTTAGAATGATGATAAAAAACATAAGCATCACAATCGAATAACTTCACATTTGAGTAATTACCAGATGATTTGTTCATACCTCTTCTGGAATCTTCTAGTCTTTTGCAACCGATGGTGACTGAGTGACTAGATAGTACAACTGATTATGTCCACAACTATTGTTGCAACTTGGCATTACTAAACATGCCTATTTGATCCTAGCTTCATTGAAATACTTTACAAGTTACATGGATTTGAACTTACCTTCATCATATATTCTCAAGCATTTGATTGACCTGCCAACACATCCGCCTTTCTATAGACCCGCCTTTCTAACCTGGACACACTGCTCCACCTTGAACTTTTCATTCGAACAACATTGATCATAGATTAATGACTTACTCTACGCAGTTAATCCTGAAAATGATATCTAATATGTTGCACTGCGGAAGCCCCTCTATGATTAAACATTGATCAAGTCTGACCAAGTCGACCAAGTAAGCCTTCACCACTTACCTCCAGGTCCATTTACAATGGAGTTCACCAAGCCTTTTATAGGCTTCATTACATTCAATCCATGGACACAATACCACGGGATACCCAAAAAACATGGACCCAAAAAAAACCACCTGCTTTGACCTGAAAAACCAGATTTATCTCATTAAATCTTTCACCAAGTCAATGTTACGCAACATAATACATGCCCCCCCCCACATATTAAATCTACCTAAATCTATGTATAGACTTTTCATAGGTAACCTGATAAACCAGGGGTACGCATGCTTATCTAGGTCTTACAGACATATGCCCATTTACATGCAATCAATAATTTTTACAACTCCAAAGTAAATACATTTATTATTATTATTATTATTATTTCACGGTGACTCAACCATCACTTCCCTGCACCTTCTATGTGAACATAGGTGGTGAGACACACCAGATAGACAAAACTTCATCAACCATACTTGTAGCTGAATTTGCTTCTTTTGTGGAGTCCTCTTTGGATGCTTGTTGTCTTTTCCAACAATCCTTCTTGAGATGGCCATATTTGCCACAGAACCAACATTTTCCCTTACCCTTACTCTCTTTTGACTTAGACCTGGTTGTACCTTTCTGATCTTTCCCTCCTTCTATAGATCAACCTCTGACCACCATTTCTTCTGTTGTTGAGGTTTCCTTACTGGATCTTCTCCTCATTTCCTCAGACAACAGAGCTCCCACAACAGTGTCATAATCAATGGCATCTATTGAGCCAAACCACATAGTTGTGACCAAATGACCCCAAGACTCGGGCAACGAAAACAATAGCATAACCACCCTGTCCTCATCTTCGCACGTTACGTCCATACTAGATAATTGACAAATCAGAGTATTGAAAACATTCAAGTGATCAACAATTTTCTTACCTTCTTTCATCCGCAAGTTGTACAACTACCTCTTCAAGAAGATTTTGTTCGTCAAGGACTTTGTCATATATAGACTCTCCAGTTTGTTCCACAAACCTATTGTTGTCTCCTCTTCAGCGATGTTAAACAACACTTCATCTGTCAAACACAAACGAATGGTACTGAAAGCTCTTGCATCCAGATCTTCCCAATCCCCGTTTGTCATGCTTGCTGGTTTCTTTATCTTTCCAACCAATGTCTTTTGTAATCCTTGTTGCACAAGCAGATCCCACATCTTAAGCTCCCATAGCACAAAGCTATTCTTACCATTGAATTTCTCCACCTCAAACTTAGAACTCTACACTTTCTCCATTAGCAAAAAACTCCAAAACTAGTGCTTATAAAACAAAACCTTTAATGTAGAGAAATAATGATATAAACCCCAAAAAATTTAATAAAAGTTTTTCTTTTTTAATATTGTATAACTAAAAAAACGTTTTTACGAAACATATAGAAGTTCGACCTTACCATTTATAAAACACCCTCACCTTTATTTAAAGTTCACCTCCAACCTTTATTACATAATCGATTCTGTGTAATAAGACACCTAAAAAAAAATAAAAAAAAACTCACCTTTATTAAAGCTCACCTCCACCTTAATTAAATAAATAATCGGTTCTCCACCTTATGAGATTTTTTTAAAAGACTATCTCCTGTTTAATGAAACGTCAACCGTCCATACCTTCGTACCTTGTAAACTTCACAAAAAACTTTAATTTTGTTAGATCGACGCTTCTGTAAGCAGGGTAGCATCGTCTTGAAGGGTAGCGCTCTGTGTGTGGATTGGGAACGTCGGTGACCTGAAACTCATTCAATCACATCCTCTGGTTTTCAGAAAATATTTGGACTCCTCAGTACTTCGGTATGCTTGTCCTTACGTGTAGAAAACACGTCTAAAGGTTCTTGTGCTCACAGGAAACATGTACACAATTCACCTTGGCTTACCTGTTTTACCTACTCTACCTACTTTGATACCACTTGTTAGGCAACAAAAGCAAAACATAGCACTTTAACAGAGCATAAACAAGTTAAACACAAATAAAACCGAGAACAACAATCACATAATTGACACAATGATTTATGTGGAAACCCAATGTAGGAAAAAACCACAGGCAATGATAATCGACATTCTTATTACTCAAGGGAGAATTACAATAGCCAACTCAGACATACAACCATCCTCTCCTCTCTATGCACACGCCACACTCCACATTATTGTGTCTTGCTCACACACTCTACACACATTGCACTCTCACCTATATGGGTATGCTCGTATATATAGCATCTCCCAAACAGTTAGACTAATACCCTCAAATACCCCTATTACAACATGAGTATGCAATATTAACATCTAATATTTGCAATTCCATCAATCCAAAATTATTTTCGACCAATTTCAAGACAAAAATGTCATTTTTTCGTACTATTATTTTGAGTGGCTTGAAAAGAGTCATCCAATGATGCACTTAAATTACCACATATTTGTATTTCCCACCATGTACAACTAGTAGTTTGCCATGATCCATGACTATTTCTCTCTATTATATTTACAACCAACATTATTTTTATAAGACAATTTTGTTTGAATTTTTAGATATAATTTTAATTGATTTAAAAATTTGTAAATAATATACTTATTTATTTGATTAACTAGCTTCTAAACATACACAAATTCTTCTTACACAATTTTTTGAATTAAATTTGAATTTACACCAATTTCAAAAATAAAAAATAAAAAAATCATCTCCTTTATATTACTTAAAGTAACATATGTTTACACAAGATACTGTCCAAATTAAATTTAATATAATTATCGTTACACAAGATACTGTCCAAATTACAATTTAATATAATTATCGTTACACAAGATACTGTCCAAATTACAATTTAATATAATTATCGTTTAATATAAGCTCAATCATAAACAACTTATAAAAAGGTAAAAAAAAATGAGTATATCAGTGTGAACCTGCGGCATTGACGTTGAATAATAGTAAGTGGGAATCAATGTCATTGAAAGAGTTACATCTTATCAAACTTAAATAGAAAAAGAATCACTTTTTAAGTTAAAAATTGTACACGGAATATATTTATTCGACATTATGAAACTCACATTCAATACTTATTTTGTACCTGGAACATTATCACATTAATAATAGTTAATGGGAATCAACGTCATTAATAATAGTTAAATAGAAAAAGAATCACTTTTTAAGTTAAAAATTGTACACAAAATATATTTATTCGACATATCATCTCATGTATGAAGCTCACATTAAATGCTTATTTTGTACCTAAAACATTATCACATTAATAATAGTTAATGCGAATAAACGTCATTGAAAGAGTTAAACAGCGAGAGGATCACTTTTAGTGAACAAATTTACAAAGAATATATTTAAAAAAAAAGTTATCATATTAAATGCTTATTTTTAAAAATAAAACTTTATCACATTAAATGTTTGTACTATAAAGTATTCTATATATTTAACTATGTATAAATATGTTGAATATATATATATATATATATATAAAATGATGCATGAATTTATGATTTATATATATAAGAGTATGTGTTCATTCATATATATATATATATATAAAAGAGTATGTGTTGATATATATATTATGATTCATAAATTTATGATTTATATATATCAAGAGTATGTGTTCAACAATAAGTATATGTGTGTCCTCGAGGTGTAGACAGTCGGTGACAGAGTGTGTTGTTAAGTCACTCCGTGATGTTAAAGTTATCGGTTCAAAATTTGCGGGGACAAAAAATCCAACCATGTTAAATGTTGGCGTGGCTCAAGCCGGGTGCGATCCCCGGGTGATTTTGACGGCTTAGATGCCCCTAAGTCGCGGTTTCTTAGCCATAGGTTAGTCCCACAGGTCACAGACAAACTAACAAAAAAAAATAAAAAATAATAAGTATATGTGTTTAGTAACAATGAATATCTGTATGTGTGAGCAAAAATCAATATATATACCTAGTGCTATGAAGTGAAGTTGGTTGGTGGAATCGAAAGTGAGACTGGCGAGATGATAAAAAGGACTTTGAGATGAAGCCTTTTTTATTCTTGACTTGTGGGTAGAGTTGTAGTGACCAATGACATGGAGGGGTTGAGGGCCATGTGGTTTCAAGCAACAAAGCCCCTATTACTTATGGTTTATTGCCATTATCGTTGAGGTTGTTGAGTCCCATGTGAGTTAGGGGAGCTTTAGAAGGGCCTCCAATGGAATGAAAATGATACAACATATGCTCAATGTAGTGTATTGAATTATACAATAAGATGGAATTGTTGGAAAGATGAGTTTGCCAACCAAATAAAGTAGGAGAACAAGGCCAGAGACCACTTTGCAATCGATTTAGCAAAAAAAGTTTTAATGCTGCAAGAATGAGAAAAGGAAGTTAATGCCAACATGATTATTGAATAATGTCAATTATAACATATTACTGTAATATGTTATAACATATAACAATGTAATATGTTATAACATATAACAATGTTATAGAGCTTAGTTTGAAGATATACTCTGTTCCACTGTGTTTTGGAAAAATTATGAATTTATAAGTGTGTCCAAAGAAGTTTTAATTCAACCTCCTCCTAAGAAGAACACAAGTTCTGAAGTGGACCTCCCCAATCTTGATTATGTAGCCTCAAAGATAATTGGGAAATAGCATTCCATGGACATCCTTTAGAGAAATAGTGAGCTACTCCTTGTTTCCATTTTTGGAAGGGATTAGCTTGAGCAAAAGTAAGCATTGACATTCAAAGTAGTAACCCAGTTTGACCAATAAATTTGTCTATTTATGTTTTAGCCATTTATGTTTTGTAGAATTTTATTTTACTTTATCAATTTGTATAACAATATACATGCAGATAAATTAAAAGAGATAATTTAAAAGTTGTAACGGCATAATAAAAAAATTAGAAGAGATAAATTAAAAGTTGTAACTGCATAATAAAAAACTTAGAAAATAAGAAATTTAGAAAGACAGTTTTTTTTTTGGTTAATATATATAGGATATCTAACTTTAACCAAAACTTATTTTTGTATTACACAATGATTTAGGATATCTAACTTTAACCAAAACTTATTTTTTGTATTACACAATGATTTAGTTCGACCATAACATTTTTAACATAAAAACTATCCATGTAGGTTTAAAAAGAAACCTTAAATAGTATTTATACACTTATTTTTATACATTTCTCTCCCCTTCCAGAATGATGTTAATTTTAATAATTATTTTTGTGGACATTATAATTAATTTTGATATTTCAAAGGTGACTAATGTATTGAGATTTAAGATTACTTTTGTTTAAGTAATTTTTAAATTAAAAAATAGAAACTTTTTATGAAAAAATGAAATATATAGAGAGAGAGAGAGAGGGGATAGCATCTGGTTTCATGTATGGAATAATTTAAGGTTAGATGTCACTTCACAATACATGACTCCACTATTCTAACTTAAGGATGATAGTAAGGGATATTGGATTTCTTGTGGATACTATTAGGTTGAAACCATCTTTTGGTTCTAGACTCATAACCTAAAACTACTTCTAATTGGCTAAGAGCTTATCTTTCATAGATGTAAAGAAACAGGTTAACAACTCGAGACCTAGAGACCTCTGGTAGGAGTCAAACTTTGCCCCTTTACAGACCTCTAATGGCTCATTTCGGATTGTGTGGTTTTCTTAAATAACAATGATGAGTCAACCTGCATTCACAAATAGCATTTTATGCTGGGTGTCTTCATTGTTTGTTGACAACTAAATTATGATAGGTTTTGCCAAATTTGAATATCTATTTTTTCAAGTTACATTTCCTAGGGAAAACCCCCAAGTATCTTCCCTCATATTGAGGATAGCACCCAGGGTAAACCCTAGAATCTTCAAGGCACAAGATCAATCAACAACAAGGCTCAAAGGCATTACAACAATATACTTGTTAAGAGCTCAACATGTCAC
>ML793293.1:54077-69713 GCA_009831015.1 Picea engelmannii | reverse complement strand
AGATCTTTCTAATGGTCTAAAGAACACCCCAATCAAAGCTTGTACGTGGCTATGGAAGTTGACATTCTAAATCATCTTTTTGGGGCTTTCCTTCCTTTCGTCAACTAAGGTTAGGGTTTTTTACATCAAGGATTTTTCACTCTAGGGTTTTTGCTTCCTATTGTAATAAACGAGTTTTCCTCTTTATGTTTAAGGACTTTTTGGAATGAGCAAAGCTATCACATCTCTTCTTAGAGATAAGTTACCATCATTCTAGCCATTTTGTATTTCTATATACATTGTACTAACTTTCACTAATATGATTTGTTTTTCATTATAATACTCTTGTTTTAACATTGTAACTCGTCTCATCTATAAAATATTACGTTCTTTCATTTCTTTATCATTCCAATCTAGATCATACAATAAAATATCATTATTGTCTAACTAACTCCATGACAAGTCAAAGAAATAATAAATAATGGAGTAGTTAGAACTCCCTCAATCCATGGTTGACCATGTCATAACATGTGGAAAAAAACCTCTCCAAGCCAACTCACCCCATCTAAAACTTGAGAGTAGTATGCACCAAATGATTCTCATGAAGGGGATGAACCACCAAAAAAGGCATCAAAACAAGTCAAATTCCAAGTGTCCACGTGGAATGCATCCTCCAAGAATGCATGCATGCAAGATATAGTAAATAAACTCAACATTGGAGGATGTGCTTCAAGGTCCACCTAGAAGAGCCCACTAAGTGCACCCCAAGATGCATGAATGATAAAATAATATAATAATCCTCCTAGGAGAATGCTCCATAACTACCTCCTCCAATAATAGTAAGTGATTCACAATAGGTGTTGGGCAGTTGGTTGTCATTGATGTCAACCCTTGGAGAGTGATCTTGGAGATTGATGTCAACACTTGTAGAAGCCCGAAATCCCCAGAGATGTGGATGAGATCGTTGGACAGTTGGTTATCATATGTATGATCAAGATTGATTGTGAGTTAGTTGATGTCAGCATATGTGATGGATACATTTGATGAAGTCTACATGATGCCCCGTAGGTGTGGTTATGGTACCCAAAGTTGAATGATATTTTTGGACATGAAGGATAGTGTAAATGCAGGTAAGAAATTCATAGATGGATAGTACTCATCGTGTCATTTATGGTGATATGTGGAACACTGAGTGATTCCTCATAGTTAGGGAGATATGGCTTTGTGAAGTTGGAATCCCCGCAGAATGGTCAAGAAGCCCCTAGTTGGTTACAAGTTTTAATGAAAGGGTAAAGTGGTTGTAACAAGAAATTTCAAGAATCCCTAAAGTTAAGGAAAAAGGTCCTAAAATTAAGGAAAGAGGTTACTTAGAAACAGTATAAATACACCTCAAGAAGTCTCTCATAAGTACATGATTTATAGACACAAGTTCATCGAATATCGATCTAAGTGATGAAGTGATTCTTATCTGAGGTAACCAAGGATATTTGAGATGTTTTTTCAGAGGGAAGATGAAGTAAAGAAGGTCAAAATTGCAAGGGAGTCTGAAGTCTTGTGAGGATGTGTTCTAAGGTATGTTATTTACAGGTCATCTTACCATTTTCTCTATAACATGTTTTCTAAAATTATTCAAATAGCTAAACATAGATGATATTGAGATGCCATATCAAGGTACATGTGGTAGAAATTTTAGCTTATAGGTCGTTGTATTTTGGGAGATACACTATGTGGAAGATAGGGTTTTTGGCTAGTCTTGGAACTAGTCTCAAACATGTGTTCCAGTTAAAAAGGTCATAACTTCTTCATAGAAGATCCAAATTCCATAATACCAAATGAATTGGATATATTACAGTCTGTAGTATCTTTTGTGGTATTTTCAGATCCAGATATCAAATATTCTGTGCGTGGAAATCTCTACAAGTTATATCTTTAAAATAAGCTAGAATTCAACAACGTCTGCCATTTTTTCTATAACTCCTTTTCTAAGAGGTTCCAAGCAGTGAAACCAAGAGGAATTGTAGACAATATATTGAATAATAGTGTGTACAATTTTCAAACCTTTATTCATTACAGGTACAGAGTTATCCTTGTTGAAAGTTAGGGTTTGTGACTAATCCAAAAACTAGTCCCGTGAGACTAAGGTAAAGTTTGATGAAGGTGTTATTCTCTTGTTGTTAAAGTTGAGGAAGGTTTGCAGGTCTATGATCACATACACTAGGTCTGTTACAGAGTTACAGGTATGTTTATATGCATTTTTTTAGGGTTACATGTTGATGATGTTATGGTGTATTGCATGATTGAGACATATCATGAGTGATATGGTATATGATTGAGACACATTTTATGGTATATGGTACATGGTACATGGTATGGTATAGGTGTTGATGTGCATGGTTGGTACATGGTATGATACTTTATATGTTACATGGTTTATATGCATGGTTTTCACATGGTATGATACATGATATGTTATATGGTTGATGTGCATGGTTGGCATGTGTTATGTTACATGGTTGATGTTACATATTGTGTCATAGGTTGATGCATGGTGCATGGTACAGGTTGGTACTTGGTTGAGACACATATCTTGTGATGGTATGTTGTGATCTTGGTACATGCTTGGTAGAGGAATGTGTTGGTGATGTTGGATATCTAGTTGAGAGTTTTCGTTGGTATATGATCCATGTGAGAGGATCTGGTTGAGTATCTATGGCAGTGACAAGTTGGATATAGTGATAGGTTGACAGGTTATAGGTTGATGTGACAGTGGCAGTGGCAGTGATAGTGGCAGTGAAAGTGGAAGAGATTGTGGTAGTGACAGTTGGTCTACACTTATACTTTACGGCAGCAGGATGGGGGAATGAAAGGGGGTTGTAGCCTCCTTTCGATTGGTGTCGAAGAATCAGGGAGTTGGAGCTTCCTTCAGGTTGGAGCTTGGGAACTAGGTGGTTGTAGCCACCTTTCGGTTGTAGCTGAAAAACTTACAGGGTTGTAGCCTCCTTCTGGTTAGAGCCAAAGAATTCAGGGAGTTGTAGCTTCCTTGAGGTTGGAGCCTGTAAATAGGGGGTTGTAGCCTACTTCCAATTGCAGCTGGAGAATTGGGAAGTTGGTGCTTCCTATGAATGAATTCTTGATATATATAAGAAATCATTTTGTGGTTTTCTCCCATTTGGGTTTCCACGTAAATATCGGTGTATTGTGTTCTTGATGTGATGTTGATGTGATGCTACTTATGATTACATGCTTATGATATATATATATTGAATGAAATCATAGATGATACATTGATGATAAACTGTTGAACATTGTTGATAAAGTGAAAGAATATATATTGTGGTTAAAAGTGGTATAAAGTGTTCATATTGATTCACCCCCCCCTCTCAGTATTCCAACAATTGGTATCAGAGTCGGTCCTTCAAGAAACAATTTAACCACTGGAAGGGAGATCATGGAGTTCAGTATGAATGGAGTACAGTTTGAATGGAGCACCAATGTTCAATGGTCATAAGGGTATAAGGTATGAAATGTGTAGTATCGGGATGAAAGTATTTTTACAGGCACATGGATATGATGTTTGGAACTTGGTTGTTACAAGATACACCACTACAAAGAAACCTCCAAACACTGCAGCCAAGAAGGAATTGAAAAGAACAACAAAATAGCTATAGATTTTATCTTGGAAGGATTACATGATTCAATAAAGGACAAAGTATTAAAATGTTCATCAGCTAAAGAAATCTGGGATAAGTTGCACAATATCTATTCTTCTCCCATCATAGAGTCATAGATTTCTAAAGAAGAAGTAGACACATAACAAGAGGAAAGTTTCTCATCATGTCATACAGATTCATAAGAATAAGAGTATGAAGTCAACCGCAGTATGTATTTTTTCTTTAATTGTGAAGAAGTAGGGCATCTTGAAATTGAATTCCCTTATTTGAAGATTGAAAGTGATGAGATATAAAACCCAATGAAATAGAAGACAATCCTGAGACTGAAAAGGAAAATAATCATGAAGCAGAATTCAGTAAATGAGAAATAAAACTTGAAGATGAAATAATCGCATTGAAGATCCAACTTGAAGAAATAAAGCGAACAGAAGAAGTCATGAAGATTTAGATGATGAAGAAAGAAAAATATGTTGAGAAACTTGAAGAAGAAGTTGTCACATTGAGAAGTAAAATCTTCAAGCTCAACAAGAACGTTGAAGAGACAAAAATATCCACATCAGTAGTAGAGAATAAAGAGAAGCATTTCAGGTTGCCAAAATATAAGAATGAAGAAAAGAGTAAGAGTTATGCAAAAGTACTTAAAGGAAGGAATCATGGTCATCACAAATCAAAGAAGAATGAGTATAATAGAAATACATCTACAACAAGACCTACTACATTCAGGCAGCAAAGAAGCTTCAACCACAATGAAAAGATCCATAGAAGAGAAGATTATGATCAACCAAGGCATAAATTCAGAAGGAATACACCACAAAGAAGATCATTCACTCCGATGTATGTAAATTTATTTTATGGTCATTTTTTTTATTGTACTAACTTTGGACATAAGGTTGCAAATTGTAGGGATTATGAAAGAAATATTCAAACAAGAAAAGCTTATGTGGCCCCACATGACATTGAATGTTACAACTACCATAACTATGGACACATAGCCTGTGATTGTAGAATCATGATGGATACTTCTTTGAGAAAGAAAACCGATATTAGATATAAGAAGGCTTGGAAAAGAAAACGAGAACAAATAAAGGAAGATCAGATGAATAAATAACAGGTCCTAGACATCGCAAGATTGACAATAAAACGAGATGAAGACAAATCTATAAAGAAAAATGAAGATGTCAGATACAAAAATGTTTGGATAAGAAATGAAAGAACATGACATGTGAATAAAGAACATGTTTAAGAGATTATAATTTCAGTAATTTTAGAGCAAGATCAATCCACAAGCAGAAAGGGAGAAGTCAAATTTCAGAGAGATGATGACTCTACAAACAAAGAGGAAGATGACTCTGTGTCAGAGCGAGTACTTTTTTTAATCATCTATATTAGAGACTCCTAGTGAATATGTATATTGAATGGGGGAGTCCATGCAGTAGACATTACAGATCACAGAACCATCTTTCGAGCAATATGAATTGTTTACAGAGACAAATTCAGATCAGTTAGATAGCAAAAATATGGAGTAACAGATTGATCAGTTGAGAAGCAGTGTTCCCGCACAGGTGTTAGTTCGAAATAACACAGGAAAAAAAATATGATTGTATTGAACATATGTATTCAGGCAGGGATATCTTCAGTACAAGTTGTTCCAAACATGCAGATTTTGATAAGCATATAGATCATATCAGTGGACATATTTTGATTCAGTTTGATAAACATGAACATGTGATGCTCAGTTGTAGTATATTCAAGAGAAGACTTTGTGATAGTACAGTGATAGATGAATCGACATTGTGGACAGTTGAGTATAATATTCATGGACAGTTTGTGAAATATGGACATGAGATGGATTCATGAGATGGTTAGCAGGTACAAAAAACACGAGTCATATGCATAGCAACATATTTACAAGTGGAATCAGTTGAAATCAGTTGGTCATAGAAAGACAAGCAATGAAAGACAAAACAAAACATGGAAAGGGAAATCGCCAATAGAAGCTATATCATCATAAAGAAATCATTGAACAATATAGTCAAGTGAACATGACAAGTGAACGAAGAAATCAAATAATGAATGTTTTTTATATATGTTAGTGGATTTCAAGAGGAAGCACCGATGGAAAATAAGCAGGACTAGAAGAGAGGAAAGGAAAAATTTCACACGTAGCTCTACATATTGAAAAGAAGGAAAATTATCATAGAGAGACAAGAATATCAGTAACATGCATTCAATGGGAGACATACCCACATGGGGAGATATTATTTTTCCCATGATTGGTTAGAGTAGGTACAATGTCAAGAGGAGGCATATTGACATGGGGAGATAACCTTTGGTAAAAAAGGGAGAGAAAGAACAAATGCATGAAGACAGGGGGAGAATCCCCAAGGGGAGAATCCCCAAGGGGAGAATCCCCAAGGGGAGATACCCTTTTCCATTGATGTCAAAGGGGGATAGATAGAAACATTGATGAAGATAAATGGTCACAAGGGGAGCATGAGCATGTGTTTTTCCTTGTCTAAGTGTTTCCTGATATGTTGGTGTTGCCATCAATGCTAAAGGGGAAGATTTTTGGACAATTGGTTGTCATTGATGTCAACCCTTGGAGAGTGATCTTGGAGATTGATGTCAACCCTTGTAGAATTCTGGAGATGTGGATGAGATCATTGTAAAATTGGTCATCATTTGTCTGATCGATATTGATCATGAATTAGTTGATTTCAGCATATGTGATGGATACATTTGATGAAGTTTACATGAGGTCACAGAGGTGTGGTTATGGTACCCAAATTTGAATGAGATTTTTTGACATGAAGGACATTGTAAATGTAGGTAAGACACTCATCGATGGATAGTATTTGTTGTGTCATTTCCAATGATATGTGGAACACCACGTGGTTCCTCACAGTTAGGGAGATATGTCTTTGTGAAGTTGGAAGCCCCAAAGAATGGTCAAGAAGCCCCTAGTTGGTTACAAGTATTTAATGAAAAGGTAAAGTGGTCGTAACAAGAAATTTCAAGAATCTCTAAAGATAAAGAAATAGGTCCTAAATTTAATGAAAGAGGTTACTTAGAAAAAGTAAAAATACAGCTCAAGAAGTCTCTCATAAGTACATGATTTATAGACACATGTTCATTGAATATCGATCTAAGTGATCAAGTGATTCTTATATAAAGTAACCAAGGATATCTGAGGCGTTTTTCAGAGGGAAGATGAAGCAAAGAAGGTTGAAATTGCAAGGGAGGATCAAGTCTTGTGAGGATGTGTTCTAAGGTATGTTATTTACAGGTCATCTTACCATTTTCGCTATAACGTTTTTTTCTATAATGATTCATATAGAAAAACCTAGAGGATATTAAGATGACATATCAAGGTACCTGTGGTAGAGATTTCAACTTTTGTTTCATCGTATTCAGGGATATACACTCTATGGAAGATAGGATTTTTGGCTAGTCCTCGAACTAGTCTCAAACAGGTGTTCCAGGTAAAAGTATCATAGCTTATTCATAGAATATACAAATTCATTAAGATAACATGAATTGGATAGATTGCAGTTCGTAGTATGTTGTGTGGGATGTTCAGATCTAGATATTAAATATTCCATGTGTGGCATGCTCTACAAGTTATCTCTCTAGAATAAGATAGAATTTAGTAAGGTCTTCCATTTTTTATATAACTCTTTTTTTGGGAGGTTCCAAGCAATGAAACCTAGAGGAATTGAAAATAATATATTGAAGAATATTGTGTACAATTTTAAGACCTTTATTCGTTACATGTACAAAGTTATTCTTGTTGAAAGTTAGGGTTTGTGACTAATCCAAAAACTAGTACCGTGAGACTAAGGTCAGGTTTGATGAAGATGTTATTCTCTTTTTTTTGAAGTTGAGGAAGGTTTTCATATCTGTGATCACATACACTAGGTATGTTACAGAGTTACGGGTATGTTTATATGCATTTTTTTAGGGTTACATGTTGATGATGTTATGGTGTTTGACATGATTGAGACATATTATGAGTGATATGGTATATGGTTGAGACACATTTTATGGTATATGGTATATGGTACATGGTATGGTACAAGTTTTGATGTACATGGTTGATGTGCATGGTTGGCACATGGTATGATACATGATATGGTACATGGTCGATGTGCATGGTTGGCACATGGTATGATACATGATATGGTACATAGTATGGTGTTGATGTACATGGTTGATGTGCATGGTTGGAACATGGTATTATACATGATATGGTATATGTTTGATGTGCATGGTTGGCACATGTTATGGTACATGGTTGATGATACAAATTGTGGCACAGCTTGATGCATGGTGCATGGTAAGTTTTGGTACTTGGTTGAGACACATATCTTTTGATGATGTGTTGGTGATCTTGGTACATGCTTGGTAGAGGCATTTGTTGGTGATGTTGGACATATAGTTGAAAGGTTTCCTTGGTATATGATCCATTTGAGAGGATCTGGTTGAGTATTAGTGAATGTTGGCCCTTGACCAAGTTTTGGGAGATTCTTGGTCATGTTGACCTATTTTGGACTTCGACAGCCTGTCGAAAGAGGAGCACAAGACAAAGCGGAGATCATGGTATCTTGGCCCATTTTTGGGTCATTTTTGGGTTTTGGGGGATATGTAATGGGAATGGGATGTTGGCCCATGGGTTTACCCATGTTTAGGCCTATTTTGTAATATATAATTAGATTCTTAGGAAAGATAGAGGTAGTAGTTCATCTATGTAGTGTATGTAAGATGGCTATGTGCTAAGTATGGTATATAGATGCTTTGTGCATGACTGTAAGAGACTTGCAGAGCTAAGTACAAGTGGTTGTAACAGACCATGGAAAGCTTTGTGTTGTAACACAAGGAAGGAGGATCTAGCGAGGTGCATAGATCTCCTGTCCTAGGCGAAGTAGGGTTTCGAGGCTATGTGCTTGTAACTGATTGACTGAAGACAATAAAGAAGAAGAGTTGGTGGATGCAGCCCTAGGGTGGGAGTGAACCACGCAAACACTGTGTTGTTCTGCTTTGTGCTTGTCTTGATGTGTTTATAACTTCCCTTGCTAAGTGCATTGAGATGATTAGATAAATTTGCTTATGCTTAGTGCTAATGATATGTGAGAATGTTAGATTTGACCTATATGACTATGCTTAGTGCTTGATCTGCTAGATCTAATCTATTTACCTTTGCTAAGTTCTTAAATACATTAGATCAGTGTGAATCCCACGAAGCTCTGTTTTATCAGTGAAGTAGATATTGATTGCATATTGAGGAACTGACGGTGCTAAGTGCTCTATTGAGTAGTACAATCACAGATCTGTGTCCTAGCTAAGGTTGCAGACACTTGACTCTCACAACCACCCCTGCCTCTACCTAGGATGAAACTTCATATGTTTTGCAGGTGTTGCCGAAAGGGCCGGTAGTTAGGGTTTTTTTGGTGCGTTGTTGTAGCGTTGAACCCTGGGTCTACCCCTATGCCAAAAAATGGTTCTGTTGTTAGGACTTGAAACTGTGACTGCTGGGAAATGAGAAAGAAGAAGCTTTGTGAAAAGATTCATCCCAAAGTTGTGAAAGATTTGTGCATAGATTTGTCACTCTAGTGTGCAGTATTCTACTTGATTTATAAATCTATGTGTTAAAAGAGAGAAGATCGATCTGAAGAAAGGAGGTTGGATTTGAAAGAGAGAAGCGAGATCCAAAATCTTTGTGCTCTAAGAAAGGTAAAAGTGAGAATTTATGGTTAAAAGAGGTAAGATTTGAAAGCTCTATGCTCTAATAAAGTTAAGAATAGTGAAAAGTTTTAGATCTGAAAGCTTTGTGCTCTGTAGAAGTAAGATAAGTGGAAATTTTTGTTTCTATAGTATGGATCTAGGTATGTTTAAAAGAGTCTGTCCTAGTTTGAAAACTAGGGTATTGATAGATGAAAGAAGATTTGATATGAATAGATCTGATAAGAATAGTGAAAGATATGTTATACCTATGCATAGAAAGAATGTTTGGACTAACCTGTGGATGCAGGATCCTAGAAATAATTTGTTTTATGTTAGCTCCTATGATCCTAGTGCGCAGTACAGGAGAAGTTGGGGATCATTTAAAAGAAAGAGAGGATTAACCCTCTATTACAGCTGCAGAAGACCATGACATCTTGCTAAGGAATGCCCTGGAAGAGGACCTAGTTGTCTTTGTTGCAAGGCTATGGACCATGAAGTGTTGGATTTCCCTAGAATGATTGCTAAAGTTGAAAGAATGAATCTGAACCAAGAAAACCCTAAGGCAGATCCAGAAATAGCAGAAACCTAGAAAGAATCAGAGAAAGTAATGTTACAGATGAAAGAAACCCTGGATGACCATCGAAATGTCATATTATCAGAGATCTTCAAAGAAAAAGAATACCTCAAAGAAAGAATAGGAGACTTCGACATTGATTGTGTTCTGGATGGAGAAACACAGGTGAATATCATGATAGAAAGAACTTGGGAACTTTTAGGGAAGCCTGCTATGACTCCTTCCCTGGGAGGAATAGGGTTATACAGAGGGAAGTTGATAAACCTATGTGGAAGGATCACTCAGATACCTATGACTGCTAATGGAACTTCGACATAAGAAGATTTTGAGATTATTAAATTTATTGAGGACAACGCCCCATTTACCATGTTAATAGGAAAACCTTAGATTGACAGAGATTGAGTCAAATGAAAGGAAGAAGAAGAAGTCTTAGAGAAGAAGAAGCAAGAGTTAAAAGATTTCATGACCAGAAGGATTGCACACCTGATTGAAGAACAAGAGAACAGATCAAATCTATTTAACACTAGAGACCTAGATGTCAAAGCTACAATAACATTAGAAGACCCAAATGAGACTGAAGTACCTATCCCAAATAAAGAAGTGGTATTATTATTGAGTCCTAGGAAAGAATCTCAACAGCGCGCAGTGACTATGTCAAAAGGAGATAAGAATCAGAATGGAAAAAGGAATACCGAGACAAAGCTCACTGGAAAAAGGCTAGGAAGTTAAGTAAGAAGAGGGATAAAATTGAAAATTTATAGAAGGTTCCAGAGGGGACCTCGCAGAAATAAAATTTGCAAAATTGGAGCTTCGCTGAGATATCTGAACAACAACACGACACTTCGCCATGGAGAAGCAATATAGCCGTTTGGGACATTATAACCATTCAATCGACGCTCCGAACGAGCAGAAATGAAATTATGGTTTGTCACCAGACCATTGGACCGCACCATAACAGACCGAATAGAGTTAATGAAGGCTCATACCCGTTGCAAGAGAACCGTTGTCAAGCTACCTATTTATCCTGTCGCACCATGCACCGAGAACACTTTTTCTAACCAAGAGTTTGAGCCTGCAGACTAAGTGAATTGTATACAGTGATCATTGCACTCTTGTTGTTTATTTTAGTGCAGTTTCTAAGTTAATTTGACCCCGAGCTCATTAATCCTGAGCACGTATGTTCGAGGAAAGAAACGTAGTCGAAGAATCAATGACATAAGTACTCCTTGACCTGATGACTGACAGAGTCATGTCAGAGAGAGGATTATACACAGCTCTACAAGCATGATCCACGAGAGGACGGCCAGCCTCTCTGTCAACTGCTCGAGCTGGACCATCCCAACCATCAGATGAGAAGAAAAACTAATCATAGGGATGATCTCGCGAATGCTAAGTTGATTCTGAGCATATTACCTACCTATATACCACCTTTGAGCGGTGTTGTAAACCGTGACAACGTACCTAGAGATTTTGAGTATGCCTTGGTCACAATGTACCTCCCGAAAGGGATACTCGCAGTTCACGCAGACCAAGATAAGATTGCAGCATTGAATTTTAGCGACTTCAACCTCAGGGATCGGAAAGTTTACAACATGCTTTCCCCGCATAAGTACCTTACCATAACTAAGGGAAAAAACTTGAAGATCGTCCCTCATTCATGGACCCATAACCTCGCGCAGTCCACCTTGCTGAACGTTATGAAGATTATGCACTTCGAACGACACTAAGAGGTGAATGTGTGTGTCAAATTGTTGTTGTCCATTTACCATGGAGGTTATCTATGGTTAAACCATCGCATAACAGTGGATCCGACGTTGATCAATCGGATCACCGGGCTTAGTATGCAAGGCCCTAACCCACGGGATTTCTATCCTGGAAAATCCATGGATTGCACTCTAGCTCAAAGGATCAAGGACACCTACAACGATGTCGAGAAGGGAACGCAAGGCTACAAGGTAGATTCTATCCAAAGCGGCGCAGTGTGCCTCGCCTGTCAATTGATCGCAGGAAAGTTAGTACGAAAGAACTGACCCACCCAAGTGACTGGTTTTGTAGTCGACCTCGCAGGGAAGTGCATGGAGGGTCTACAAATGAATTGGGCGAAGTACCTGGTGAATCAATTAGAACTTGACAGCAGAGAATCCTAGGATCAAGGGTATGAATTCCATTTTAGCTGGCTATTGATCCTAGTTTCTTTCATTGCCTGGGAGATGCCAGAAGGTGCGACCTTCCAGGACATCGAGCCCTTTGAACCTTGGCCGTGAAGTTCAGTACATTGTGGTATTCCAGTGACCTGAATAAGCAATGGCAGTCAAATGTCGTGTTCCACACATACTACAACCAGTTGAAGGTAGCCATATAACCCGTGCCTAGTATAACTCCAAATACTTTACACAGGTTCCGACCTTTGATGAAGTTCAACGTTGATAGGCATTTCATTTATATCACAACGTGCATCGATGAACATAAGAAACAGATGCAATACTACTACAAGCTGACAGAGGAGGACTTAGAGGAGATCACCAAAGAATGGTCGATGGACCTCCTTATTCCAACAGACCCTGCGGAGATTATCGACATAGACAGCCAGGAAACCACTTTGGATACACCCGGACCTAGCAAGATAAAGAAGACTAAAGAGGTCCAGGATTTAGACAGTGCATCCATAAAGACTGCTTTCATATCACCCGAGAAAGGAGGTGATGGTGGAGAGATAGATGGCACAGAAGTTGAACAGAATAAAGGCGAGGCTACACCGCCTAGAGACCCCCTCGAAGAAAAGGAAGGTTTCCCCTCCGAATCCTTCCTCCCAGAAGAAATTGAAAGCTTCTATGACCAAAATGTAGACTACCCTCACCTCAGATGACTTTGATTTCATTGTAGCAGCCATGAATGATGCTTCGCTGGAGATAACAGAAAAGAAAGTGGCTAAGCAGGAGGAGATGTACAACCAAATTGAGGTCGAGCTCCAAGGGGTGCAGCAGGCACTACAGTCCAACCGTGTAGTTTCCACTGCGCCTCTACCATTAGGAACACCAGAACTGGGAGATGAGCTAGCTCAACTCCACTAAATAGCTGATACAGTCGAAGCTCGCCTTCGACGAGCACAAGAAGAAATAGCACAAGCCACCCATGATTTGACACAAGTACAAGGAGTCCTTGAAGAGAAACGCAGTACTGCAAGACGGGAGAAGATTTCTCTCCTGGCAAATATCGATGAAGAAAAATCCCAACTGCAGAAAGAAAAGGAACAGTTGCTCGCGAAGCAACTTGAAGTAAAGGAAATGGTCAACAGAGCGCTTCGCTCTGTAACAGTCGTATAAGTAAAGGTCGAAGATAGAGTTCCACAACAAGTAGTGCAACTTGAAGAGGTGATCCAACAACTACAACAACACATAGAATATTTGGAGCTACGCGCAGTACCCGAGACCCCTCAAGATGTAAGAGACCAAAGGGAAGCAACCGCCAAGAGCGCAGTTGACAGACTAAAAGCTCTTGCCCTGGAATGTAAAAAACTGAGTAACCATAGCACCCAAACATATGAGAACCTCATTGAGAATTCAGAATTACAGGCACTAGAGTCGCAGCTCAAGGAAGCGAAGAAGCACACAGACACACTACAGGCGCAGCTGAAGGCCCTGTCAGATGTAGACAAAATGAAGTGGTCTCAAGAATAGCGCATCGCCCAATAGCAGATCCATATGATTCAAAGAAAATTTATGGAAGTCACTCAATGGCTCCAATCTATACAAGATAAGGCATGCCAATTGTTCACAGAGATCGAGAGTCGAGGATCAGAGCTAGATTAGGTTGTCACCACAGCTGAACAACGCCTAGAAGGGCCAGTGAACGACTTAGTGATCCAGGAGTTCTTCGAGCAAGAGGTCGTAGCACAACAACATGTCGAAGCAGCTCGAGCCAATCTTGAGGCGTTCGAGGCAGAACTAGTCAGACCAGAGTGACTCGGGATGAGTCACAGGTGAATGTTGGGGGCATATTGGCCCTTGACCAAGTTTTGGGAGATTCTTGGTCTTGTTGACCTATTTTGGACTTCGACAGCCTGTTGAAAGAGGAGTGGAAGACGAAGCGAAGATCACGGGATCTCAACCCCCTTTTGGGTCCTTTTTGAGTTTTTGGGAATATGTAACGGGAATGGGATGTCAGCCCATGGGTTTACCCATGTTTAGGCCTATTTTGTAATATATAAATAGATGCTTAGGCAAGATAGAGGTAGTAATGCATCTATGTGGTGTATGAAATATGGATATGTGCTAAGTATGGTATATAGATGCTCTGTGCATGACTGTAAGAGACTTGCAGAGCTAAGTGCAAGTGGTTGTAACAGACCGTGGAAATATTTTTGATGTAACGCAAGGAAGGAGGATCTAGAGAGGTTTGCATATCTCTTGTCCTAAGCGAAGTAGGGTTTCGAGGCTATGTGCTTGTAACCGATTGACTGAAGACAATAAAGAAGAAGAGTTGGTGGACATAGCCCCAGGGTGGGGATGAACCACGTAAACACTGTGTTGTTATGCTTTGTGCTTGTCTTGATGTGTTTATAACTTCCCTTGCTAAGTTCTTTGAGATGATTAGATAAATATGCTTATGCTTAGTGCTAATGATATTTGAGAATATTAGATCTGACCTATATGACTATGCTTAGTGCTTGATCTGCTAGATCTGATCTATTTACCTTTTCTAAGTGTTTAAATACATTAGATCAATGTGAATGTTGCGAAGCTCTGTTTTATCAACGAAGTAGATATTGATTGCATATTGAGGAACTGACGGTGCTAAGTGCTCTATTAAGTAGTACAATCATAGATCTGCGTCCCAGATAAGGTTGCAAACACTTGAGTCTTGCAACCACCCCTACCTATACCTCAGGTGAGACTTCATCTGCTTCGCAGGTGTTGCCGAAAGGGCCAATAGTTAGGGTTTTGTTGGTGCGTTGTTGTAGCGTTGAACCCTGGGTCTACCCCTGTGCCAACAATGAAAATGACAGGATGGACAGATTGATGTGATAGGTTGGATACAATGACATGTTGATAGTGATAGGTTGGATACAGTGACAAGTTGACATGTTACAAGTTGACGTGACAATGGCAGTGACAGTTGTAGTGAAAGTGGCAGTGATAGTGGTAGTGATTGTGGTAGTGAAAGTTGGTCTACACTTATACTTTAGGGTGACAGAATGGGGCAAGGAAAGGGAGTTGTATCCTCCTTCCGGTTGGTGCCGGAGAATCAGGGAGTTGGATCTTCCTTCAGGCTGGAACATGAGAACTAGGTGGTTGTAGCCACCTTCCTGTTGTAGCTAGAGAATTTAGGGGGTTGTAGCCTCCTTCTGGTTGGAGGCTGAAAATTCAGGGAGTTGTAGCTTCCTTGAGCCTAGTTGGAGCCTGTAAATAGGGGGTTGTATCCTCCTTCCAGTTGCAGTTGGAGAATTGGGAAGTCGGTGCTTCCTATGAATGAATTCTTGATATATGTAATAAATCATTCCTTGGTTTTCTCCCATTTAGTTTTCCATGTAAATAATGGTGGATTGTGTTCTTGATGTGATGCTACTTATGATTACATGCTTATGATATATATATATATATATATATATATATATATATATATATATATATATATATATATATATATATATATATATATATATATATATATATATATATATATATATATATA
>ML793293.1:18639-54023 GCA_009831015.1 Picea engelmannii | reverse complement strand
TGAATGCAATCATAGATGATACATTGATTATAAATTATTGAACATTGTTGATAAAGTGAAAGAATATATATTGTGGTTAAAAGTGGTATAAAGTGATCGTATTGATTCACCCCCCTCTCAATATTCCAACAATAGGAATGTGTAAGTGTGCAACAACTCCATGGATGAATGTATAAAGTGCCAACTAGATGGATCACTTCACAAAAAAGGATGTGATCAAACCCAAAAATAGAAAGTAGGAGTCTCCACAAGTGCACCCTCCAAGACAATCTCCAAAAATATAAAGGAAGAAACCTTCAACTTGTATGCCCTCCTAGAAGAATCTCTAAGAATAGAAATAAGACCAAGTAGTATGCATGCAAAATCCATACATGTGGCCCTCTAAGTATGCCAAACGCCTCCCAATAAATTCCCTCCATAACCACCTCAAATAAGATAATATATGTGCCAAGTCAAAGAGGTGATGACACTCTCCAATGAAGATCAAAAGATGCCAAGTGTAGCTAAAATATCCATGCAATAAAGTTGAGAGACCACATAGGAGAGGTATGCCCTGGAAGAGTGTGCCATGTAACTACTTCAACCACCCACAAATAATAAAATACTCTCCAATGAAATGCACCCTATGAGAATGTGCCAAGGGTGGTTAGATGTCCAACCAACCTAAGAGAGCATTCTCTAGAGAAGTGTGCCAACCTCTCCAAGAAACAATAAAATAATGCATGCCTTGAAAATTGTGCCCAAGAAGGGGGGCACTCCATAATTAATCCTCAACCAACTCCAATTAACCACTCAAAGTGTGAAAAAAGAAGCCAATGGAGTAGGGTTCCCAATATATAAACCTTAATCTAGACAAATTAGATTAATTTAACTTTTGTATAGTTAAATCGACCTCAACATGTGTGCACAAAGGTTAATGCTAAAATGAAATCATAGTCCTTCTCCAAATAGTCACCAACTGATTAAAAAACCATGAACATGTGTGCCACTGAAGGGTGAACTCTAATAAAGTGTTGTACCATGTAAATAAAAGACATTTTCCCTAGAAAAACATTGTCATGATAACAACAAAACATAAATTCCAACCTAAGGTGCACCACCACAAAGGGATTATTACATTAAAAATCATCATCCAACCTTAGAAAAAGGTTAGATCACCATCAAATCATATGTAGTACCCCACACATTTTCTAACTCAAACTTAGTAAATAAGATATCAATGAGGAAAATAACATCATGAAACACATCCCCCCCTAGGTGATGTGAAGTAAATGTTACACCATAAAGTTAAATCACCTAGAAAAAATCCACAAAGGCAACATGAATCATCCCACCATATCAACATCATAAGAGAAGGGGACATAAAGAGGTGTTAACCCATCCAATCATTGGGTATGTTCCCCATCACACATCTAACCCATGAGGACCATGTAGAACACCCTCTCCTAGTGACACAAACATCATACATCAGCCCACCATGTCACTAGGAAACATTAACAACAATGTCATGAAACATCTACCTCCTACCACCATCATCATCTAACCCCTTCGGGGGATATAACCATTATATGTATCCAAGATAAGCATATCAATCATACCATAATGAGATAGCATGCTCCACAACCATCAAATATGCAACCAAGGGTTGATCAACAAGGCAAACACGTGTAATTAGAAGACCACCAATCAACAAACACAATCATCCAACCAAGGAGAAGTGAGACTCCCCCAACCAAATACCTCCATCAAATGATTCAATGTCATGAAGAGAAGAGGCTCCATGACAATGAATCTCCCCAAGTTGGTCCAATAGCTCCAATGAACCAGTATCAAATTTCCATCAAAGTAATGAAGATCACAATTTGGAACCTCGTACAATATGATGTGTAACAATGAACAATGTAGGAGAAAGTGTTGGTCGGTTTCTACCTCCCCGTTTCCATATACTTGACATAACCTTTCCTCCCACAACTCCTTTGGTTGTTACCATCATCATGTTTCACATCTTAGCTTGTGTGTGTTGGTTCCTAGTAGTGTTATTCCTCATTTTTCACTCCATGGGATGTTAGGTTTAAGTAGTTTTGCACTTTTATCTCCTCATAGTTAGCAAAGTTGTTTATGTGTTATAGAACATGTTTTATTTTGACACAATTTCTCTATTTTCCCTTCCTATAGCATTCTTATACATGACTTTTCAATTGTTTTTAATCCAATGGGCACCTTTTTTCCTTCTATATCCCACTCTTTATCACATTTTTTATATTGTTAGTCCCATGTTTTGTTCCTCATTTTTAGCCCATCTTCATTAATTTTAACTAGAATCTTGTGTCATTGTTAATGACTACCATTTTTTTACCATACAAAATCGATTTTCTCAGTGGTTTCAATTCTATTCGGTATATTCTTGTTTAAGTTAAGTTAGGAATATCTTGTAAGGGATAATGTTTTTTAACTTTTAAATAACTTGTTATCATTTTGGGGGGGGGGATTTGCCAGATTTGATTTGTGTGTATGATGGTTTGCAAGCGTTTTTTCCAAAGACTTGGTGGAACTTTCCTTGAAGACTTTGGTTTCATTTTGGATCACTTTATGAAACCGCGTGAAGTTGTGGACTACGCTATTAATTATTTGTGAGAAGAAGGAATGAATGCGATCATGACGTCATTGACCGTCCTCAACATATAACTTAGTGACAGTATTAAATGAAGGACGCAAGATGCAAGCATGAGCGCCTATAGAAGGAATGAATGGATGCATGCTTTGCAAGGAAACTATTGATCTAATAAAATATAGAGAATGTATTGTTTCTCAGGTATATTTTGACTAAACTATTTCCATTTTTTTGCAGGGAAGTTATACATCTTTGTCTCGCATTCCAAGCGTAAAATATGGTAATGGTCCACAACTAATTTATAATTAACTTTTGATAAATTTATGATTAATATGGATATAGATTAGTAATATCATTTCATTAATATTATTAATTGTTTTTTTTGAAAAAAATTCTTAGTATTTAGAGTTGTTAATGATTTACAATTTGCTCAAATTTTTCTTTGCAAACTTGAGTTTTCCTCAAGTGTATTTCGGCACCCGAGGTCGTGCAACATAGTCTTGTCTCAACCGCAAAGGTTTGGCCAACCTACACCTACTGAAACCAACTACACCTCTTTACTTAAGGTTTTCCCATAACGTTTCCTTAAGCTACAATCTGTCAAATGCAACTAAGTCATACTCAACCAAGTTTATTCAACAGTAAACATATGTTCAATCACGGCCTTTAAAGCATCCCAACAATACTTTAACACTTAGCCAATATTTCAATACTTAGTCAATGCAAAGAAAAGCAAGGAACAATAACATCCAACAATTAGAAAGAGTCCACAACACACATGTATAGGCGACAACCAAGGAAGGTGTTTTAACTTTATTATATGAAGAATGTCATAGATATACAACAAGGGAATTGCAGTGTCCTACCTGCAACTCTATTATAGATTTACAATGAGTCCCAGGAAATATTGTCTTCTACCTACTGCCCAACAGACTTGCACAATCCAACTCTTGAAACAGACACATGCTTGCCTCCTATAGGTATTGTCTTCTTCTTCTCACTCAACCAGTGCAATTTGTCATATTGTGCCTAACCCTAAAATTAGCACAATCGCAAAGCTCAAGTCACACTCCTTATGAATGAACAATCAGTTATGTGTTAGCATTTTTGGGGCATCCTCCTTTTATATGAGACTTTCCTTGCACTTGCAAGCCCCTTCACTCTAAGGTGAACCCCAAGTGTCATCCATCAACTTGATTCCACTGGTTCCTTGTTCGTTGACTATCCGCGTCCAACAAGTGGGCCCAAGTGCATCCAAGTGTGCCCAAGTACATTCGATTACCCCCAAGTTCATCCAATGGATTTTTTTCCAATGGATGTGATCCCAATTAGTGCATCGCATGATTATGCTCCACAGTGCTTATTGTCGAAGGCATCTTTGTTGTTTTTTGCAAGCTCCAAGTGTGGACCAACCAACAAATTGGGTTCGCATGTAGTCCAAGAACCCAAGCTATTCAAGCTCTCTATGCCAATATTGTCCATCATGCATCATGCTTGCAAATAAGATGGGATCATCTGCCATAACACCCACTTTGCCTTCCCTTGCCAAGTTTCCTTCCAAGCTTCTTATGGTACGACCAATTATTGTGAGCTGCTAAGGTCTGCAATGTGCCCAATGTGATCAAGGGTACCCAAAATGTTTGCGGTGCACCTTACCATCATGGAAAGGAATGTAAAACCAACTCTTCTAGCCATCAACCTTCCATCATGTTTATCCATACCAATCAATGACCATCAAGGTAATAATTTAGTGTAGGTGCCCAAATCCATTCAAGGTTAAGGCATCACATCCTCCCCCACTAAAATTCATTTCCATCCCTGACAACGTCCTTAAGGACCTGTTGTCCTCCAAGTCTATTACCCAGACCCATGCAACCATCCACAATTGACTCCTTCAACTACTCCACACTATCAATGACATAATTTTTGTGTAACTGCCCACTATCCAATTCTTCCTTTGAACAAAGTTCCTTTGCCCAAATTCTATCAATAATGCCTCTTGTTAACCCCTATCCTAGGGATAACTAAGGAGATCATGTCTCAAGGCCCACAGGCCCTAGACATGGAGTGTCGAGATCCGGATGACTTGAGCATGTCCCCAGAGGGCCCCTCTTTTCTTCGAGTGTAGACCATCTATCAACAACAACAATATCCATCCCACCAACCTGGTCCTAAAGCAACAGTAAGCCTTGCTCCATGAGGTAATGAATCTAGGTATCATGGTATGTGTCACTCTGATTATTGAAGCACTTGAATATTTTGCATTGAATTCTCCTTCATTTCATAACGTTTGCTTGAAAATTATGCTCTTTAACTCGTTCATACCTGGAAGGGTGTCATGATTCCGTAGTAAGTTGAGCTCCCTTTAGGATGGGTTGCCACTAGGTGGGTCTATGAAAGGTCATCGTCCATTCCCTCCATACTTACAACTTTTCATCCTCTCTCCTCTCATTTTCCCCTACCTTTGTTCGAGTATTGGGTTTGCCATACTAGGAAGGGTTGTACCTTACCTTGTGGGAAAAAGGGACTAAAGGCCTAGAGGGTAAAATTAGCTGGTAAGAATTAAAATCCAAAAATGAAACCTTTGAGATGCTTTGCCCAGGGATTCCCGAGAAAGAAGTAAACGACTTCTTAGTAAGAAAAGGGAACCCATAAGATAAATAAACACTCAAGGTATTAGTTGGGGGATGAGAGGTCTCATCATGAGTCAGCCTATTATGCCCATGGGTATGTAGCGGTATGACACTACCATCTATCTGGTCACCAAACCAGGGTAGTGGTTCTTGGTGGCATAGCCAAGAGAAAGGGGGTCTCATCACGAGCCAGCCTTCTCATCTTTGTGAAATGATTGTGGGTAACGTTGTTACCTCTGGTCACCAAGCCAGGACAGTGTCCCTCAACTCTTCCCTTGAAGCATAAAAGAAAAAGATAAAAAGCAATAAAGCTAAGAATAAAAGGCATTGAATGGGTTAGGAAATAATGGCATCTATGACAAGGTGTAGCTCGCCCTCTACAGAGGAACCCATAGGTAAGATCTACAGTTCCATGTTATCACTGCACCCCATGTCCAAACACTTACCCCATGCCACCTCACACACACTTACATGACTTATATTGGCTCTCACCTGGGAAACACCCCAAACTTAAGGAGGATTATCCCAATAGGACACCCTGAGACCTTCTCCAAACCTGACTTGTTAAACTCCATAACGTCTTTGAGAATTTGTCTAGGTAAAGGGGGGTTTGATGCACATGTTTGGGTAATTTGATTATTAGATGTGATTGGCATTGCTATGATCCCTATGACTTATGAACCCCTAGAGGGCATACTTGTTGTTGTTGCAGGAATTTTCCCGGTGGACAGGTACATATGGGGGAATGATTAGCTCAGACCTCCATGGGGTTAAGAGCCCAATAGATGGATTTTGTGACCCCAACCATGGGCAGAGAGACACCAGAGACTTGCACCAGGAATATAGAAGGATGTTTCCCTTTAGACACTCTAGCAAACCTAGACCCAGGGGGAACTTGCCCTTCCACTTGGACGTTGACCCTTGAGAGCCCATGACATCATCATTTTGACCCTAGTTATCATCTAGAGCTGGGGTGTGCATTTATGAGAGCAGTTATGTGTTGGTTGGCACGTGTAGCATCATACAAGGCCTTTGGAGGCCAAACGTTTTACATGTGGGGCCCAACGTTCCACCCTAGGGGATGAACGTCGCCCTAGAAGGGCATGACGTCAGCCTTGGAAATGATCTTATGGTTTAATTACTTTCAATTATGTAAAAATTGGATTTTTGATGTAATTTGGCCAGGTCGGCCTTTTTATGACCTAATTTTAATTAAAGATCATTGAAACTGTATAAATAGAGAGACAATAATCTCATTTTTTCATCATCACTCATCAAACAAGTGGTTTGGTCTGAAATTCGACCCTCTTTAAGGGTTATTGGTTGAACTAACTAGTGCACAACTTCTTGGAGAGGCAACTTTTGGTGTATTTTGGCTATTTCTCATTGTCGAAGATCTTCAACTAGGGTTTGGCTTGATTATTCTTGGTGAAGTAAGTAGAAAATATGCAATTTATTTATGTAATGAATGCTTGTGGTAAGTTTTACTTCGTTCATGTTAAATATTATGAAATTGCTTGCTTAAAACCTAGGAAAGAAACATAAGTTATTTCTTTCTCTCTATAGTTTTCCACTTGTTTAAATTTCTAAAGTGCACCTTGTTTAAGAAGTAGCTACTAGAGCCCTAAAGTGTTAGCTCTCTAGTAGTGTTATTCTACTTTCCTATTGCATTATTTTCTTTCAATAGTCTAAGGAAGGAGAAATTCGCTAGGGCCCAAGATCCCTTACTTTCTAGCAAAATTCTCCCTAGGACTTGGATGTTTGAGGCCTTGGGTAGCCAACACTTCCTCCATTCATCCCTTCTCCTTTGACAAAGTATTATCATTTCTACTTTGCTCCAAGTTTTGTTGTTGCTATTGTAACTCCATAAACCCTAAAAACACTAGTCTACTCATTATAGTGGATGATTGATCAAACAAAATCTCAAACCTTTATCCTTGAAGCTTTTACTGACATTTGCTAACCTTAAATTAGACTAACTCCTTGGCTAGCTTGTTGTTGTTGCAAAACATTGCTACATCCATACTAATTCAAGCCAAATTTCCACATTCACCTATGTAACTCACACTTACATCATCTGGAAATCACTTGTGACAATTGCTAGTTAATCTACTAGTGTCAGTGTTTCATGGAAACCTACACAGGAGATCTAGCTAAAGCAAGTACAAACAAAGCTTATCAAGAAAGGAAGAGAGATTCAATATGGAAGAATGAGAAAATATATTCACACTACTCCAATGAGTTGATGATTGATACATAGATCATGATCAATATGATACAATGCATGAGTGGAATACACTCATATATAGGGCAAAGCATTCCATAATTAAGAAAAACAATCAACCAGTTAGCTTTCCTTAGGAATGCATGCATGCATGATAGTGATGGTAAAAACAGAAAGTCTAAATAGAACTAGTAAGTTAACTCCCACTGAACTAGTGTGTCAAAAATATAAATTTCTTCAACACCCCCCCTGAACATCACTATGGAGTAAAAAATGAGTCCCGACTACTAGGCCATTGTAGGTACTCATGTACAATGCAACTAATGAACACTGAATAAAAGTGAGGAAAGAGGAAAACCATGTGGGAACAAAACCCCCCCTCAAAAGATAATGTATCAAAAGAAGAAAATGACAGCTGCTAGGCAACTATGTTCTTCACTGCAAGACGATCTCGCAAAGTCTAAAACTTTTGCTCATTGAAAGTCTTCATGAAGATGTAGAAATATTTATGGATCTGATGAAGTCCTTTGGAAACCTATCAGGCCTTGTACTTCTTGATCCTGTGGACCCATCTGAACCTGAAAATATTCCTTTCTGGTGGACGTGGAACCAGATTCCAAGTCTGGTTTTGTAGGAGTGAGTCATACTCCTTTTGCATGGCTACTTGCCATAATGGATTTCCCATAACCCTATTGTAGTTTTTTGGATCATTAGATTGAACCATATAGCAATGCATGGGCATCGCAGATTCTGAAGCTGAAAATACATGAGAAGGCTCCTCATGCTGAGATCGAGTCATCCTTGAATCCAATGGATTTCCTGCAAGGTTTCCTGCTACCTAAAGTGTGGTATGTGCCTTCTTGGGCATCTGTTGAAGCTTTGACGCTGGCTTCTTATCTGGATGTACTATCTGCTTATTTCCATGTACAGAATCTGAGTGTATGGAATCATCTCTGATGTCTGAAACTAATGGAAGAACAAGAGTATATGCATGTTGCACTGGAGGTGCATGCAAAGTACTCTCCTTATCTGTAAGTAGAATAAAGGAGTCGTCGTCGGAAAACTTAGTGAATTTATACAACTTTGACTTGTGATCCACCTCACCAATTGCAATGATGGAATTTTCATGCATGTCAATTACTGAAACTGAATCTGATGTAAATTCAACCCTTTTTCCTTTCTGAGTGATCTGGTAAACTGAGAGAAGATTCATAGAAAGCTTTGGAACATGTAAAACATTCTCAAAACTGCCATTGTGGAGTTCCACTCTCCTTTCTCCTGCTACTTCTACTGGAGTATCATCCCCCATGATAATAGGGGTCTTGAGCATGGACTCAAAGAAGAGAAAACTTCCTCTTTCTCTACCATATGATGGGTTGTACCAGAATCTATAATCCATGAATCAGATGAGGAATTAATTGCAACCATAGCATGATGATTACCTTTCTTAGGAGCATGATCTTCTTCCTTCTGCTTCTTGACTCCCTCTAGAATGAAGTTTCCAAGGTTTTTCTGTTGAAGTGCATGTGCCATAAGATCAATTTTTTTATTCATGCATGTGGATTCTTCATGATTCGGTTTATTGCAGTAAGTGCAATGCTTTCCCTTCTTCTTCTTCTTCGAATCTGAAGAGTCTCTAGAACCTGAAGAATCATTAAAGGATTTGGAATATCCCTCCTTCATATTCTATTTGAATGACCCTTTTCCATCCTGCATGGTGAGTGCATGTGCTTTGGGATCTTTCATGAGGCCCATATGTATGAGTTTTGTCTACTCTTGTGTAAGAGACTCAATGAACTTAGCCAACGTAGGCATTTTCCAATTTGTTCCAAAACGACATCTGCCAGAATGGAAATTGGAGACATATACAATGTATTCTGGTCCTAGCTTGGCCAAGATTGTTAGAATAAGTTGTTTCTCTTGTGTAGAGTTATCAATACCACATTCACCCAAGATTAATAACAAAGATTTAAATTTAGTAAAAAAATATTGTATATTATCAAAAAATTTAGGGTCTAAGGTATTCAACTCTACCTCAAGCATATGACCTCGCATCTCATCTTGCTTTCCAAAGAGTCCTTCCAAGGGGGTCCAGATCTCGTTTGGAGTCTTGCATGCAGCAACACGAAACCATAAATCAATGGATATTAATTCAAGAAGTAGTCATGTGGCCTCATCCTTACAGTTCGCCCATCTCATCTTCTCAAACGCTGATGTGGGTTCTATTTTTGTCGTCATCGTCAAATTATACAATCCTTTCCTTCTAAGTTGGAATTTTGCCTTGGGCTTCCAATCAAAATAATTGTATGGTGTGAGGATTACCACCAATTTTGACTATATAATAGTTGTCATATCCATCTCTCCCACTGATTCCAAGAACCCCTAAAAATTTACTCTCAATCTGCAAGTGAAAAATTAAGAAATTAAGAATTCATATCAGTTTCAGGAGATGATCTTGCGACTTACTTTCTGAGAAAATGGTGAGGAATCTCACCAAACGGTTGAAAAACCACTTCCAAAATGGGCCGATTTATTTTCCTCATGGGTCGTTTCCTCCAAAACGTAATATTTTGGAAACAATGAATGTGGAAAGGTATGACCACGGATTCATATCAGTTTCAGGACGCTATCTTGCGGCTCACTTTATGAGCAAACGGTAAAGCATCTCACCAAACAGTTGAAAACCCACTTCCAAAATGGGCCGATTTACTTTCATGGCTGGTCGTTTCCTCAAAAACGTAATATTTTGGGAGGAATAACTACTGAAATTTACGATCACAGATTTATCTCGCCAAAACTCCGATTTTCCTTATTCTTTGGCTTGTCTGGCTTGCTCCAAGCAGTATAGCTCTGATACCATGTCAATTTTTTATGGAAACCTGCACAGAATATCTAGCTAAAGCAAGTACAAACAAATCTTATCAAGAAATGAAGAGAGATTCAATATGGAAGAATACGAAAATATATTCACACTACTCCAATGAGTTGATGATTGATACATAGATCATGATCAATATGATGCAATGAATGAGTGGAATACACTCATATATAGGGAAAAGCATTCCATAATTAAGAAAAGCAATCAAGTAGTTATATTTCCTTAGGAATGCATGCATGCATAATAGTGATGGTAAAAACAAAAAGTCTAAATAGAACTAGTCAGTTAACTCCCACTTAACTAGTGTGTCGAAAATAGAAATTTCTCCAACAGATAAATGTTGAGTTTGCATGGTGTTTTCTTGCACTTTTGACCACTAGAGTTTGTTGTTGTTGCAAAAGATTGCTACATCCATCTAAATGCAGAAATTTATCAGTGAAAGTGACTTATTTTTCTAGCTATACATTGCCAAACTTGCTTGCGACAAACTTTTATCATTCTTCTAGGTTAAAGCTATTTATTCTTGTCATTTTCAAGAAGTTTCAAGGCATAATTCTTGTGGCTGTTATAAAATATAAATTGTTGTTATAAACTATTGCATTGTTGCAAATTCATATCAGCTAGCTTACTTTTTGAAGGTTTATGGTCTTAAGAAGCATTAACATCGTATCTTTATACTTGCAAGTTGCTATATTTTCTTGTTGTCTTGTTCTGGGCACCTACATGTAATTTTACCATTTGCTTCATCCCTTAAAGAGCATAAGATACTTTTGAATTGAGTGACCAGTAAGAGGGGGATCTTCTTGCATCCTTGCCTTAGTTATCAACCCTTTAGGTCATTGGGGATGTCTCCCCTAGGGTAAATCTTGATATATCCCTAAATAGAAAGGGGTTTCATGTTAAGGTGATAGTGATAGGTCACCCCCAGTTATGAAAAACTTGCATCCACTTGCCTTAGGCTTTGTTCAAGCACAGATTGTGCGATAACATTTTGGCACCATTTTCGGCGAAAAATGATTCAATATTCCTCAACGACACTTTTTTTTAGTAAGCCTTTATCCAAATCCTTTACTTCACAAAGCTTACCTGGTGACTCCACTGAGGGTGATTCCCTCTTCTCCCTTTATGATCCCTAGAAGGATTAGCCGGTGATTCCACTAATGGCAAATCCAACCATGGCTTCTCTATGGGACCCACGTAATTTTAAACCCTTGGATATGAGTAAAATTCCAGGTTACCCTCATCGAATGCCTCTAAGGTATGAAAATTGGCTCCTTAGATTCACTGGTAATGATGGGGTTATAGCCAAAGATCACATGGATAACTTTTGGGATTTATTTCAACTCCACCCTATCAATGATAATGGTGAATATTTGGCGATGAACCGTTTCTCTGCCACTCTTCATGGAAATGATAGGAAATGGTATGATAATCTCCCTGATGCCAACATTACATCTATGGACCAATTGTAAGAAACATTTCTCAAGAAGTGGAATATTAAAATAGAAGATATCTGCATGCTAATAAAAAGACTCGAGAACATGAAACAAACTAAGAATGAGATTGTCAAGGAATTCGATACTAGGTTTGAGAATTTACTACACCAAATTCCTAGAAGCCATCACCCCGAAGACAAGTACCTCACTTACCTCTATACCAATGCACTCTTAGTGCATTTAGGGTTTCTCCTCAGTAAAAAAGGGCCAAGATCAATCCAAGAAGCTTATTGCATGGCTATACAAATCGAGGAAAATATATCCTTGTTCAAGGGAGAACACCTTTTTACTCCAGAAACTAAAGTTGATGACCCCAAAGATACCCCAGATGTTCTTAGTATGGAAAGATTAGTTTCCTTTGAAAAAAAATTTAGTAAATTCCAGGAAAGAAGGGAACAAGTCATCGACCAACACGAGGTTGAGGAGAGGGATCCTAATGAAGGTTTCCAATTCCATGAGGAAGAGCGAAAATTTACTCATGCTTCTACCGAGGATAATGAAGACTTGGTTAAAGAGCGAGATCCTAAAGATATCAAACATGATGATGAAGTATTAATGTGTGCTCCTCCCTCTGATGAAGCCAACCAAAATCCTATTCCTCCTGCACAAAAAGAAGGGGATGAGGTTAGTCATTTTCCCTTCTAGGTTTTTTATGACACTTTGTTCTATGATTTAGAAGGTGAAAAAGTAAAGGAACCCTTGGAAGAGCTAGGCCCTTCATTTTCTGATGAAGGTGAAAAGATGATTAAAGAGACGAGTCTTGGGGATGATGTACTACACCCTCTTCCATTTGATGAAGTCATCCAAGCCATTGACGCTCCTTCACAATAAGAAGTGAACAAAATAAGTTATTTCCCTTTCCAAGACTTTGATGATGCCTTATTTTATGATTTGGAAAGTGAAGAAGTATTAGAGGAGCCATTGGAGGCTTTAAATCCTTCATGTTATGACAAAGGTAGTGACATGGTTGATAATATTGATGAGTTCATACATGTTGGAAGACATAAGTGGGATGTGATTGGTTCAGATGAGGATCCCATTTACGACATTGATGGTCATTTCTAAATGTTACCTTTACAACTATAATATGAGGTTATTAATGATTCTGACATTTGGAAACAAGGAAATGATATAGTTACAGACATCTCCAAGGGTGACCTAGTTCTATTTTCGCTTGATGATTTTTGGTCATACCTTGAATATTTTAATGAGTATTCCTTTGAGCACTTGGATTTATTCTATGAATAAGATTATCAACCATCGTTATGCTTAGATCTTGATAAAGGTGAGGACATTTCTTTCCCAAAGTAGGGTACTTGTGAAAAGGTTCTCCAACCCCCTTCGATTACTTTACCTCGCTATGTCACTAAGGGTGTAGTTGGGAAACATGTCCCTTGTCTTGAATTTTCTCTGGGGCAAAGCCTACTTTTAGAATTCAAGGGTAGGTTGAATACCTTAAGAAGAAGTTTATTATCTCAGTCTTTCAACCTTCCCTTAAGAAATTGTCTATCACCATCTAGGTTCCTACTAGTCCCTTCCCAAACCTCAAAATGTGAAGACGTACAAGGTAGCCAACCTTCAGACTTTTTGAGTCAGTTTTTTCAGCCTTTGGTTTTTCACAATCCCTTTCTGAGATGGATTGAGCACTTTCCTAGAAGTTTGACTTCGCATAATTTTATCCCTCCCTCCTACCTCCATGAGCTAGACTTTACGATTTTCGATGATGTGATACATTTTCTAACACATGTTTTTTTTGTTCTTGACTTGTCATTGTTTTGGTTCATGATGAAGCACATAGGTAGGTATTATGAGATATTGCTAGGATGGTTTCACTGGTTATTTGACTACACCTAGAATTCAACCAACAGGTAAGTAGAGGCAGGTAGGCATTTTCGTCCATTGTATATACCATTTGCATATCATGTTAGCATAGTTACAGTTTCTTTTTCATATTGTACTCCCACATTATGTATATATGCATGCTTATGATTGTATTTTTATATCATATATGAGCGAGGGGTGATATGACCACCCTAAAGATTACTGATAAATTTTGTTGAGATCTAGCAGAAATAGGTCATACTAGAGATGTTGAGGTTCTCATGCGCTCTATGATGAAAACGTGTCCCCGAGTTGGAGACAGATGTTATCCCCTATCCTAGGGATAACTAAGGAGATCATGTCTCGAGGCCCACAGGCCCTAGACATGGAGTGCCGAGAGTCGGATGACTTGAGTATGGCCCTGGAGGGCCCCTCTTTTCTTCGAGTGCAGCCCATCTATCAAAAGCAGCAGTATCCATCCCACTAACCTAGTCCTGAAGCAGCATTAAGTCTTGCTCCATGAGGTAATAAGTCTGGGTATCATGGCATGTGTGACTCCGATTATTGAAGCACTTGAATATGTTGCACTAAATTCTCCTTCATTTCATAACATTTTCTTGGAAATTATGCTCTTTAACTCATTCATACCTGGAAGGGTGTCATGATGCCCTAGTAAGTTGATCTCCCTTTAGAATGGGTTGCCACTGGGTGGGTCTACGAAAGTTCATCGTCCATTCCCTCCATACTTACCAATTTCCATCCTCACTCCTCTCATTTTCCCCTACCTTTGTTCGGGTATTGGGTTTGCCACACTAGGAAGGGTTGTAACTTAACTTGTGGGAAGAAGGGGCTAAAGGCCCAGAGGGTAAAAGTAGCTGGAAAGAGTTAAAAACCAAAAATGAAACCTTTGAGATGCTTCACCCAGGGATTCCTGAGAAAGAAGTAAAAGGATTCTCAATAAGAAAAGGGAACCCATAATATAAATAAACACTCAAGGTGTTAGTTGGTGGATGGTATGTATCATCATGAGCCATCCTATTATGGCCATGGCTATGTAGAGGTTATGACACTACCATCTATATGATCACCAAACCAGGGTAATGGCTCTTGGTGGCATAGCCAAGAAAAAGGGGGTCTCATCATGAGCCAGCCTTCTCATCCCTGTGAAAGTCTTATGGGTAACGCTGTCACCTCTGGTCACCAAGCAAGGATAGTGTCCATCAACTCTTCCCTTGAAGCATAAAAGAAAAATATAAAAATAAATAAAGTTAAAAATAAAAGGCATTGAATGGGATAGGAAAGAATGCCATCTATGACAATGTGCAACTTTCCCTCTACAGAGGCACCCATAGGTAAGATCTACAGTTCCCTGTTATCATTGCACCCCATGCCCAAACACTTACCCCACGCCACCGCACACACACTTGCATGACCTAGATTGGATCTCACCTAGGAAACACCCCAAAATTAAGGAGGATTAGTCCAATAGGACACCCTAAGACCTTCCCCAAACCTGACTTGTTAAACTGCATAATGTCTCTGAGAATTTGTCTGGGTAAAGGGGGGTTTGATGCACATGTTTGGGTAATTTGATTGTTATATGTGATTGACATTGCTATGATCCATGTGACTTATAAACCCATGGAGGGCGTACTTGTTGTTGCTGCAAGACTTTTCCCAGTGGATAGGTACATATGGGGGAATGATTAGCTCAGACCTCCATGAGGTTGAGATCCCAACAGATGGATGTTGTGACCCCAGCCAAGGGCAGAGAGACACCAGAGACCTGCATCAGGAAGAAAGAAGGACATTTCCCTTGAGACAGTATGGCAGACCTAAACCCAGGGGGGTCTTTCCCTTCCACCTGGACGTTGACCATTGAGATCCCATGACGTCATCAGTTTTACCCTATTTGTCATCCAGAGTTGGGGTGCGCATTTATGAGGGAAGTTATGTGTTGGTTGGTACGTGTGGCATCATATGAGGGCTTTGGAGGCCAAACGTTTTGCAGTCCCAACATTCCACCCTAGGGGATCAATTTCACACTAGAAGGGCATGACGTCACCCTTGGAAATTATCTTAGGGTTTAATTACTTTCAATTATGTAAAAATTGGATTTTTGATGTAATTTGGCCAGGTCATCCTTTTTATGACCTAATTTTAATTAAAGGCCATTGAAACTTTATAAATAGAGAAACATTACTCTCATTTTTTCATCATCACTCATCACACAAGTGGTGTGGTCTGAAATTCGACCCTCTTTAAGGGTTATTGGCTGAAATAACTAGTGCGCAACTTCTTGGAGAGGCAATTTTTGGTGTATTTTGGCTATTTCTCATTATGGAAGATCTTCAACTAGGGTTTGGCTTGATTATTCTTGGTGAAGTAAGTAGAAAATATGAAATTTATTTATGTAATGAATGCTTGTGGTAAATTTTACTTGGTTCATGTTAAATATTATGAAATTGCTTGCTTAAACTCTAGCAGAGAAACATAAGTTACTTCTTTCTCTCTATAGTTTTCCACTTGTTTAAATTTCTGAAGTGCACCTTGTTTAAGAAGTAGATACTAGATCCTTAAAGTTCTAGCTCTCTAGTAGTGTTACTCTACTTTCCTATTGCATTATTTTCTTTCAATAGTCTAAGGAAGGAGAAATTTTCTAGGGCCTAAGATCCCTTACTTTCTAGCAAATTTCTCCCCAGGACTTGGATGTTTGAGGCCTTGGGTAGCCAACACCTCCTACTTTGCTACTTTTCTCCAAGTTTTTTCATTGTTATTGTGACTCCATAAAACCTAAAAGGCACTAGTCTACCCATTATAGTGGATGATTTATCAAACAAACACTCAAACCTTTATCCTTGAAGCTTTTACTAACATTTTCTAACCTTAAATTAGACAAACTCCTTGGCCAACTTGTTGTTGTTGAAAAACATTTCTACAACCATACTAATTCAAACCAATTTTCCGCATTCACCTATGTAACTCACACTTACATCATCCGGAAATCACTTGTGACAATTTCTAGTTAATCTACTAGATAAGTGTTGAGTTTGCATCGTATTTTCTTACACTTTTGACCCCTAGAGTTTGTTGTTGTTGCAAAATATTACTACTGTTAGCACTGAGAATCACCCTCAGATTGCTAGAGGATAATCCCAGTAAACATTAAAATTTTTATGAGATAAGTCTTAAATGTGGTGTCAAATGGATAAAACTCAGTTCAACAATGTCAAAACACAGGAAATTTTGGATGAAGTGCATCAGCAAAAGAGGTATTGTTTTAATTTAGGTCAGGGTTTTGAGGATTAGTGTGGATAAGAGGAAGAATTAGTAAGAAAATGAAGTGAATCTACCACTAGATTCAGGCTATGCCAGTGGACAAAGAAGAGAAATTATTTAGATACAAGAACTTCTTAAATCCAAGCAAACATAACTCTGAGAAAGCTATAATAGTATAACAATCAAACATCCATTTTCTTACAGCTACAAAACATCATTTGAATCCTTCAATGACAGTAAAATTTCAGAGTGAGAGAGATTAAGATGGAAAAAAGAAAGCTCACTTCCATTAAAAAATATTTCATCAGATCTAATACATCAAAACCAAAGTAGGCTTTGTTTCATTAACATCACTAAAAAGGTCTTTTACATCAATAATTCGAAACTAAACAATTAAATCAATTTTAAAAAGGTGGATCAACAAGGAAGAGCAAGAAAGGTAGATGGCAACAAACTGTCAGCATAAGCATTCCATTGGGCATGGAGTCAACACATTCTACAGATCAAAGGCACTCAAGCTCATACCAGAACAAAAGGGATATAATTGATGGATGGAGGTATAAGAAAGATAACAAAAAGAAGAATATCATCAAGCAAAGATCCTCTCTGCAAAAATGACTTAAAAGATAACTAGAACAGAGATTATGAAAGGAGGCAATTACTACAAATCATTTGCAGCTCATGAATCTCCTGCCTCATGAACAACCATTGATCTCCAATGCCTTCAATTCCATTCAAGAAAGATGACAATATAAAATGATAACAAAGAACACAAATTCTGATAATAAACCCTCATGAATCTCTAATGGCAGAAATGTTAATTACAACAGGCCCTCAGGCTTACAATTGAGCAACTAAACTGCTCCTCTAGCTCTCTCCTCTCTTGGATTATGAATCCAACCCTTCTCCGAGAGCTCCCTCATCTCTTAAATATAAAATAGCATCCAAATATCCTTAGGAGGTCGAATCCCATCTCTTTCATTGTATTCTAAGCCTTGGAGATAGGTGGCAACAATCAAAGAGACAAAAATCAAATAAACTACTAATTTTTAGGAAATTGTTGGAAGTCATTAATACATTGTTTCCACCTCACTGAATGAGGTCTTTAATGGAGCTAAAAATTACGTGCAGGTGTCCCATGACATATAAATGATCCATTTGAAGCCATTTGAACCCTCCTTGATAGGTGGCAACCTCCCAACAAGGTGAATATCCAATCAACTATGCAAAACAGAGATATTGCAGCACATTTCTCAACACACTGGTGTTTTAATTGTTTCTCTCAAATTTCAAACTGGGTCAGGCTGAAATTTTGTCAGCGATTCAACGGTGATATCATCTTCCTCAAAAAAAACATTCATAGAAACCCACTTCATCGTTTTGGTTTTATGATCAAATTTGTAACAGTAGCCGCTACAGGAAATTTCGTAGCACCCTCCTATAAAACTGTTCTGCAGATTCCGTAGCGCCTTTTGTGAAGTAACTCTGCAATTTCCATAGCGCCAAAATAAAACAGTTATGCATATTCCGTAGTTTATTTTTGGAAGTGACTTTCTGTAGTGCGGTGTGGACACAAGAGCCAAGTGAATGAATGGGCATTCAAGATTCTGAAGCAGAGTGGCTTGAGTACCTTAGTATAGGTGAAATTCAGTTGGAAAATGGATATTGAGTCTGTGGAATAAGAGTTGGAGGTTTTGGATGATGATGGAAGATATGCAGCAAGCTATGGAACTGCTACATCCATATCCGCTTCTAGTTCAACTATAACAGTCGATCCCATAGCGCAATCTACAGCTTGTCTGAACTAGTTATTTTAGCAGCGCTGAGCTTGGGAGAAAAATTCAAATTGATAAACAGTTAGCAAGCTCATAAATGACCAAATCTCCATATTCCTTTTAAAAAACAAGGGCGCTGAAAACAATGGGAGATATGACATCAGCTGATTATGACGAATTATGGTAAAGAATCATAGGACAAAGGTGCGTTATAGAAACTCCTAATTCATCGGCGTTGTGAAATGACCAAAAATGCTACTACAAATTCTTGTGCTAACATTTGGCTCCATGGGGGATGGCACGCTTCCTGAAAGATGCCAATAACTTGTAGACCAAAGGCCTTACCTATCACCTAAAATATTTGACTGGAAATAAACATGATTTTCCATGGGCATGGAGTCTTATATTGTTGCAAAACAACAAACTGAAAAGAATCTAGTTGCTCGTATGTTAAGTTTATTCTCCTTCCTACTCTACTTCTAATCAGTAGAAGCAAACTAATCAAGTAAAACTGAATATACAATGCATCCAAGTAAGTAATTGACTAATAACTTTAACTTTCCTTCCAACTTTATGCAAAGTCACAAACACACAGAATGTAACATGTAAATCATAATCTTTGAAATCATACTTACAATCCAAAAATCTAGCCTTAAATATGGCAATAGTTGAAACTTCATTACTACAAAACATATCTATATAAGTGGAAACTGGATCTTGAAAATCGTACAAAACTTGTTGTTTCTCAACAACTGACAGAGAAACATGCATGATCAATTGCTCATTTAATCGTTTTTGTTTTCCTTTGTCATATCCTCGTGACTCAGATCCATCACTATGATGTGTTGGTTCATTATAGCTGACAATTTATAAGAGGAAAGAAGAGATATGTTCTTGATATTCTACATCATTTTCTTCATAATGATCAAATCAAGGTTGAGTCTTAAAAGATATATCATGAAAAAACTGTTGATTACTCTCTCCAACAATGATATCTTTTAAAAATGTATCAGAAATAAGAGGATGTTCATAAGTATTTGGAACAACAGACTCATAACTATTATCGACCATAGCATGAATGCATTGTTGATCATCTCTTTGTTTAAAAGTAGAGCTATATTTGATTCCATTAGTCAACAATCCCTTATAATTTTTAAATTCTTCCTCCTCATCACTATATTTGTCAAATATTGGAACATCGGGATAAAATCCTAATGGTAAAGATAAATATTTCTACATATAATCATCATCAATATGATCTTGAAACATATTTGAAACAACATCACCTTATTCCTCATCATAATCATCCTTCTCATCTAAATTTTAAGCAATAGGTACATAAGGAGAAATATATTCCTCTTGTTGTTCCTCCTTGAAAATGGATGATCTCTGCAAATCCAGTTTCCCATGGGTGTTGACATATCTTTGTGTATGTGAATCTGAAAGTTGAGGGATGTTTTTAATAATTTCAATTGGCATTTGACCAAAAGAAAACTCATCATTGTGTTTTGTATCTAAAGCAACCAAATCTTCAGATTTATAACATTCAGGAAAAATGGTAGTAGGAGAACCTTCGACTTCTTTATTATCCATTTCTAGTTCATGTTTATGGGAAATCACATCATCTTGAAGATCATTAGAGAGTTGATGAAGATTGTGAGGGAGGAATTATTTTCTATCTATAATTTCAATCTCATCATGCAATTCATATTCCCCACAACAATTGTCAAATAATAACTCATCTGAAAAGTACCTTTTGCAGTGCTCATTGAATACTATGTGGAAATCCTTCAAGGATGAAATGTTGGAAGGGGGTAATGAGAAATACCATTTATGTGCATCCTCATCCAATGACTGCATGAACATATTCATACGAACATCCTCATGTTGTATATCCAGTAGATCCATGCACTCATGAAACTTGATGAGGTGTTATGCATGATTGTCTTCTTTCCTCTCTCTGAAGATAGGCAGAAAATATCCCGATTCTGTCAAATGAGGTATTGGATGTGGGAAACTAGGAATAGCTGAAAACTTTTAAGGTGAAAACCTTCGAGCCAAGATAGCTTCCATGGATATTGTATCTCGTATCAGTGAAGTCTCCAACAAGTTATTCCTTCATGGAGTGGAGTCACCAGGTGAATGATGTAGTTTCTTATATGTGACCAGCTTTTGTTCACCATCAAAAGATGGATCTGATCAATGTCGTTCTCCCAGGGAATATTTCTTCATTTTCGTCCCCAGAAATGGCACCACAAATGTTAGCACTGAGATCACCCTCAGACTGCTAGAGGATAAGCCTAGTACCCATTAAAATGTTTATGAGATAAGTCTTAAATGTGGTGTCAAATGGATAAAACTCAGTTCAGCAATGTCAAAACACAGGAAATTCTGGATGAAGTGCATCAGCAAAAGAGGTATTTTTTTAACTTAGGTCAGGGTTTTGAGGATTAGTGTGGATAGGAGGAAGACTTAGTGAGAAAATGAAGTGAATCTACCACTAGCTTCAAGCTATGCCAGTAGACAAAGAAGAGAAATTCTCTAGATACAAGAACTTCTTAAATCCAAGCAAAAAAAACTATGAGAAAGCCATAACAGTATAACAATCAAACATCCATTGTCATACATCTACAAAAAATCATTTGAATCCTTCAATGACAGTAAAATTTTAGAGTGAGAGAGATTAAGATGGAAAAAAGAAAGCTAACTTCCATTAAAAAAGATTTCATCAGATCTGATACATCAAAACCAGAGTAGGCTATGTTTCATTAACATCACTAAAAATGTATTTTACATCAACCATTCGAAACTAAAAAATTAAATCAATTTTAGAAGGGTGGATCAACAAGGAAGAGCAAGAAAGGTAGAGGGCATCAAACTGTCAGCATAAGCATTCCATTGGGCATGGAGTCAAAACATCCTACAAAGCAAAGGTACTCAAGCTCATACTAGACAAAATGGGATATAATTGATGGATGGAGGTATAAGAAAGATAACAAAAAGAAGAATATCATCAAGCAAAGATCCTCTATGCAAAAATGACTTAAAAGATAACTAGAACAAAGATCATGAAATGAGGCAATTACTACAAATCATTTGCAGCTCATGAATCTCTTGCCTCATGAACAACAATTGATATTCAATGTCTTCAATTCCATTCAAGAAAGATGACACTATAAAATGATAACAAAGAACACAAAGTATGACAAGAAACTTTCATGAATATCTAATGCAAGAATTACTTATTACAGCATGCCCTCGGGCTTACAATTGAGCAATTATACTGCTCCTCTAGCTGTCTCCTCTCCTGGATCATGAATCCAACCCTTATCCAAGAGCTCCCTCCTCTATTAAATAGAAAATAACATCCAAATATCCTTAGGAGTTTGAATCCCATCTCTTTCATTGGATTCTAAGCCTTGGAGATAGGTGGCAACAGTCAAAGAGACAAAAATCCAACAAACTACTAATTTTCAGGAAATTGTTGGAAGTCATTAATAAATTGTTTCCACCTCACTACATGAGGTATTTAGTGGAGCTAAAAATTAGGTGCAGGTGTCCCTTGACATATAAATTATCCATGAGAATCCATTTGAACCCTCTTTGATAGGTGAAAACCTCCCAACACGGTGAATATTCAATCAGCTATGAAAAATAGAGAAATTGTAGCACATTTCGCAACGCACTGGTGTTTTAATTGTTTCTCTCAAATTCCAAACTGGGTCAAGCTGAAATTTTCTCAACAAATCAACGGGGATATGATCTTCCTCCACAAAAAATTTCATAGAAACCCACTTCGTCATTTTGGTTTTATGGTGAAATTTGTAACAGTAACCACTACAGGAAATTTTGTAGCGCCCTTCTATAAAACTGCTCTGCAGATTCCATAGCGCCTTTTGTGAAGTAACTCTGCAATTTCTGTAGTGCCACTGTAAAATAGTTCTGTATATTTTGTAGCATATTTTTGGCAACAACTTTCTATAGCGCAATGTGGACACAAGAGCCAAGTGAATGAATGGGCATTCAAGATTATGAAGCAGAGTGGCTTGACCTTAGTGTAGGTGAAATTCAGTTGGAAAATGGCTATGGAGTCTGTGGAAGAAGAGTTGGAGGTTGTGGCTGATGATGGAAGATATGCAACAAGATATGGAACTACTACATCCACCTCAGCTTCCAATTCAACTCTAGCAGTCGATCCCATAGCGCAATCTGCAGCTTGTCTGAACTAGTGATTTCAGCAGTGCCGAGCTCGAGAAAAAAAATCAAATTGATAAACAGTTAGCAAGCTCATAAATGACCAAATATCCATATTCCTTCTAAAAAATAAGGGCACTGAAAAAAATGGGAGATATGACATCATTTGATTATGATGAATTATGGTAAAGTAGCATAGGACAAAGGTGCGCTACAGAAACTCCTAATTCATCAGCGCTGCAAAATGACCAAAAATGCTACTACAAATTCTTGTGCTAACATCTACAGCCATCTAACTGCAATAAATTCTCTGCAAAAGTGACTTATTTTTCTAGCTAGACATTGCCAAACTTGCTTGCGAAAAACTTTTATCATTCCGCTAGGTTAAAGCTATTTCTTCTTGTCATTTTCAAGCATTTTCAAGGCATAATTCTTGTGGTTGTTATAAAATATAAACTGCTGCATTGCTGCAAATTCTTATCAGCTAGATTTATTTTTGAAGGTTTATGGTCTTAAGAATCACTAACATCATATCTTTGTACTTTCAAGTTGCTATATTTTCTTGTTGTCTTGTTTTAGGTAGTTACACGTCATTTTACCATTTTCTTCATCCCTTAAAGACCATAAGAACCTTCTGAATTGAGTGGCCAGTGAGAGGTGGATATTCTTGCATCCTTGCCTTAGTTATCATCCCTTTGGTCACTGGGGACGTCTCCCCTGGGGTAAATATTTATATATCCCTAAATAGAAATGATCTTCATGTTAAGGTGACAGTGATAGGTCACCCCATGTTACGCAAATCTTGCATCCACTTTCCTTGGGCTTTGGGCAAGTAAAGATTGTGCGATAACACCTCCTAGATGTTTTTTTTGTTGTTATTTTCTTCTACTATGGTTGAAATCTAAGTCCAACACTACTACAACTGCCTACTACTACCTCCTAGATGTTTTTGTTGTTTTTATTGTCTTCATTAAGATAATCATTAGAATGTCCAAGTGTTTCACCATTGAAACCTATTAATGAATCAATAATTTGACCAACTTGCCATGCTTATGTACACTAGATCCTATAAATTCTTGAACTAATTGGGTAACTAATCCATCCATTGCATCCAATCCATGAGAATGCACTTCTCCATGTTCAAATAGTCTTTTCCTTCTACATTTCAGTCACTATGTACAACTATTCTGAACAAAGAAAAATATCTATATCCTTTCCTTAAACTGTTAAGTTATTCCTAACCAGAATTTTCCAAGGCACCTTTACCATAGGTTCTCTAATCTCCATTGCCTACTCCTTGGGAAATGATCCTTCCATTTGTGGGTTAATGAGTAGACAATGGAAGGTGGCATCCATGGCCACCACCAACAATTGTGCCAACAACTTGTCAAAAATCCACTATGTCATATGAAGAGTCTAGAAAACCACCATACTTATGTTTCAAATACATCAAAAGAGGCACGTTCAAACCAATTATTCCTTTGTCCTCTTCTAGCAATTTTCCAATTTCTAGGTCATCTTGCCAACTATCTTGCCCAACTGCACCCAAGAAGGGTTCAACCTCTTCCTTGGTCCTCACATACCAGGGTGCTCCTCCATATTTTCATATTGTTATGCTATCAAAACTTTCATATATAATTCAAATGATTCACTGACTTCCTTGGTTGAATCTTTTGTTGTCTCCATCTGTCCACTTAGAATTGAAACGTCTTGCTTGTCTAAGAAAATATCCACCACTCTATCTATTGTTTTCATTGTGGATTCCACTATGGCTTTAATTATAGTAATTTTATGTTCCAATTCCTTTACTGAATTGTTGTCCACTGAAGATTTTGCAAGACTTTAACCTAAAGCATCTCCTATAGATCATCGATCACATCCAATGCCTCCAATTTTTCTACTGCAATATTTCTCATCCCCTTGAATGGTTGTAGAAAACATGGTCAAGGAAGTCATTCTTCTAACAACTTCATGCCCCTTCCTTACTATAGGGATGACACGTGGATCTTGGCCTTAAAATATGACCAAATAATCTTTAAGTGAGGCATAGGAACTTCCTTCACCTTCTTTAGGAATTCTTTCCCTAGAACAACCTCAAAGTCATAGATAGGCATGGTGGTGAAACATGCAGTTCCACTCCAATCTCCAAGATTCAAGGTGAGTCCATTAGTCGTACCAACCACATTTTCTACTTTTGAGTTCATTGCTTTGAAAGGAATCTATGTCAGCTCAATCTGCAACCCAAACTCTCTTGTAATGTCTTCTTTCATTAAGTTGTGGGTCACTCCACTATCAACCATGTCATCAACTAATCTTCCATTCAATAATGCTCAAACATAGTAAAGTCTTTTGAAGTCTTGCTCTTGGCTTACTACATAATTGTCTTCTAACATAACATCCAAGGCTTCCACAGTGGAAAAATTCTACTTCATTAAACAATTATTTGCATAATGATATTTTTCACAAATCCAACAGGAAATAGGCTTACCATTTTCCTTAGGAGAATCTAGTTGCTTGGCCTTGTCCTCCCCGGACTTCCTAGACAACTTTTCCTTCTCTTTATTTTTCTTATTGTTCTTTCCATACTATTTCTCTCCTAGATCATCCTCACCAATCATTGGAGCATTTTTTGTCTCTTCCTTGTATTCCAATAGCTTGTCTACCACGGTGATGGATGCTACAAGGCTCTTCACATTCTGACGTCGCAAATCACTCTACGCCCAAGGTTGCAATCCATTCATGAAGTGGAACAACCTATCTTATTTAGATATTTCCTTGATTTCCAACATGAGGCTTGAAAACACATTGATGTAAGCTTGAATCCCGCATGTATGCTTAAGAGAGAACAATTGATTTTGTGCAACCCAAGAAAAATTACCTAGCCCAAACTGAGCCTTCAAGGCTACTTTCATATCTACCTAGTTTTCAATCTTCTCTATACTACACCCATTTTCCAACTCCTTCTCTTGATTTATCCACCAGAGCTTTGTGGTATCTATCAAGAACATTACCAAAACATTCACCTTGTCTTCATATGAACTTCCATTCATATATTCCAAGTATTTTTCAATATCCCAACAAAAGTTACTAAGTAACTTGACATTGTGGGTGTCATCATACAGTTTTGGTTCCTTGATCTTTATCCTCATAGGCACCAACAAATTATTCTTGTTGAAATATTGTAACTGCAAATAATATTCTAATTATAATTGAGTTATTATCATATATATCAATCCCCTTTTATGGGTTGATCATGTTGAGACTCATGTATGACCAAATCCCCTTTTGTGGATTGGTCAAACCCTAATTAAATGATGTTAATTGAGAAGCCAGCCCCTAGGGATAATTAAAGTGGTTTTAACCACTAGTTGAAGAATTCAGCCCAGCTTGGTGAAAATACATAACCCTAAGCACCTCCTAGCTAGTATAAATAAGTGAGGATGGCGCCTCACTTACTCACTCACTCAAGTCACTCATCTAGTGTGAAAGTTTGAAGGAAGATGTAGTTTGAATAAGGAGAAGAGAGAGGTGCATTGCCAAGTCTTGGATATTCTCTAGTGTTTGGCCTTTTATCTTCGAATTGTATTAGCAATCTATATTAAGGAAGTTTTTGTTGGGTTTTCTCCTCCATGAGGGTTTCCCAGGATAAAATGTTGTGTACCTTATGATTGTGTTTCTCTCAGTGATCCTGCTTATGCTATTATTGTCTAGTAAATTGAAAAGAACCTAATAGAAGCTCTAAATTTAACATGGTATCAAAGCTAAACTAAGTAGAGAACCTTTCATTGGGTAACCAAAAACGTCATTGTTGTCGTACAAGAAAATTAGGGCTTTTGTTTAATAGATAATTTCAACCTAAAAACCATCTAGAGAAGTGTGCCCTAGCCTAGCGAACTCATTGGTAGCTTGATATCACATTTTCAATGGCCAGAGCCTTCAGAAAGTGAAACCCTAGTTTTCACTGGTACCAGAAAACCAGGAAACCAGAACTAGTACCAGAAGTACCAGCCCATATTTGCACAGGTCCAATTTCAAGGGGTAAAATTTTGATTTTCTGAAAACAGACTGCACTAGCCTACTCGCCTCAACCTAGTGCACCTCCTGGTAAGTTCAAATTTAATTTCTGATCACTTTCAATTTTTTAGTCATTCTCCCAACTCCAGGTCAAGATGTCTACAAGCACCAATCTTGTTGACAAGTTAGAAGGTGTGGAAAAATTTTGTTCCTGGAAGTATAGGATTTCACTCATTCTTGAAGAGAATGACCTTGCAAGATTCATCAAGGAAAATATACCAAAACCCGCAGATGTTGCAGCTAAAGTAAAGTACTAGAAGGATATGGTTAGGGCCAAAATAATCTTTGCAGACTCTATTAAAGACCACTTGATCCCTCAAGTGTCTTCTAAGAATAATCCAAAATAAGGGTTTCTCAATTTAAGGAACAACTAGAAGCAATTGCAGACAACCTAGATTAATATGAACTCATAATGACATCTCTTAATGGTCTGACAAGACCTTGGGATGCCTTCATCCAAATTATCTATGCAAGAAAGGAGAAACTCCAATTTGTCAGTCTTTGGGAAGAATGTGTTCAAGAAGAATCAAGAGTAGCTAACCGAGAAGCAATACTACTAAGGGATGAATATCAATCCCTAGATGCTCATGCTAAAGGAGGAAAGAAAATGTCTCACTTCCATAAGGAGACCCACCTACATAAGTAATCTCACTCCCCAAAGAGATTCACCCATTTCCATAAAGAATATCACCCTCCAAGGAGATTCCAAAAGTTTCAGAAAGGTCAAAGAAGAGAAAATGATTTCTCCTCTTATCAATGTTATCACTGTGACAAGATGGAACTTATTGCTAAGAATTTTCCAGCTAGAAGAGAAGAATACAAGAAGAGAAATAATAAAAGACATCATGCCCATGCAGTTGAAGATGATGAGCCACCCACAAAGATTATTAAAGAAAATATTGAAGACTATGTTTTATTCTCTGCCCTCTCAGGATCTATGTCACCTGGAGAGGACACTTGGCTCATAGACATTGGTTCTCATAAGCACATGACAAGTCAAAGAGACATCCTCTCTATCCTTACAGAAAAGAACTTTCCCTAGAAAGTTACACTCGAAGATGATTACCAGTACCCTATCAAAGGAGTGGGAGAATCCACTTACAAACTTGATTCAAGGACCCCAATGAAGATGAAGGATGTACTCTATGTACTAGGTTTTACAAAAAAGTTACTTTATATCTCAGCTTTAGATAAGAAAGTTTTCAAGGTTGCACTCATAGATGGTGAAGTTCTCATGTGGCCCAAAGGAAAATCCATAGAAGATGCAATTTTTATTGGAATGGAAGAAGGTGGTATGTATAAATTAAAAGGTCACTCAGATATAGCCTTGAATCACTCCACTAAGAGTCTGTGTGAAATTTGTCATAGAATACTAGCTCACATAAACTACAAATACTTACCATATGTAAGCAAAGTAGTTACAGGTCTACCAGAATTCAAGATTGATCATGAAGGTGTGTGCAAGGGATGTGCACAAGGAAAGAACATAAATAATCCTTTGTCGAAGAGAGAAATTAAAGTAGAAGGAATATTGGATCTCATCCACTCAGATGTATGTGGCTCAATTCCATCAACCTCTCTTAGTGGGTATGTATACTATGTGTCATTTATTGATGATTATTCTCACAAAAATTGGGTTTACTTCTTGAAATCAAAAGATGAAGTGTTTGGAAAATTCAAGGAATTCAAAGTCTTGATAGAGAATCTCTCTGAAAGAAAAATCAAGATACTCAGGTTAGATAATGGAGGATAATACACCTTACTTTGTAAGATTTTGCATAGATGTCAGGATTAAGAGGGATCCCACCACTCCCTACAATCCTCAACAAAATGGTGTAGCGGAAAGAAAGAATAGAACTATAATGGAAGCAATCAAGACTATGATCCATGATCAAGATATTCCAATGCACTTATGGGATGAAGAAGCAAGAACAACAGTGTATGTCCAAAACATATTATCCCATAGTGCACTTGGATTCAAAACCCCCAAAGAAATGCTCTCCAGAAAGAAGCCGAAAGTAAGCCATCTCAAGATATTTGGTTGTCCAATGTTTGTACACATTTCGAAAGAAAAGAGAACCAAGTTGGACCCTTCATGAAAGAAGGGAATATTTGTTGGATACAATGAGGTCTCTAAGGCCTTTAGAATTTACATACCATGTTACCATCATATTGAGATCAACAACGATGTAACCTTTGATGAAGATGCAACACTCAAGAAATCAAGGAGATTCCATCTTGAAGAAGTATATGAAGAAGAGCATGTAGAACCAATGGGGGAAGTTACAAATACCCCTAATGATGAGATTCCAGAAGATCATGCTATGATAGAATCTCAAGAACCTCCCCAAATGACGATCTATCACAAGAGAAATCCATCTTGGGCAAGAGATCTTATTCAAGATGGAGAAAAGTATGGTGCCCCAGAAGGAACCATGAGACAAATCAAGAAACCTAATCCATTCTATAGTTACATGGATTTGGTGTGTGATCTCATAGAAAAGGATCCTACTTTCTTTGAAGAATCCATTCAGAAGAAAGAATGGGCATATGCCATGGCAGAAGAATACCAATCCATTATAAAGAATGATGTATGGGAAATAGTTTCCAGACCGAAGAACAAAGATGTGGTATCTTCCAAATGGCTATACAAGATAAAACATGTTGCAAATGGAAGTATTGAAAAACATCAAGCAAGGTTTGTAGCTCGTAGATTTTCTCAAAAGGAAGGAATTGATTATGAAGAGACGTTTTCTCCTATAGACAGATACACTTTTATCAGAACCATCATATCTCTTGCAGCCAATATTAAGTGGAAGTTACACCAGATGGATGTGAAAACAACCTTCTTAAATGGTGTTATTGAATAAGAAGTGTATATATAACAACCTCAAGGGTTTGAAGTTGAATTTAGAAAGACTCGTGTATGCAGGTTGAAGAAGGCTATGTACGGGTTGAAGCAAGCTCCTTGAGCTTGGTATGGCAGAATTGACAGTTTCCTGACGAGCTTGGGCTTTAACAAAAGTAAATATGATTCTAACCTTTACTTCAAGGTTATGAATGGTGAAACAGTTATATTTTTTTTGTATGTAGATGACTTATTCTTAACTGGAGAAGAAAAAATCATCACAGATTGTAAGAAGAAGCTCATTGCAGAGTTTGAGATGAAATACCTAGGCCTAATGCATTTTTTCTTAGGTCTTGAGGTTTGTTAGAGCCCATAGAAGATCTTCCTTAACCAAGGTAAGTATGAAGTTGAAATACTAAAGAGGTTTGATATGTTGGAATATAAATCCATGAACACACCCATGGAAACAAAGTTGAAGCTCCCAGTTGATACTTCGTCAGAATTTGTTGATGCTACATTGTACAAACAGATCATTGGATTGTTGATGTATATGATGAATACCAGACCAGATATATGTTTTGTTGTGAACACCTTGAGTCAGTATGTGGTATATCCCAGACATGTTCACCTTGTTGTTGCAAAACATGTGATGAGATACCTTAAGGGTAAGTTGGAATTTGGTCTATGTTATAATGGAGATCATGACTTCAAACTAGTTGGTTATACTGACTCAAATTGGGATGGAAGTGTTTCTAACAGAAATAGCACTTCGGGATGTTGTTTCAGTCTAGGGTCACCCATGACTTCATGTAGAGTAGGAAGCAATCTAGTATTTCTCTTAGCACGACAAAAGAAGAATACATTGCAGCATGTTTCGCCAATTGTGAAGCCATATGGATTCAGAATTTGTTGACAGGTCTATTTGATATTGAGATGGAAGCAACCGTGATTCTATGTGATAACCAAAGTTGCATAAAGATGATGGAGAAACATGTGTTCCATGACAAGTTGAAGCACATAAAAATTTGGTATCACTACATTCGTGATATGGTGCATAGGGGAGCTGTAAAGTTCCAATATGTTGGCATAAATGAGAAGGTTGCAGATGTGTTGACTAAGCCTTTGTCTCGTGTAAAGTTTGAATACTTTCGAGACAAGATTGGTATAGTCCGAAAGGACCTCCCTCGAAAGAGGGAGTGATGTTGATGATACTATGGTATCCTGGCCAACAACGGGTAGCTCAGTTAGGATTTTATATCCTAGGGGACTAATCACCCCTAGGCAGATCTCGAAGGTCCAGTAACAACAATCTGTCAGAGTACATATTCATGTATATGCCAGATGTGGTTAGTAGTGGTAGCTTCGTTAGGATTTTTATAATCCTAGGGAATCTATTGATTCCTGGGTAGATCCCAAAGGTCCGGTAAGGACGGTCTGTCAGAGTACCATGAGGTAGTTGTGTTAGGATTTTATATCCTAGGGAATATTATGATTCCTGCACAGATCCCTAAGGACTGTCAGAGTACCACAAAATGTTGTTACACCTACCTCATTCTGTTGCTATATGATGATGATGATGATATCTCAACCTCGTGTTGATGATGTTGTTTTTCCAGCCTCGTGTTGTTGATGATGTTGTTGTTCTAGCCTCGTGTTGTTGATGATGTTGTTGCTCCAGCCTCATGTTGTGATGATGTTGTTTCTCTAGCCTCGTGTTGTTGGTGATGATGTTGTTGATGTTGTTTCCTTAGTGTTATGCTAATTGATGTTGATGTAGATGATGATGATGCTACTCCAGCTCCTAGTTGTGAAAGATGATGTTATTGATGATGAAGAAAAACTTCCGATAATTTATAGATATGATAGTCAATGTTCCAGATGTTGATGATGTTGCTTCCCTCTCTCTCTCCTGATGATGTCGTATTGTAGAATACCCTTCTTGTTAAGGGGGAGTGTTGAAATATTGTAACTGCGAATAATATTCTAATTATAATTGAGTTATTATCATATATATCAATTCCCTTTTGTAGATTGATCATGTCGAGACTCATGTATGACCAAATACCCTTGTGTGGATTGGTCAAACCCTAATTAAATGATGTTAATTGAGAAGTTGGTCCCTAGGGCTAATTAAAGTGGTTTTAACCACTAGTTGAAGAAGTCGACCTAGCTTGGTGAAAATACATAACCCTAAATGCCTCCCAGCTAGTATAAATAAGTGAGGATGGTGCCTCACTTACTCACTCACTCAAGTCACTCATCTAGTGCACAAGTTTGAAGGAAGCTACAATTTGAAGAAGGAGAAGAGAGAGGTGCATTGCTCAGTCTTGGATATTCTCTAGTGTTTGGTATTTTATCTTGACATTGTATTGGAAATCTATATTAAGGAATTTTTTCCTGGGTTTTCTCCCCCATGAGGGTTTCCTAGGATAAAATGTTGTGTACCTTTTTATTGTGTTTCTTTTAGTGATCCTGCTATGCTATTATTGTCTAGTAAATTGAAAAGAACCTAATAGCAGCTCTAAATTTAATAATTCCTACTAGTAATGATTCATTTAAACAAGTTAATGGTGTCTTCCTAGTCCTTCCCTTGTGTCAAAACAAAATTCAACAAGTATTCCATTGTTTCAACCATTCATCAACATCGTTGCTCAAGGTTGTAGTGATCATGTCTATAGTATTTTGGCACTCATCTATGGAATGATTAAAGGTCTAGCACATGCAGATCATATCTTCTTTTCCATTTCTCCATGATAACAAAGAGAAATTGTCATCTTCTTGCCATTCCTTTCTAAGGTTTCAAAGCTAGTTTTCATCCTTGGATTCTTCATATTTTGTACATCGTTGTTGTCTTCATGATGTGTAGTTGTCTTTGCATGTGATCCATGCATTGGAACTTCACTCAAATGCTTGAAAATTGATCCCAAAGGTTGTTTCATTGCTTCAATTTCATTCTAATGTGATGAATAATACTTTGATATCACTTGATGATAGTGACAGTGGTGAAGAGCACCAAATCTATCCCAAAAACAGCTCTAAAACCACCTTTCCTTCAAAAAGTAGTGAAGAGTATGCTCTGATACTACTTGTCATAGACTTGGGCCTACAATCTACTCAAATGTTTCTTTGTAAACTTGAGTTTCTCCCAAGTCTATTTTTTCACTTGAGGTTGTGTAGCACTACCTTGCCTCGACCAGAGAGGCTTGGATAGCATGTTCTTATTAAAACCAGACTACGCTTCTTCACTTAAGTTTTTCCTGTAACTTTGTCTTAAGTTGTAATCTATAAAATGAAACTAATTCCTACTCAACCTAGTTCATTCAATAGTATTCATATGTCGAACCACAACCTTTAAAACATCCCAACAATACTTTAACACTTAGCCAATATTTCAATGCTTGGCCAACACAAAGAAAATCAAGGAATAGTAACATACAACAATCACAAAGATTCCACAACACACATGTATAGGTGGAACCCAAGGCAGGTACCTTAACTTTATTATATGAATAATTTCATAGATATACAACAAGGGAGTTGTAGCCTCCTACTTGCAACTCTATTACAGATGTACAATGAGTATCATACAATATTTTCTTCTACCTATTTCCCAATAGAATTGCACAATCCAACCCCTGAAGCAACCATAGGCCTGCCTCTTGTAGGTCCTATCTTCTTCTTCTTCTTACTCATCCAGTGCAATTCTCCCTACTGTGCCTAACCTTCAACTTCAGACAATCACAAATCTCCTTTTACCCTTCTTCTGAATGACCAATCACTTCAACCTTAGCACTTTTTAGGGGTCCACCTTTTATATGAGACTTTCCTTGCACTTGCAAGCCCCTTCATTATAAGTTCAACCCAAGTGTTATCCATCAACTTGATTCCATTCATTCCTTTTCCACTAACCATCCACATCTAACAAGTGTGTCTAGAAGTGTGCCCAACAATGTCCAAGTGCATTTGAATGCCCCAAAGTGCTTCCAAGTGGATCCAATGGATGTGTGCCTGACATATGTGCATCCTATTGATATTATGGTATTTGTGGGAGGTATTAACACGCATGTGTATCCTTTGGCTAGAATAGAATATTCTGGAAGCAAGAGAAACACTAAACAGATGTGTAGAAACCCTAGAAGACAAGTTGACTCAGTAAAAGAATTAATATTAAAGTATTACCCTACAGAAAGAGAATTCGACCAAGACAGGTGACAAGGAGCACTATAAATAGAGGGTGCCTCAGCTAATTTGTACACACTCACCTCACTTACTCTCTCAAGTGTAGCGCAAGTTTCGAGCTGTAGCTGCAAGAATGGAAGGTGTATCTTTTGGGGTGATTCTTGGTCTCTCTCTCTCTAGCGTTATCTAGCCTAAGATGTGTGCCTTACCTTCTAGTATCTCTTGGTGGTATTCTTCGTGAAATTCTTGGAGGTATTCTGGTATTCTTGGTGGTATTATTGATAATTGAAAATGCAACTGTTGCAGCTGAGTATTGTTCTGTGGCTTTGGGACTTTCTGTTTGATGATATATATTTTGAGAAAGAAGTGCTCTCTTGGTTAAATATCGGTTCTAGTGTTGCTTCCAGAATCATTATATCTATAAAATTTTATGGTGCTCTTGGGTGGTTGTGTTCCAATGATTGGGTGAAAATATTGTGATATTGTCTATGGTAAAACGAGCACATCAAATATTTTAACAATTTTGAACATTGTTCACTCAGATGTGTGTGGACCAATGTCAATCTCCTCACTGAGCGGGAGAGTACACCTTATATGATTTCAATAAATTATATAGAGAGGTATAGATTAGGAGGGAGATCACTACTCCCTACAATCCTCAACAAAATGGTGTAGCATAAAGAAAGAACTGATCCATTGAAGAATCTATCAATGCAATGATGAATGACCAGAATCTATCCATATTTCTATGCGGAGAAGCAGTTATGATCCAAATTTTACGAGAAGAACGAAATGAATACAGATTATTAAAAGATTCTTAACATGGAATAACAAATATACAGTAAAAGTGGTTTTCTATTCAACAAGGAAATAAGTTGAAACTATAAAATGCAGTGGAAAACAAGCTTGTTGGAATGGTGGTGACTTATCTCTGAGAAGAGATGTGGTGGTTGCGCTCATTTGCAAGAATATGAATACAATGAGGATCTGAAGGCCTTTTTAAAATAAACAGGAATTTCAAAAACCCTAGACATCCAAAAACCTAACCCTAGGATATGAAGCACCAAAAGTCATGTGGGCCCCATTTGGGTAAGTTAGTACATCAACTTCTCGGGGTCATAACTTTTGCATACGATCTCTGTTTTAGGCACACGATAACCCGTTGGAAAGGTATCATAGAGGAAATAAATTTTGTAGGCTCAATCAGGGCCTTTGGATTTCATTGAGAAGATCTTGTTGGATCATGTTGTCATTGATGCCAATGGTTTGATTGATTGATGTCAAGTGATTGATTGATGTCAAAGGATTGATTGATTGATGATTGATGTAATATAATATGTATTGTCCTTGATGAGAATGCATAGATGAAGAT
>ML793293.1:0-18539 GCA_009831015.1 Picea engelmannii | reverse complement strand
TCTCCCGATTTGGGTTTCCACGTAAAACACTGGTGTACTGTGTATGTGTATGATTGTTCATTTGTTCATTGCTTATTTACTCTGCAGTTATTGGATAATAATGCTTCATTGATATAACACTTGAATTATATGGTTAAATTGCTATATTACTGATTCACCCCCCTCTCAGTAATCCAACAGCTCAATCCCAAAAAACCTTCAATTAGGCCCTCAAAATGGTCCTGAAAGTTAAAAACTGCTAAAAATAGTAAATCGCCAAAATTGCCAGAAATTTGTTTTGAGCGAGTTGGAAAAGGTGGGTGGCCACTGATATCCACCTAGATAAATCCTCCCTCCTTGGGAATAAATGGTCTCCATTGCATTGATTTCCCCCATCAAATGAGGCAATTTCTACTGAATTTGGCCCCAGGTGAGCCACTTGCCTTGGTGCAGGAGCTGCCCTGCTTTGACGACTCGATAAAGCTGGATCCTTTGTTGTCGAGTTCCCTTGATCTATGTGTCCACAATATGATCACTGGATTCATGTTGCATGCAGTCAGGGTTGATCTCTGTTGGTTTCAACTGCTCTGTTATCTCTGAGGCGTCCAATAATGGTGGGAAATATGGCCGGAGGAGAGCCACGTTGAAGAGTGGGTGCAGGCCAAGGAAAGAGGGAATGTTGAGCTCAAAATCATTGTCACCCACAACCTTGGTGATGGTGTATCGCCCATAAATAAGTGGGAGAATATTCCGATGGGGTCCTGTAAGGCGTTCTTTCTGCAAGTGCAACCAAACTTTGTCTTCCATCTGAAACTTATGAGGCACCCGATGTTGATCATGGTGATGCTTGTACTTGGCATTAGACTTTTGTAGAATATCCTGAACCTGTTAGCAGATGTGCTAGATCCACTCAATGAACCAGGTGGCTTTGTCAGCTTCTAGTGGAGAAGGGGACGAGTTGGCTGAGGTGGTCACCAGCGGTAGTGCAACATCTATGGGGCCCAATGGTTGGAATACCAACCCCACCTGAAAGGAGCTGTGGCCAGTTGATTTATGTAGGAATCAGTTGTAGCTATGCTAGACATAGGGAAGACTCGCATCCCATGTGCGGGGATGTTTTGAATTGTACATGCGCAGGATATGTACGATCATCCGATTGAGGACCTCAGTTTGGCCATCTATCTGGGGGTGGAAGGCAATGGATTTGGTGAGATTGGTATCCAGCAGTGACCAGAGGCTCGACCAGAATGTGCTAAGGAACCAACTGTCACGTTCTAAGATAATGGTTTTTGGGATCCAAAAATGTACCCATACTCATTCAAAGAAGTTCTTGGCAATGTCTTTTGTTGTGATGTTCTTCTTGCAGGCAACTTGAATCGCCATCTTGGAAAAGTGATCAACAACCACAAAAACACAGTCATTTCACCTCTTGGTGGATGGGAGGCCCAACATTTATTCCATTGAGATGGATTCCCATGGCCTGTCAGGAGTAGGCAGAGGGGTGTACATGCCCTATTTATTAGTGGTCGGTTTGGAAATAGCACAGGCGGTGTAGGAACTGATATATTTTTCAACATCCTGTCGAAGTTTTAGCCAGTAGAAATGTTTAAGTAGCATTGCCACTGTATTTTAGACGCCAAACTATCCTGCCACCCGACTATAGTGAGCTTCCCAAATCAGATTTTCACACTCACTTGATGGAATGTAGAGATGGCCCAGATGGCACAACAACCCATCTTGAATATGGAAATTAGCGACCACTGAATTGGCACCCAACATTTGGTAGGTGGTGGAGAAGTCAAGGTCTGTCTCATAGAGGTTGGGCCATCCGGAGGTCTCATGGTTGCAAGCATCTAGCACCATGGTGAGTGCCACGACTGGAGGTTGACTGAGGAAATCAACAACTCGGTTGGTACTTCCTATTTTATACTTGATGTTGAAGTGGAACTGTTGTAAGTATGTGGACCACTTCTGATGGCAAACATTCTACAATTTTCCTTGGGTCTGCATGAACTATAGTGGCTTGTGATCAGTGTGGATGATTGTCTCCTTCCCAAGAATGTAATGTCTCCATTGGCGGCGGGATTGCATAATAGAGTAAATTTCTTTTTCATAAGTAGGGTACTTATGAACAACATCTGATAGTTTCTCACTATGATATTCCACGGGGTGGCCATGTTGAGTGAGAACAACTCCCATAGCATATTTTGAAGAATCTGTCTCGATCTCAAAGGGATGTTGCAGGTCCGGTAATGAAAGTACTTGGGATGATCACAAACACTTCTTCAATTCATCCAAGGATTTTTGTTGGGACATTCCCCACACAAATTTATCATTACCGCCACCTATGGTTACTTGGCTAAGGGCCCATGCGATATGAGAAAATCCCAACACGAACCTGCGATAGAAATTGGTGAGGCGCAAGAATCTTTGAAGTTCAGTGAGTGTGGTTGGGGTTGGCCACTCATGAATGACCTGGATATTGGTTGGATCCACATGCACACCATGTCGATCAATGATGTAGCCTAAGTAATGGACCATTTCCATGCCGAAGGAGCATTTTTCCAAGTTTGCATATAGTTTGTGATGTCCCAGGGTGTGCAGAACCTATTGAATATGTTGCAAGTGTTTCGCCCAAGTCTTGTTGTAGATGAGGATGCCATCCAGATACACCACTTTGAAATTATTGGTGAAAGTTCGTAGGATATCATCCATCATTCTCATAAAATTTGTTGGAGCATATGTCAAACCAAAGGGCATGACCAGCCATTCAAAAAGACCTTCTTTTGACTTGAAGGCAGTATTCCATACATTTGTCTGTTGTATTGGGACCTGGTGGTATCCAGACTTCAGATCAATCTTACTGAAGTATTTGGCCACCATGAGCTAATCAAGGAGGTCGTTGATTCGGGGAATCGGGTACCGGTTTCGGACTGTGATTTTATTCAGGACCCGGTAATGAATGTAGAGTCGCCAGGTCCCGTCCTTCTTCTGCACTAGCACAATTGGGCTCCCACAAGGTGATGATTTGGGACATATGTGCCCCTTGTGGAACAATTCTTGGATATGCGTCTTTATCTCCTCGTTTTCTAATAGAGAGCGGCGGTAGACTATCCCATTGGGTAGCGGTGCACCTAGGGTTAGATCGATGGGATGCTTGAACTGGCAGTGCATAGGTACCCCGCTAGAAGAGGATAAGATATATGAGTATTCTTCCATGACCTTATCCACTTTCTTCTATTGTGTGGAGATATCGGTCACAGAAGCCCTAGATGTGGCTACGATCTTTCTCTCACTCTGAGAGCGAACCACGAAGAAGACAAATTTCCCAGTCTGAGAGATGACCTTCCTGGATTTCTTGGCAGAGATCAAGGAAATAACACTAGGAGGGACTGCCTCGGGTATCCTGTACAATTTCATGTTCAAAGTAATAATAACACTACGAGGCCTAGACTCATATATAGCATGATGTTTCCATAAATAAGGTTGGCCCAAAAGAACATTACGAACTTCGAGAGGAGAAACATCACACAATACCTCATATTTGAAGGGCTTGATGTCGTACGACAGTCGGCACTATTGGCTGACACGGAGATCTCTTCCTTGGCGGAGCCATCCAATGGTGTAGGGTTGTGGGTGCAGCATTGTCGGTAGGGCTAGTCGCTTGACGACCTCTGCTAAGATGAGTTTCTTCTAGCTATCACTATCAACGATGAAGTGCATCGAGGTGCCTTTTACCCACATCTGTGAATGGAAGAGGCACTCGCCTTCTTCTGGCTCGTCTGGTTCACCAAGTTGGAGCTTGGTGGTAGCAACGGTAGCAATGGGTTCCTCATCCATGATATGTCTTTCCCTTTCTGGTTCTGACTCAGAGTCAGAACCCACATCTGATTCATAGGATTTCACTTCAGCCACCAATGACTTCTTTGGGCGACAGTCAGCAGTGTTATGCCAAGGTCTCTTATGGAAGTCCCACCACTTCTCGATATCTTTCTTTGTCTTGTTGGTGTCCTTATTTGCTTGCGACTTGGATTGGTTGTCTTGATACTATCCATATTTTTTCTATTCTTTGTTCTATGGGTTGGGACCGCCCCTTCCTAGATTTTTCTGTGAGGGGTTCCCAGACCTAAATTGTAGTGTCTTTTGTTTGAGCTTCTGCTCGATTTTGACGGCATATCGGTAGGTCGCACCCAAGGACGATATGTGTAGAAATTCCATTTAGGTATGGATGTATCTATGAAGAGAACCGTGATACTTGAGCACCAGATGTCACTATGAATCTTTGATACCCATCTTGGTGCGCAAGGTATGGAAGATATTTGTGAACTCTGGCACTGCTTGGTCTCTTTCTTGCCACGGTGTGGTCCATTTGGTATACAAGTCGTCATAACTTCTGACATGGTAGTATTGTTCCTTAATAGAATCCCTCAATGATTCCCAGGTGGCCCTGACTATAAATAATGAGGGTTCCTCTGTTTCCTTTTGCTCACAGAAAGTTTCCCACCAATCTTTGACATGGGGAACAGATTTGAGGAGTGAAAAAGTAATATTTTCTCTATTCAAAAAGTTATTGATAGAAAAATACCCTTCTAGTAGATTCAACAACTTGTCTACAACATCTGCGTCTATCTGACCTTCAAATATAGGAATATCGAAGTTGATTTGTACCTTGAAGAGGGCGGTGCCTCTGCTCGAGGAAGATGTGTCGCCTATTGATAGCCGCTGAAGGATTTGTGTGAAACTATCCATCATATCGCTCATTTATTGCGTGAGGGCTTCCTCAAGTAACATTTTGAAAGGATCTCTTGTCCTTTCATCTTTCTTTTCTCTTGCCATGAGAGGTCGCTTGGGTGTGTGAGAGCCTTTATCCTCAACAGAAACAAGCTCAAGACCCAATTCTTCGTACCTTTACCTCATTGGGGACATGTATTAAGATGACAAGGAGCAAACTGCTATAATACCATTGATCCGGATTTTATGCGCAGAACGAAATGAATACAAATTATTAAAAGATTATTAACACAAAATAACATATATACAATAAAATTTATTTTCTATTCAATAAGGAAATAAGATGAAATGGTAAAATGCAACGAAAGACAAGCTTGTTGGAATGGTGGTGGCTTATCTCTGAGAAGAGATGTGACGGTTGCGCTCATTCGCAAGAAGATGATTAAAATGAGGCTATGGAGGCATTTTTACAATAAACAAGAATGTCAAAAACCCTATACATCCAAAAATCTAACCCTAGGAGATGAAGCGCCAAAACTCATGTGGGCCCCGTTTGGCCGGTAAGTTAGTACATCAACTTCCCGGGGTCGTAACGTTTGCATACGATCTTAGTTTTAGGCCCATGATAGCTCGTTGGAAAGGTATCGTAGAGGAGATTCATTTTGGGGGATCAATAAGAGCCTTTGACTATCATTGAGAATCTCAATCCCGAAAAACCTTCATTTAGGCCCTCAAAATGGCCCCGAAAGTTAAAAACTGCTAAAAATAGTAAATTGCCAAAAAATTGTTTTGAGCGAGTTGGAAAAGTTGGGTGGCCACCGATATCCACCTAGATCAAGCTATGAAAATTGTATATGCTCATAATATAATTCTTCGTCATATATTGAATAACATGACTCCAAAAGAAGCTTTCTTTGGAAAAGAAGCCAAGTGTTGAACACTTGAGGATCTTTGGCAGTCAATCAAGATGAAATAATGGAAGGAAGTTGTAACACCCCGGGTTTTGAGCCCCATATTAAGTAATGTATTTGTCAAGTGTTGAGATCCTAGAGTGTCAAAACAATTAAAAGAGGCCAGTGTGCCTAAGAAATGTAATGTTTTCATCATTATTAATAATAAATACATCGTTGGTTGTTAGACGGACAAGGAATAGAGTTATAGGGGGCTATGATTCCACAAGAGAGGGGGCTTGAGGGGCTAAGTGTTTATTTCATTTTTTAATTACCCATTTTGTTTAATGGGGGAAATAAGTTACGTGAGCTTCTTGGGGGAAGGCCATGAGGTTCTTGATTCCCAAGAGTTACATAATCTTGTCCCTTGTAACACACCTGACCCCTAAATACCCTTTCTAGGGATGTCGCATCCAATTTTTTGTTTTTCCTAACTATCTCAAATATTAATTCTGATGTCTTCGTTGGCTACTTCTCGCCACGAGCCTTCTAACGGTCGCCACCATACTAAAATATGAGTTATGGTTTGCAAGTGATTGCCTCTCAAATTTATCCGGGCATTATTAGTTGGGGTTTTTAGCGTTTGGTGTTGAATGCCCTGTTTTTTTTACTCCCCGAAGTCCTGAAATATATCCTGATGGCCTTGGCCATTCAGTGATCGATGTTCAGCATTCTATGTTTCAGCGTTCGAAAATCGATGATCTATGTTCTACGTTTTGGCATTCGATGATTGGAGATCGACGTTGAACATTCGGCGTTTAAAGGTCGGTGGTCGACGTTGAATGTCCCTTTTTCAACAATCGGTGTTCGACGTTAAGGTTGAACGTTCAGCTATCGGTGATCGACATTCTATGTTTCGATAATAATCGATTGATGTTGAATGTTCAACGTTTGGTGATCGGCGTTGAACATCCCTTTTTCGACGTTCGGAAGTTCAACGTGTATTTTCTAGCTTCCTCTCCAGAGCGTCGAATCTATGAACCACACCCGATCTATCACCACGTGCACCTAGCATTCACGGCCAGGATTTACTCCAGCTTGTAGGGCTCTGGGGAAACTTGCATGTCCTTATGTATTCACGTTGATACCACCGAATACCTGAACTTTCGAATAGTCGTTGATCTGTGGACACACATCCCTCTAATCTCAACGGTCTAGATGAACCACCCCTATTCTCCTGAAATGAAACTTCACCGAAGTACTTAGTGCTACCACTTCCTAAGTTCGATCTAATGGATAAGAGAGATCTCTAGTGGATTCCCATATCTACGACCCTCATCAATTCGCGACTCCAACCTTCGGAGTTTTTCAAGGGTTGTGGATTCATAAGCCTTGAAGTCCCTAAGCGAAATTATATTCACTCCTTTCTGTCTTAACGAGGGGTTTCCAACCCTGGGTCATATGGGATCATATTGAGGTTTTGTGATACACTCATCTCTTAGTCAAGACTTGATTAAGGTCGTGGGTATGAGCCCTCAGTCACATGGGTGGAGGGTCAGAAGGAAGCTCCCTTCTCCCATAGATTTGAACTTGACATTCCCTCTAAGGTAAACTAAAAAGGTCGACAAGACTTAGATGTTTCAGTTAATCCTACCCCGACTCTCCTCTGTATTCACATCCCATAACTCTCTAGCGGATAAACTGAGGTAAATTGAAGACCAAGTAAATATAGAAGTTTACAGAAGAAAATGAGCATTTCTAGTAACTGTTCAAACACTGCAACACTTAACCATAAACATAGACATTCAATAATCACATCCAATGTATTACACATAGTATGAAAATACTTATCAGAACTAGAGAATGTGAAGCGATTGTTGAAACGGGTGCCTGCTTCCACCCAACCATAGGCACAACCACTCCTGATGGATTTACGGTTGGCCACCCCCAAGCTAGGACATGATGCTCTGAGAGATATTCTTTCTCCTTGCTCCATGACAGTTAGGGACAAAGGTTACTCTCCTCCTCCCACAAGATCTTGGAAACCGGTTTTCTCTACACCAAGAAAGGAGGTCTGCACGAGCACTTCCTCATTCATTCGTCAACCTCGTTTATCAACTTGAAGTGAAACCATGCCCATGTCTTCTTACAACCAATATGACCATTCTTCTCATATTTTTTCTCAATGCCTGAGTTGAAAACATGCTCTCTTCTCTTTTGGATATTGTTCTCTCTACTTTGCTTCCTTACAATTCTACCTATGTCCCCTGAATTACTTCCTTTCTTTCCTTCCTTAGCAATGTTGTGTGGGTATGAATCCCCAGCATGGTCAGGACCAGAATCCTTATAGAGGGGTACCCTACCCCATCTTCTCATTAACTCTTGAGGAGGGCCTTCCAACTACCAGCCTGACTGGTAATTAATTTATGGGTCAGAGGACTATTGAGAAATTACATCTAGTAGGTACTGGTTTGGTGAGGGTCATCTCAACCATTCTTGATTTCCCTCACCATCTCTCTCATAGCATCCATGGTCTATCTTGGAAAACTCCTCCCCTTTCAGCAGTTGTGCAACACATAACCATTTTCTATTAATAACAGAAAATTCATACATTGACCCTTTTATACAAAGGTTCATCAAATTAAACATTCACACATATTTAGTCCACCATAGTCTCTTGGCCATTTATAGTTATATTTACAAACTAGAGGAAACAAGGGTATTACAATCCCCTCCCCCTTAAAGTAACACCGTCCTCGATGTTCTACCTGTCGATGTGCTTTGTATGTACAAAAGTAAACAAAAATGGATATGCATGTTTCATGGAATCCTCCATTTCCCATGTAGCCTCATATGGGCCAAAGTGTTTCCACTGCACATTGACCTGTGCAATGGTTATATTCATGAGTGGGGTTTCCTTCCTATCTATTATGAATTGAGGCTCTGGCAGGAATTCTCCCTTAGGTTCCACTTGAATCACAGACCAGTCAATAATATGATTAGAATCATGTACATACTTATTTAATAAAGAAACATGGAAAACATTATGAGCCTTCACTATGGGAGGAAGTGTTATCCGATAGGCTACTAGTCCCACTCTACCCAAAACTTCAAAGGGTCCACAATACCAAGGTGCCAGCTTGGCACAAGCTCCCATCCTCAAATAGCTTTTCCTAGGTCTAACGCGGAGATACACATGATCCCCTGCTTTGAACTCTCTAGGAGTCCTTTTCATGTCTGCATAGATCTTTTGTCTATCCTAGGCTATCTTTAGATTTTGTATGATCTAAATTACTTGTTGTTCCATTTCCTTTAGCATATCTGGCCCAATTGTAACTATGTCTACTGGGTTGTTCCAGCTGATTGGAATGTTGCATTGTCTTCCATAGAGGGCTTCAAAAGGGCTCATTTTTAATGACTCTTGATAGCCATTTTTGTAGGAAACTTTTACTAGCGGTAGGTAGTCCTCCCACTTCTTGGGTTGATGCATTACATGCATCATTAACATGTCTTATAACACTTGGTTTACCCTCTCTGTTTTCCCATCAGTTTGAGGGTGATAGGTTGTACTAAAGAGCAATTTTGTTTTAAATCCAACAAACAAATATTTCCAAAAGTTTGAAGTAAATTTTGTATCTCTGTCGGATATAATTTACTTAGGCATGCCATGCAGTCTAAATATCTCTTTCATGAAAATGATGGCAATATATATTGCCTTGCAAGTTGACTTGACAGGTATGAAGTGAGCAACCTTTCTCGGTTTGTCCACAACTACCATGATGGCATCGTTCTGTTTGGTTGATCTTGGTAATCTTGTGATGAAATCCATGGAGATGGTTTCCCATTTCCATTCGGGAATTGATAGGGTATGCAACAACCCTGTTGGGTGCCAGTGCTCTGCCTTGACTTGCTGACATTCTAGACACTTAACTAAGTAATCAGCTATGTCCTTTTTCATTCTGGTCCAATAAAATAGTTTCCTAGTGGCCGTGATCATTTTATGATAACCAAGATGACCAATATATGGTCTTTTGTATAGTTCATCCATTATGAACCTCTTACACTCATCACAATTCAGAATATACAATTTTCTTGTGTAAGTCAACAGACCGTCATTAAGCATCTGATAACCTTCGTACTTCATCCCTTTGGGCTCTTGTTTTAGGTAGGATGTCATGGTCTTGAAAAATGCATCTATTTCTTGTGCACTTTTGAATCTCTCTTTGATGTCTGATTCATTGGTGCTTACAGCTGCCAAGTGAACCACTTTCATACTTCTACTAAGGGCATCAACCACCCTATTCTCCTTTCCTTTGATATGTTTGATTTCAAAATCAAACTCACTAAGGAGATCAATCCACCTATATTGTCTCACATTGTGTTTTGGTTGGTCAAACAAATACCTCAACCCACTATGGTCTATCATAAGTACAAATATCCCACCTAAGATGTAATGCCTCCACATTTTTAAAGCATGCACTATGGCAGCCAATTCCATATCATGGGTCAAATAATTGACTTCATTCTCATTCAATTTTCTGGATTCGTATCAAATCACATGTCCTTATTGCATAAGGACTCCTTCGAGCCCTTTCTTGCACGAATTTGTACATGCAAGGAAGTCCTTGTTTGGGTCTGCAATCTTGAGTACATGTGCATTGGTTAGAAGGTATTTCAACTCTTGAAATCTTTCTTCACATTCTAATGTCCAAATGAATTTAACCCCCTTTTTATGAAGGGAGATGATTGGGAAACCAATCTTGGAGAATCCCTTTATGAATATCCTATAGTATCATGCTAGGTCCATAAAGGATTTAATATTAGATACATCCTTTGGGGTAGGCCAATCCATGATGGATTTAATCTTGTCAAGATCAACTGCCACTCCTTCCTCATAAATAACATGGCCTAAGTAATGGACTTGTTTATGGAAAAAGTCACACTTACTAAGCTTAGCATAGAGATGATGTTCTCTTAGTACTTGGAGTAATAGATTGAGATGTTCTTCATGTTCTTCCCTATTCTTGGAATATATTAGAATATCATCAATGAAAACCAACACAAACGTATCAAAGAAATTTATGAATACGTTATTCATTAATCACATAAAATTGGTTGGTGCATTGGTAAACCCAAATGGCACCACCACAAATTCATAGTGGCCATATCTTGTCCTAAAGGTTGTCTTGTGGATGTATTCATCTTTACTTCAGACCTGATGGTATACATACCTCAATTCAATCTTGGAGAATATTGTAGCACTCCTTAATTGGTCAAACAAGTCATTGATCCTTGGCAAGGGATACTTATTCTTGATGGTCATCTTATTGAGTTGTCTATAATCTATGCACAGCCTGTGTGTTTCATATTTCTTTTTCACAAACAAGGCTAGTGCTCCCCATGGAGACACACTAGGCTAAATGTATACTTTGTCCCACATCTCCTTCATTTGTAGTTTGAACTCAACTAGCTCTGGTGTACTCATTATATAGGGTGTTCTAGAAATTGGAACCGCTCATGGTACAATTTCTATTGAAAAGTTAATATCCCTTCTTGGAGGTAGACCTGGCACCTCTTCTGGGAATACATATTTATATTCTCTTAATATGGAATGGTCCTCTAGGCTTGGTTTTTTGTTCTCAATAGAGTTCAACACTTGTATTGCATACAAGGGACATCCCTTTTTGCAATACTTCTTCACTTGGAGGGTTGATATTTGTCTCACTGACATAGGATTTTGAATCCCTTGTAGGGTTACCCCTCTTCCTTCTTCATTTTCACACTCCAAAGTTTTACTGTAACAGTCCAACTTGGTTTTGTGGGAAGCCAACCAGTCCATGCCAATCAACAGGTCATAAGATCCTAAAGGAAGTATGTTTAGGTTTGTTTGGGTGGGAAACCCACTTATAACGAATTGGCATGCCGGTATGACCATTGTTACTTTTCTTTTGGTTCGAGTGGCTAGTTGTACTAGCCATGATTTAACATGTTTAACTTGTTGTAATTTATATTTCTCAATAGTTTGAGGGGAAACATAACTCAGATTAGAACTAGGGTCAATTAAAATGGAAACAGGATGGTTGGCAATCGTATCTTCCATATCAACCACTGAATCGTGGTGGTCATCTTGTTTATTATCTAAGGCTTCATAAAGTTGTGGCATGCTCCTAGACACATCATTGACTGTGGTCGCCTCTTGGACATTATAAACCCTCTTATTCCTCTATTTCCTACGCGGATAGTCCATCAACAGATGTTCCTCTCCACAACCCCAACATTTGAAGGGTTCTCTCTTCGGGTTACAAGTCTTACTTGGAACTACTCTAAATGGTTTATTTCCACTCTGAGATGGAAAATTTTGCTGATACACACTTCTATTAGGAAGGCTCATCCTAGAGCTCTTCCCATGGTTCTTAAATATCGAGGATTTAAACCGCTTCTTCTTGAATCCCGAATTATTTTTCTTCTTCCAGTATTCATTGAGTTTTGTCTTATTCTTGAATTTCTCATAGCAATACCTTTCCTTTTCAATAGTATCTTCTAAAGTCTTTGGCTCATCAAACTCAATTTTGTCCCAGTAGGACTGAGGTAATCCACTAATAAATCGTTGCACCTTTACTTTTTCATCCTTTATGTAGGTCACATACCTCATCAGCTCAAAAAATTTGTTGATATAATCTATGGTGAGTTATCCTGGATTGAGCTAATAGAACTCCTTGTTCTTCCCATCAAACTACTTTTCTGACAGATACTTCTTCTTGAAGTATTTCTCAAATTGTTTCCATGACAAGTCCTTCTCATGGATTCCTTTCACATTCCTAAGGTCCTCCAACCAAATGGAAGCTTTCACATTCAGGTTGAAAATGGATATCTGAGCCTTTAAGTTTTCAGAGTAGTCATGGACTTTGAAGTACTTCTTCAAGCTGAGTAGCCAAACTCCTGCTTCTTCCCCCTTCTTAGTCTCTCCATCGAAGGTGGGTGGTTTGGATTTCTTGAACTCTTCAGGGTCATGAATCTTGGATTGTTTCCTGTTTTTTATTCTCGTCTGGGAATGGGAACTAGTTTTTCCACTAGAATATCCCTTGGAGTTGTCAGTGTCCTCAGAGGAATATTCCAGTGAGTATCTCTTGGCTCCACGTTGGGCCTTCCTTGAGGTTCTCCTCATGGTGTGGCCACTTTCTAGACCATGCTTCTATATCTTAGGTGGAATTGGATTTTTCTTAGTATGATGCATGTCCACATGACTGACAGTTGGACCATGTTGTAGTTTCCTTTGTATATCAAATAGACTTTGCAGAAGGACTGCATTAATTTCATTCTGTTTTTCCTGCTCCTTTATCAACCTTGCATTGTCAGCCTTATAGCTCTGTAATTATTCCATGAGGATTCTTACTGTTTTTGCCAAATCTGGAGGGGTTTTCACCACCCTCCTCTCATCATATTCTTCCTCTTTATTGTGGGATCTCTCCCCCAACTCATGGTGTGTCACCATCCCTTACGTTGTAGTTTTCTTGTTGTTCATTGATTGCTTGAGTGCTGATAAAAAAAAATTTGTTAGTTGCTAATCTACCAATTCGTGAACAACGCATATCATTGTAAAGTCAAGTCAGCTTCTTTATTTTGGAAACATTAGTAACATACAATGCAGACTTCCAAAAAATCTATCAACAATAGAAAGTTTTGTTCCTCTCTTCAGTAGAGGTTCAAGCAAGTTTCTTATAGAAGGGGGGTAAGGTAGGGTGTTACCCCATAAGGTTCTATAATAATATTTTTGTGCAAATCGTGCATGAGCCCAAGCAGGCCAAGTGTTGTTTCCATGATCTAATACCAATTTGTAACACACCCGACACCTAAATACCCTTTCTAGGGATGGTGCATCAAATTTTTTGTTTTTCCTAACTATCTCAAATCCTAATTCTGAGGTCTTCGTTGGCTACTTCTGTCCATGAGATTTCTAATGGTCACCACCACAATAAAATATGATTTATGGTTTGCAAGTTATTGCCTCCTGAACTTATCCAGGCGTTATTAGTTGGGGTCTTCAATGTTGAACACCCCGCTTTTTTTTACTCCCAAAGGTCCCGAAATATCTCCACGTGGCCTTGGCCATTCGACAATCAACATTTGGAATTCTACGTTTCGGCATTCAGAAATTGGCGATCGATGTTCTACATTTCGATGTTCGGCAATCGACGACCGACGTTGAATGTTCAATGTTCAACGATCGGTGATTGGCATTGAACGTCCCTTTTTCGGGGTTCGACGTTCGACATTGAGGTTGAACGTTCGTTGTTCGGCAATCAACGATCGACATTCTACATTTCGAAAATCGACGATCGACATTGAACGTTCGACGTTTGGTGATCGACGATCAACGTTGAACATCCCTTTTTCGGCATTTGGGGTTTCGGCGTGTATTTTCTAGGTTCCTCTCTGGAGTGTAGAATCCTCGAACCACACTTGATTTATCACCATGTGCACCTATCATTCATGTCCGGGATTTACTCTGGCTTGTAGGGCTCCGGGGAAACTCGTGCGTCCATATGTATTCACCTTGATATCGTTGAATACTCGAACTTTCGGATAGTTGTTGATATGTCGACACGCATCCCTCTAATCTCAATGGTCTAGATTAACTTCATGACTCTGACATTCGGTAGTTTCGGTGCTAAACCACCCCTATTATCCTGAAGTGGGACTTCATCGAAGTACTTAACGCTACCCCTTCTTAAGTACAATCTAATAGCTAAGAGAGATCTCCACTAGACTCCCAGATCTACGGCCCTCATCAATTCACGACTTCATCCTTTGGTTGTTTTCAAGGGTTGTGGAGTCATAAGTCCTGAAGTCACGAAGCCAAAGTAGCTTCACTCCTTTCGGGATTAATGAGGGGTTTCCAACCCTGGGTCATATGGGATCATATTGAGGTTCCGGGCTACACTCAGCTCTTAGTCGAGACTTGATTAAGGCTATGGGTATGAGCCCTCAGTCACATGGGTGGAGGGTCTGAAGGAAACCCCCTTCTCCCATAGAGTTGAACTTGGCATTCTCGCTAAGGTAAACTCAAAAGGTCGGCAGGACTTAGACGTTTCAGTTAATCCTACCCTGACTCTCTTGTGTATTCATAGCCCATAAATCTCTAGCTGCTAAACTAAGGTAAATCGAAGACCAAGTAAATATAGCAATTTACAGAAGCAAATGAGCATTTCTAATAACTTTTCAAACTATTCAATACTTAACCATAAACACATACATTCAATCATTACATCCAATGTATTACATAGAGTATGAAAATACTTATCAGATCTGGAGAATGTGAAGCAACTGTTGAAAGGGGTTCCTGTTTCCACCCAACCATAGGCACAACCACTCTTAACGGATTTACCACTGGCCACCCCCGATCTATACCATGATTCTATGAGATAGATTCTTTCTCCTTGCTCCACGACAGTCAGGGATGGAGGTTACTCTCCTCCTCCCATAGGATCTTGGAAACCGCTTTTCTCTACACCAAGCAAGGAGGTATGCGTGAGCACTTCCTCAGTCACTCTTCAGCCTTGTTTATCATCTTTTAGTGAGACCCTACCCATGCCTTCTTACAGACAATACGAGCTTCTCATCTTTTCTCTCAACTCCCAAGTTGAAAACATGTTCTCTTCTCTTCTGGAGATTGTTCTCTCTACTCTGCTTCCTTACAAATATGCCCCTGTCCCTCGAATCACTTCCTTTCTTGTTTTCCTCACCAAGGTTGTGTGGGTCTGAATCCCCAACTTGTGGTCAGGCTTGGAAGCCTTATGGAGGGGTACCCTACCCCATTTCCTCATTAACTCTTGAGGAGGGCCTTCCAACTACCAACCTAACTAGTAATTCATTTCTGGGTCAGAGGACGGTTGAGAAATTACACCTAGTAGGTATTGGTTTGGTGAGGTTCATCTCAACCATTCTTGTTTTCCCTAACCATCTCTCTCATATAATCCATGATCTATCTTGGAAAACTCCCCCCCTTTCAGCAGTTGTGCAAAACATAACCATTTTCTATTAATAACAGAAAATTCATACATTTACCCTTTTATAGAAAGGTTCATCAAATTAAACATTCACATATATTTAGTCTATCATAGTCTCTTTTCCAATTATAGTTCTATTTACAAACTAGGGGAAACATGGGTATTACATCCCTGGTCTGTTGGGGGGGTTCGTTCTCTCTCTCACTCTCGTTCTTGTTCTAGATATGTTGTTGGTCACCTCACACGTTCACTCACTCATTCGTTCAATCACGCATGCACTCCATTGCTCTTTGTTCACACCTTTCATGGAGATCTCACTCCATTCATTTATGTCACCCACTCATATTTCCTCATTCATGTCTTGTCTTGGGAAAGGAAGATGAACTGATGAAAAACATCCATGGTATTGTTGGTTGTAGATATTGTTGGTGTAATCCAGCCATGATTTGAGGCCTGCGTGTATGAGATGCTTTGGCCTATGTCCAGCTATGCTCACAACTGCGAGTCCTAAGAGTCCCAATATGGATATTCTAGACCAGCTGCAATGGAGCCCTGGAAGGAGAAGGACAGCCTGAGGGACTGCATGGAAGAGAAAGGAGAGGGTCCATCCTCTTGGTTTGTGCAGGCTGGGTAGAAGAGAGATGGGTACTTGGATTGTTGTGGGTGTTGGGAATCCTATGAGAGCTTGAGTGTTGACTGGTTTGGAAATCCAAGTAACACTCTGGAACCGTCCTTGTGGATTTATAGCCTTGGCTCGAGGGTGACACTGATGTAGAGGCTTGGAATAACAGTGTCTATGGTTGGGTGGAACATCTTTGGTTTGTATCCAGTTGGTGTCTTCTTTTATAAAAGATAAGTGCTCTTTGTTATGGTATTATTTACCCATGTATGATTTATTCCGCTGTGTATTTATTTATCGTTGAATTCAATCTTTAGAATGTGCATGTTTCTTGGTTATTGCTATGCATGTCGTCTAGTTCCTTTCTTTTATGCATCTTTATTAATTTGGAAAATATTTGTAAGAGAAAGAATTCTGAGAGCGGGATTGAAGTAGCATATCCCAGCCTATGGGTGGTTGGGTATGTTATAGAAGATCTGATGGAAGAATATCAATCCATCATGAAACATGATGTATGGGAAATTGTGCCTAGTTGTAAAGGAAAGTCTGTAGTCACTTCAAATGGTTTTACAATATAAAACATGTAGTGGATGGAAGTATCAATAAATACAAGGCAAGATTCTTGGCTAGAGGGTTCTCCCAGCGGAAGGGAGAAGACCATGATGAGACGTTTGCTCCAGTTGCCATATACACCTCTATTAGAGCCATCATATCTCTTGCAGCATCCATGGGTTGGAGTTTACATCATATGGATGTAAATATCGCTTTGATCAATGGAGTAATTGAGGAAGAAGTATACATAGAGCTTGGTATGCACGAATTTATGGTTACTTGACAATACTTGGATTTTCCAAGAGCTATGTTGATCCAAAATTTTATTATAAAGTTGTGAATGATGCACATGTGATCCTACTACTATATGTTGATGATTTGTTTCTGACGGGTGCAGAGCTTCTCATTATTCAATGTAAGAGGGAGTTAGCCTCTGAATTTGATATGAAGGATATTGGTCTCATGAATTGTTATTTGGGACTAGAAGTATGCCAGAAGCATGGTGAAATCTTCCTAGGGAACGGGAAGTATGTTGTAAATATTCCTCAGAAGTTTGGGATGATGGATTGAAAATCCATGGAAACTCCCATGGTGACAAATATGAGGAAGTTGAGAGACTTTGATTCTGATCCAGTAGACTCGTCCTTATACTGGTAGTTGATTGGCTCATTGATGTATTTGGTTAATACCCGGACATACATTTTTTTTGCTATGAACACGTTGAGCCAGTTCCAAGTGGAACCTAGACATGAGCATTGGATAGTTGCAAATAACATTTTGAGATATCTTCGTGGGACACTAAATTATGGTTTGAGATATGCCTCAAACAATGATGTACAACTGCATGGATTTATTGATTTAGATTGGGTAGAGAGTGCAGATAAAAAAAATAGTACTTCCAGCATATGTTTCAGTTTGGGCTCTACTATGATATCATGGGCTAGCAAGAAATAGAATTTTGTTACACTCAACACTGCAGAAGCATAATATATTGCATCTTGTAATGCTTGTACGGAAGCAATATGGCTTTGTAAGCTGGTTTATGGACTATTTGATCCGGTGTTGGATTCGACTGTAATACATTGTGATAATCAGAATTGTGTGAAGATTTCAGAGAACCCCATGTTCTATGACAGGTCGAAGTACATTGACATCAAGTACTATTTTATCTGTGATAAATTCCAGAAGGGAGAAGTGTTTGAAAACATAGGTATTCCAACAGAGGATGAACACCTTCTATAACCACTCACACAACCAGATCAAATATCAATACACCGATGTTTTGATGTGGTGAAAACCCTACGGGGAAACATCCACGGCCCCAGCCAATGCGGCCACTTGGAGCAGTTTATTAATGCAAAAGAAAAAGATTATAGAGATATTTTACAAGAGAGTTTCTCACAATTGATTGTCGGAAAATGACCCTCCATGATATTTAAACAGAGATCATGGACCAATCGGGTGTTAAGCCATAGATCAATGTTCGTTAAGATCGAGGAGAATATGAACCGTCGAATCACTCTATGTCGGGAACATGTCGTGAACATCAAATTTCCTAACTACAAATGCATATTAATGCATACTAAAGAAACACACTTTTACCTAATGACACATTAGACCAAGTAGATCTTAACTAACTCCTAAGTGTTTAAATATCCTAACATCCCCCCTTAAGAACAACTTGGGATAGGATTGAAGGATTTACAATAGTGATACAATAGGAGAAGGAAGGAGGCATTAGAGCCTATCCCCCCTTAATGA
>ML793292.1:102483-172399 GCA_009831015.1 Picea engelmannii | reverse complement strand
ACCATTGATTAGGGATGAGATGAGATGATCTCATCCACCCAACTTTTAGGTTTCCTTATGCTTCCTTAAGGAGGGCGCAAGGGGCAAAGGAGGCTTCAATCCTTGTTTTGTTCACTTGAGGAGAAGGAGAAGGAGCAAGAGGATGAGAATGGAAGCATATGTTGAGGCTAGCTTGAGCGTTCCCTTCCATGGAGATAGCCAGCAGGCTTAGGGTCTCAGTTATTTAGTGGGGAGATTCCTATTCTGAGGAGGGCGCATCATCAGTGGGGAGGACTTAGAGAGCTCAGATTGCAGTGAGGTTTGTTTCAGAGGGAGGCTACACTTTAGTATCAGGGCACTGTGGAGGGTTTCTTGTTCAGTGCTTCCAGTTGGCAGCTGGCTCCATTTCAGTGATCTTGACAGCATTTATAGGGGGCGCACCATCCTAGGGCGCTCTTGCTTCATTTGGACTAGTGTTGTAGCTTGGATCAAGCTGCTATTGTATCAAGTTCATCTATATTTTGTACTTGTTGTATTCCGACATTTATTCTCCTCATATATAGACATATATTCCAAATTGGTTTTCCCCAGAGGGGGTTTTATCCAGGGTCATGTTGACCAAAAATACCTGTGTTCAATTTCATGTATGTTAGAGTGTAGAACTATCGTATTTTCAGCTGTAAAGATTTCTAGGTGTGTTACATTTATTTTGGTATGCATGTGCTAACCCTTGGTGACTAAAACTACATGCTAGAGCACATAAATTGCGAATGTAACCGTAACAAATCAGCAAAAAGTCCCTGAACTATTCCCTATCCTAAAACAGCAGCAAAACCTTCATTGACAGTTGAAACTTAGAGCCAACTTGAGGTCAAAGACAGACCTAGTTGGAAGCTTGATAGGACTTGGAAAATCTTCAGGATGTGCTCACCTTTACACCCAACAATGTCTTCAAAATTGTAAGGAACAAGGGATTTGTCCCTTCGTAGAGTTGTCATCTGAAAAAAAGATCTTCAATACAACCCTCTCACAAAAGTGTCATGAAGCATAGTCTTCAAAATTTCCAGGAGAATGGACTTTATCCCCGACAACAAGACCAAAATGTTACCTCCCAAATGTACTTGATGATAAAATCCCTAATCCACAAGGCACAACCCAAGAGGGAACTACTAATATGGTCACCACTGTCACCTAAGCAACCTATCCTCTTCACTTTAGACCAGCTCAAGGAAGCTATCCCTAGAAGGATTACTAAAGCTAAGCAATGAGGCACAAGGTAAAGTGAGAGTAGCTTTAGTAAAGCAATGTTTTTGGTATTTTTAGGATATAAAAGAGGTGATAGGAGGAAATAAAGATTAGTGTCGATCCAACAAGGGCAATGGAGTCAAGGGAAATCAAAGGGGGTTTATGGGGTCAAGAAGAAACACCTCTTCAAAATGGTTTATTTTCCTTATGAATTTAGAGGAAAATAAACCATTTTGAAGAGGTGTTTCTTCTTGACCCCATAAGCCCCGTTTGATTCCCCTCGACTCCATTGCCCTTGTTGGATTGGCAATAATCTTTAATTCCTCCCATAACCTCTTTTATATCCTAAAAATACCAAAAGCATTGTTTTACTAAAGCTACTCTAACTTATATGTCAACGAAATGAGGTTTTAGTTGAAAAAACGCACTGTTAGGGTTTGGAGCAACTGCAAGATAGGGTTTGGCAGTCGCGGCCATAGCAGAGGACAGCATGAGCACCAAAGGGGGGGGTAAGGGAACCCCCTCATACAAACAGGTAGTGGTGGACAGGGGGAAAGGGCCAAGAGGCGTAGGTTTCAAGGCACCAATGACAGGCACCTCGGGATCAGACCCAGAAAAAGGCCAGGAAAGGAACCAAGGCAAAAGCGAGTACATGGGGGAAGAAGTTAGAAAAACTCAGGGTGAGGCGCAAGACACAGCGAAGCCAAACGGGACAGAAGGGCGCAACCCGTGTAAACCCAAAACAGCAATGATACCCAAGGTGATACTAGAGGATCCGCAAACGCAACTCTACAGGGATCAGATGAAGACACATGCGCTAATCTGCAAGTTTATGGGTTTGTGGCCCACAGAAAGAATGTTGTGCAACTGGATTAAATATCACTGGAAGCCAAGCGGAGAAGTGGAGCTCCACCTGGGCTCGAAAGGCTTCTTTACAACTGTATTCATGAACCTGGAAGACAGGGATAGAGTCTTTGAGGGGGGGCCATACTTCCACGCCTCAGCAGGACTGTACATGCGGCCATGGAAGGAAAATTTCTCCCCAAAAAAAGAGACTTTCAAAAAGGTGTCGGTTTGGCCGAGATTTTATTCCTTACCATTAGACTATTGGTTGCCCTCTACTTTCAAAGCAATAGGAAACAAACTGGGGAAATATGTGAAGACTTCAGAAGCCACACTAGAAGGGAGATATACATCTTACGCAAGAATCTGCATAGAGATGGATGTGTCGGGAGCACTCCCAGAAGCCATAAGTCTGGAATTCAGGGATGAGGAATGGATCCAAAACATAGATTACGAACAGATCCCCTTCAGATGCAGAAGATGTCATGAACATGGACACCTGATCAGAGAATGCCCTCTTAATAAAAAATAGGAAGCGAAAAGCCCCAAACCACAACAGGATGAGGAGGGGTTTATAAAACCGAACCCCAAAAGCAGAGCAAACAAAAAGCAGAGTAAAACCCCAACAGGGAATAACCCGAAGACCCAGAATAGAACAGAAGGACGGGACAAAATCAATAAAGGGGCAGAAGGCGAAAAGGAATCGGCAAAAGCTCAAGAAGCCAGAGAACAAGCAACAAACGAGCCCACCGATCAGCCAAGTAACAAGAAGGAACAGGGGAGTAGCGCAACCAAGATGGATGGAGAAACCAGAGACGACAACACCCCCATGCAAGAAGCAAAGGGAGATGCAGAAATGACCCCAAGCGAAGTAGGTACAGAAGATCCTGATCTCAGAGACCTTGTGGAAAGGGAAGGGATAGATCTCCCAAACATACTGGAGCAATGGAAAAGACAAGGAGTAGACAATGTACCAACAGAGCAACTAGACCGCATTCAGTACATGTTTCTCCTAAGGGAGGAAGCCAAAGCTAGAGGACTAAAGCGCACACACGGGGAGATAGGACACCTAGGAGTCAAAGCCGACGAGGGACAACCACAGCTCTCACCCAAGCAGACGAGGAGGAAAAAAGGCAGAAAATCAAACAACGTAGCCCTATAGGAGCTTGGAGCGCTACTGATAAACTCGGGTAAGATCAAGAAATTCTTCCCCAACTCCCCCCCACATGTTTAAATGAAGGTTATAACTTGGAATATAAGAGGCCTAAACAGCGCGAGAAAGCAGAGAATCCTTAAAAATAGACTAAAGAAGGAACAATCGGATCTCTATTTCATTCAAGAGACAAAATGCACTACAGACAGAATGGAGGCAATCAGTAAACAACAATGGCGCAAGTACAAGATGGTGGCTATCGGAGGCCACCAAATGGCAGGAGGTATTCTCACCTTGTGGAACCCACAAGTGTTGAGCCTAATAGTAGCCGAAGCGACTAGGCACACACTTACGGTTCGCATGCAAATCATTGGAAACACGGAGGTGATTCTATGGACTAATGTGTATGGACCCCAAGTGTCAGAGGAAAAGATACGAATGATCTGAGACCTAGAAGACCTTAAAACCCGATCCAACAACCTCCAATGGATCCTAGCAGGGAACTTCAACATCATCACGTCACTTGCGGAGAAAAAAGGAGGTACAAGAAGATTGGATAGGGATGCGGAAGAGTTCTCAAAGTTCATAGACACAGCGAAGATGGTAGACCTCAAAACTAATAATGGCCAGTTCACCTGGAACAATAAACGAATGAACCAATATCAAGTAGCAACAAGACTCGACAGATTCCTAGTATCGGAGTCAATCATTATGCAGGGGCTAACCTTAGAATGCAGCATCCTTCCCTAGGGGGGATCTGATCACTGGCCAGTCCAACTGGAAGCAGGCTTCCAAACCACACCGAAGAATAGACCCTTCAGATTTGAGAAATTTTGGATCGAACACCCGACTTTCAAGGAAAGAATCAAACAGTGGTGGCGGGAAGAGCAACCAGAGCAAGGGAGAAGGATGTTCAAACTCTATAAGAAACTACAGTACATCAAATATAAGCTCAAGGAGTGGAACAAGGACACATTTGGAAATATAAACCAAGAGAAAAACAACATAGAAGAAAAAATGAGAAAAATCCAGGAAACCTGCATAACGGAGGGCTATACGGAGGATCGAAAAAAGGAAGAGATCCAGCTGACCCAGGAATGGGAAGCTAGATGCCAGCAGGAAGAAACACTTTGGCGACAAAAGTCTCGTATCAGATGGCTAAGGGAAGGAGAGTGGAACACCAAATTTTTTCATAAAACAACCATGGCCAGAAGAGCCCACAACAAAATCCTGAAGATGAAGAACCAGGATGGAATAGAGCGAGAGTCACATAAAGAGATCGAAACTACTCTGGTAAACCACTTCCACGGGATAGCCCACGAATCCAACCAAGATAGAACAGACGCCATCCAAAGGATAACCCAGCATATCCCCCGCCTGGTCACCAAGGAACAAAATAACAACCTAAACAAACCCATTGCTGAGGAGGAAATTGACCAAGTGCTCCAGGAAATGCCCAATGGGAAAGCCCCAGGTCCAGATGGCTTCACAGTGGAGTTCTTCAAAGCCTGCTGGGAAATTGTCAAACACGACGTTTATAGGGTCGTGGAAGACTCTAGAAGATCAGCCTCCATTCTAAAAGCACTAAATGCTACAATGATTACCCTAATCCCCAAAGAAAATGAAGCCAAAACCCTTGATCGTTACAGACCTATAGCGCTATGCAATGTGGTTTATAAGATAATCTCCAAAGTTATAGCAAATAGATTGAAACCCCTCCTACCCACACTGATCTTACAAGAACATGCAGGCTTCGTGGAAGGAATACAAATAATGGACAATATCATCCATGCCCACGAGCTTATCCACACCCTAAAGCTTCAGAAGAGAGGGGGAATGATAATACAACTAGACCTAGCAAAAGCTTATGACAAAATTAGCTGGCACTATATGGTCAAGACTTTGGAAGCCTTTGGCTTCACCCAGCACTGGATCAACTGGATAGCCAGCCTAGTGTCCACAACAAGCTACTCGCTACTAATTAATGGAGCCCCAGCCAAACCTTTCTAGCCCACGAGAGGCATCAGACAAGGAGACCCGTTGTCCCCCTTTATGTTCATTCTGATGATGAAAGGTCTCAATCAAAGCATAAAAAGCGCAACAGCAACAGGTGATATAACAGGCATCAAACCTTTCAAAAATTGCCCTACTTCCACACACTAACAGTTTGTGGATGACACTTTACTTCATGGCATACCCACGGTCAAGGAAGCAAAAGCCTACAAACGAATCCTAGAAGAGTTTGGGGAAGCCTCGGGTGCAGAGATCAACCACTCCAAATCTATGATCTTCTTCTTCAATACCAACCCCGCAATCCAAAGAAATTTGGCCAATATTTTGGGCTTTGAACGCAAAGCACTCCCAACTAAGTACTTGGGCATTCCCCTGACAAACAAAGCTTACAAAATGTCAACTTGGGAAGGAATAATCAACAAGTTACAGGAGCGTGTCAAAAACTGGACGTACAGATCCCTCAACCTAGCGGGAAGACTTATTCTGACCAAGTTTGTTCTGCAAGCAATTCCAACCTTTATGATGTCCGTTTTCCCAACCCCCAAGGAGATACTACAAAAAATAATAACCATGCAAAGGGACTTCCTGTGGCGAGGAGCGGAAACAAAGAAAAAATGGGCCCTAGTGGCTTGGGAGAAGGTCTGTAAACCAAAAAGCAAAGGAGGCCTGGGGCTACAAGACCCGCAAGTGACCAATGACGCCTACGGGGCGAAACTCTGGTGGCGTTGGGTCAAAGAAACTACTACACCATGGGTAAACCTATGGAAGGCAAAGTATGCCCCGGACATAAGCGACCAGGACAGAATCCGCTTCAGAAGCACCAGGGAAGGTTCAGCCATCTGGAACCGAGATTGGCGCAACAAAGGCTAGATCTAGACACACAGCTTTTGGGAAGTAAGGAATGGCAGAACAGCTAGATTCTGGGAGGACGACTGGCAACAGGAACCTAGAATGGAGAATCCGGACAGGGAGGAACTCCAACAAGAGATGATCGCGCAAGGTAAAACCAGAGTCTACCATTACTGGAAACAAGAAACAGATTGCAACAAATGGAGAATCTTGGACACTCTCACTCCACAAAATAGAGACCAAACCGCAACAACAGTAAAAGAGGTGGAGGAGGAATTGGGGAGACGAAAAATTGCAATCGCGAAAAGAAATGACCAACTGAGATGGGGACAAAAAGACGGCAGGGAATTCAACCTAAAAGAAGTCCGACATTATATCACGGACCAGGACCAAGAAGACCCAATGCAACAATAGGATAAGCTTTGGAACAGCCCCCACTGGCCAAAAATAAAAAATTTCCAATGGTTAATACTCCACAACCGAATTCTAACTTGGGAAAACCTAAGGAAAAAGGGATTCATAGGCCCATCCAGATGTCACCTCTGTCAAGCCAAGGAAGAAACAACGAACCATCTCCTCGACGAATGCATCTACACAACAGAGATCTGGGACTGGGCGACAGGTATCTTCCGACAATCCAATAGGATCTGAGGTAACATCTCCGCAACTATCAATATTTGGAAAGAGAACTACAGCGAAAACAAAGAGGTGAATCTCTGTTGGACCCTCATTCCTGGAATGATCATATGGGCAATATGGAAAGAAAGGAACCAGCGCATCTTCAGGAACGAAAGCTGGCCGGAAAGGAAGATCAAGGAACCAATAATCTCCATGACAAGAGAAGCGGTGCAGAGCCGCAACTGCCAGACAGGAAGAGCACAACTCACAAACCAGGACTCCCGAATCCTACAAGCTTTCCACCTGAAAGACGGACGCAACCCCAGTCAAGTAAGACGGCTACCACAACTCCAAGTAGGTGAGCGCAACTAGAAACCACCACCAGTAGAATTCCTCAAGCTGAATTTTGATGGGGCGTCAAAAGGTAACCCAGGACGGACAGGAATGGGAGGAGTAATCAGGGACATTGAGGGAAACATAATCCGGTTGTACGCTGGGAGTCTGGGAAACTCAACCAACAACGTCGCGGAATTCGGAGCCCTGGAGACCGGCCTCAAGATTCTAAGCCGCGAAAGGATGACAAACGCCATAGTGGAAGGAGATTCCACGCTGGTTATCAACACAGTAAAGAGAATCCAAAATGGCACCAGAGTGGGCAAAATTCATAGGCACTAGTGCTTGGCACATTCCCTGCAAAAAATTCAAGAGCACTTGCAGACGGGGATCACAGTGGAGTTACGCTAGGTACATAGGTCAGCAAATGGACTGGCGGATAGAATCGCTAATGAGGGGGTCAACAACAGAACTTGACACTATCTAGAGTAACATCCCGAATGGTCAGTTCAAAACAGACTGCATCCAACTAGCGGCAAAAGACCGTGACGACAACCAAAGTACGGACGACCACATCGAGGAAGGAGGCGCAGGGATAACTGAAGGGCACGTAGGAACCAGGCAAAATCCGATAGCCCATCACTCAAACACGAGTTACAATGCAGACCCAGGTCACACAATAAAAGGAGGTACGACACCACGGTCATGTCAATAAGAAGAAGTACAGGGGTTGTTCGTGGGAAAGCAGAAAAGATAATCAGCAGGCGGCAAAGGACGAAGGACAAAAGGAGTTTTCATGGTCAAGTATGGGTACACCTCACCCAAGTACAGATACAGGGAGTGGTACTGAAGTTCGTACAACATGCAGAGCAAAGGATTGGCGCAGGGATAACAGCAAGGCTCCCAAGAGCACACATACCGAGACAGTGAAAAAGGACCAGAAGGTACACCTTTACGGGCAGCCCATGATTGTCAGGACGAGCCCGCAGCCGGGAAAATCCCATAAGAGAAGAAACATCAGGAATAGCCACAGACAGGAGCGAAGCAATTACAGAGGCCATCTTAAATACAAGGAAGGGGCGAATAGGAACAGGAGAAGAACCCAAGGCAAAAACCACCACAAACAAGCCGAGATGGTACGAATGAAGAAAACCCATAGTAAGAGAGGCCCCCAGGGGAAAGAACCTCCGACAAGCTCCCGGAGGATTACAAGGATGGAGCAAGCGGCCAGAGAAGCCAAGGGTACCTTTCTTACGCATGTCGATCCAAAGGGCAAAGCAATTCTAACCAGGTGGGAGAGAGAAATCAACACCACACGCAAGGGAAAAGCCTGGAAGGAACTAATTCAAGAAGCAGACGAGATAAGGGACCCAGGGGCCACACAACCCAGAACAACCCTCTACCACAAAACGGTGGAGGAGGCCTGGCGAACAAAGATGTGGATAGGCAAGATGAGCTCTGACCGGAAAGAGACCAGCAAGAAGGCCAACAGGGACCACAAAAATTTGCTCGCCGAAATCCTGAGTCGCCTCAGCAACCTAGAGGCCAATGCAAAACGACTAGCTGAGGACCAGAGGAACCAGAAGGAGAAAATGGAACGAATGGCAGGCCAATTCCACCTTTACCTACGCTATGTCCACCACATGGACATCACGCCAGCAGACCAGAGCGGAACACCAACTTGTTTCAGAAAGACGTGCACGGTGATCCCGAGGAATGAGAACGAGGAAAGAAAGGATGGAGATGAAAGACATCCCATCATCCTGGACTAGCGTCGGTTCAGCCCCTAGTCAAGATGTGTTCAGTGTAGGCGCAACCCCTTTTTATGATTGTCTTTTATGTATATGATTTTGTTTAGTTTTTCAAACTGGATTTCGGAGGAATGGGTCGGTTTCCCATGGTGGCGGCCCAGATTTACCCCCTGCTATCTTAGACAGCGCAACTCCGGAATCCCTGATCTAGTTTCCTTTTTGGCAGATCAAGGGATTCCCCCTATTTTTGTATCATAACCTCTTTCAGTAATACAAGAACTCACACTCACTTACAAAAAAAAAAAGCTACTCTCACTTCACCTTGTGCTTCATTGCTTAGCTTTAGTAATCCTACTAGGGATACCCCCCTTGAGCTCGAGGAGAGACAGCCTAAAGTGAAGAGGATAGGTTACTTAGGTGAGGTGGTGACCTTCTAGTAGTTCCCTCTCAGGTTGTGCTTTGTGAATTAGGGCTTTTATCATCAAGTACAATTTGGGAGGTAATAGTCCATACAAAGTGTGAGCAAAAGTGATTGATGTGGATTAGAAATTAGACATCCCTAACAAGGGAAGGCTAAATGATTTTTGTCATGTCTATGCTCAAAAAAAGAGGCAATGAGGTATGACTCAAATAGAGTTTCCTTTTACTACTGAATAGGTCAAGTTGATATTGGAACCCAAGGCATCCTTGACGTGAAGGTGAAAAATTTTCATAGCACACAAATCTTTCAGTACAAATCAAATGGAAGAACCTTCTAGCAAAGGAAGTGACTTAGGAGTCAACCATTTTCCAAAAATACCCAAAATTGTAGGATGTTGCAAGGCAACCCCCTCTTGGGTAGAGAGACTAAAATTTAAAAAAAGAAAAAAAAAACTATTTTCATGCTTTAGACAAGGTAATGACTTTACAAATTACAATAACTAGTTGGCATAGTACATTTGTGAATGAAGTGGTTTAGGGTTCAAATCTTGCTCTCTATTATTGCAATGATTTAATCCTAGAGTTCAACAATATTTTATCTTATAACTACACCTTGAAAATCACATTGAAGGTCAAAAAAAAATCTACTATCCTTCAAATCCATAAGCACGTTTTTGCATCTTTTGAGCTATCAGATTGCATATCTTGTACTTATGTTTGAGCAAAAAAGGATCTTTTCAATTATTTCAACAATTTTTAACCATCAACGTCTAATATTTGATTTTTCAAATTAAATGACAACTTTTTAATGGGGAAGGCACATTGTATACCTAACCAAAAAAATTATTAAGCATTAGTGGAATAAGCAATGCACGTTAACTACAAGATTGACAGAGTATCCCTGCAAATATATAATAAAATATTGAGTAATGAATGATTGATAATTACAATGAGACTCGTGACGATGTATAAGTATTTATTGATTGGTCACAAGGTGAAGGGTTGTGTGGCCTTTAACCTTTCATTAACCTAATAATTAGTATTATTATTATTATTATTTTACATTGCCACCCCCTTAAACAATGCTTTGTCCTCAAAGCATAATAAATAGGATTCTTTGTAATTGAGAATGTTTTCTTGGTGGCATCATCTTTAGCTGGTTGTAGAAGGTTGACTTGGTTCCCAATTTGAGCACTAGCAAGGTTCCTTTGTAGTGTGTGCATCATATTATGAAGTCTTTTGACCTAGTTGTTTAACATGAAACTTTGATGCTCCTTGGTAACATACTTTCCTTGCTTTTCTTGCTCTTTTTCCATTAGTTGTAGTTCACCCGTCTTGACAGTAGAACTTTCAACCCCATAATTTATAATTTTGCCCCTTGTAGTTAAATTCCATGAAGTGTTCTTCAAGGATGGTGGTATAAGTACCCAATTGAATCAACCATTCGATGCCTAGTACCATATCAATCTCATCAAGTGGCAGCATAGAATCCTATTTGTAGTTCCAGTTCTTGTATTTGAACGGAGATTTTATGATATCTTCCTACTCCTTTGACCTTTTTTCCATCAACAATCGTGACTATGAGGTCCTCAGTGGGGTATACAAAAAGATTTAGTTGCTTCGCAAGACTGATGTCTATACAATTATGAGTATTTCCAAAACCTAAAAATATTGTTATATTTCTATTTTTTATTAGTCCTTTGAACTTCAGGGTCTTAGGCTGTATAGTCCTTTGAACTTCAGGGTCTTAGGCTGTAATTTCCCCGTTATGGTTGTCGATGGAACTATAAGATTTCTTTCCTCTTTTCCTGGGTCCTCGGTCTTATCAACCTTCCTTAAACGAGGTGCAATATATTTTGTAGTTTGTTCTTATATTTGTTCTTTTTAAGTAATAGTTTCTTTTTGGGACTCTTTTTTTCATTCCTATTATGTGATATGCATGAGATTGATGCTAATAATACTTTTGGTGATGTTTCATCATTGAGGAATTCCAAATTGTATCTTATAGTGATTTCATTTCATGGGTTCAAGATTTGTATTTCCTTTCCATCCACTATTTCAAATTAGTGTAATGACGTGTCTTCACATCTATGCCATGGGGTCCAATTCTTCCCACAAATACGACAAATATTTTCCTTTTGTTTGTCCCTTTCTGAGTGGTGGTATTTAGTATCGTTATAATGGTTTGTTGGATAGTAACTAGTTGTCTTCTTTTGAGGTTCAAAAGATACCCCTTGCTCACTAATGAGCTTCCTTTCGATCATCTTTGCCATGTTTCTAGCTTCAACCAAATTCTTAAGTCTCGATAGCATAAGCCTGCTGCATATAGTGGGTTTTAATCCTGCAACATACATCTTTAACAATTGATCATCTGTAAGATCGGGAAATATATTCACTAGGACTTCCCATTCAAGGGTAAATTCGTTCATTGTTCCCACTCGACATATATGGATGAACCTAGTAAAGGTGTCGCCTTCTTCATCGTCATGAAATCTCTTAAGAAGATCCTCTATGAACATTTGCCAGTTAACTGGGAAACCACTACTTTTCTTTGACCACCAAGTGAACCAATCGTAAGCATCACCCTAAGTGTAAGAATGCCATCGCTATTTTAATTTTTCTCTAATACATTAGTAGGTTGGTACATAGCAAAAATCCCCTCAATTTTATTAACCCACATGATAGCATTTCTATTGTCTTGTCCATCATATTTAGGTATCTCAATTTTGATTTTATTTAGGTAACCAAGTTATCTTGATATCTCTGGTAACTTGTGTTTGACAAGTTTGGGCTTGTTGATAGTCTTCGGTGGACTAAGGGTTGTACTAATAACACATCTACCCTTTCAGTTAATTGGTCAATCATTTCTCTATGATAATTAATTATCTTTGATGCTTCATCTTTGTCGTCGTTTCTCAGTCTTATTATATCTAGCCATAGTTTTTTGGGAATCTTCCATTAATTTCTTGTTTTTTTCTCTAATTCCTTTTGTCCCTTCTCAATGTTACTGTGGTAGTGCCTTACATAGTTGACTTCATCTCTACAGCAAGTAACATTTGCTTGTAATTCGTCATTGCTAAACCAATTTTAATTTTAATTTATGTACTATGTATATAAAGTTTTGAATCTAGTTTTTTTTTAAAAGCTAATTTTCAAAGTAAATAATAAATATGGTGGAAAAAAAATTATAAGGCGCAACCTTGGGAAAAAAATGTAAAGTTAAGTCACATGGAGTTAAAAAGGCGGCTATATGGGTCACTGATTTTGATGGTTGTGTAGGAGATTGTAGGCAACAACAGCAAACTGTGGATTGTATCGAAACACAATCTGTTGTAGGGGATAGAAAATAGAGAAAGTATAGACCAAAGTAGAGGCTCAATAACAACATACAAAATTAGTTTGGAATGGCAGTTATATGGAAAAATTTTGCAGTTGCGAGTGTAAGATTTGTACGAATGGTTGTGGATGCATTAATTAGAGTTGTACAAATGGCATTGAAGTTGTATGGACTACAGAAGAATGGGAGATATGTACAAATTGATGTATGGAAGAATGCTTCAAGGAATTAACCCACGAAATTGGCTAAGAACTTGGCTTTGATACCAAATGGAATAAACAATCCTTGTTTATTACACGAATGACAGAGTATTTCTACAAATATATATTAAAATATTGAGTAATGAATGATTGATGATTACAATGAACCTCGTGATGGTGTATAGATATACATTGACTAGTCATGAGATCAAGGGGTGTGTGGCCTTTGACCTTTCATTCACCTAATTATTATTTTATTTTACTTTTACATGCAACTAGGCACCAAGCAAGGGTAAGATATTCCTCAAGGCTCGCAACATCATCAACAATTGGCTCATTAAGAGCAAAACATTTCACAAGTAGGATTTGAACCTGGGCAGGGAAGATAACATTTCTCCTCCCTAACCACCTGACGTAGACCCAAATAACATATATTATTAGTTGTAGTAGTATGTTTGTTACAATTAGATTGTATGTAATCTCATGATTTTATAATAATGTTCTAGTCCTAGACCTTTATAATTTCATATCTCAATACGTAACTTTAATGTAATAAAGGCCTTAACACTTTTATTTGTAACCTAATCTTTAAGTTGGGGTTTTTATCTAGTTTTGGTATAAATAGGGGCTCCCTCTCTCATTTGCAACTCTTAGATTTTATCAATACAATTAACAAGTTTATTTAGATAAATCTTCCTCCATTAATTTAGATTTGCAAGCACCCCCAAATATTTTGTTGGTCTCTTATTTTTTTATGTTTGATCTCCACTATTGTCATATTCTTTGTCGTTATTTGTTGTAGTTGCAATGGTAGTCAAAATTTGGGTATAGTCACATTGCAGCTACCAATCTTGGCTTTGGCAAGTTGCCTAAAGCTTTCTCATGGTCACAAGATGAAGGCAAGACGAGTTTCAATGAATTCAAATGGGAGATTTGGTGCAAAACAAAAAAATGGAAACGTGGATTTTCTTGATTGTCCCAAACATTGCACCATAATACAAAATGGATTGTGAGCACCATCTAAGGAAAGACGAATTTCAATGGATTCAAATGGGACAATTCGTGCAAAACAAAAAAAGAATGGGGACTTGGGTGTTCTTGATTGTCCCAAACATTGCCCCATAATACAAAATGGATTTGAGCACCATCAAAGGTCCCCTATCCTTAAAGACTCGTTATTGCAAATCCTAATCATCATTCAACCATGACTTAACAACAAATTTCCCAGAACCAAACATAAGAACTAGTTTTTTTATGTTTGAGCTCCACTATTGTCATATTCTCTATCGTTATTTGTTGTAGTTGCAATGGTAGTGCCAATTTGGGTATAGTCACATTACAACTACCTATCTTAGCTTTGGCAAGTTGCTTGAAGCTTTCTCATGTTCACAAGATGAAGGCAAGACAAGTTTCAATGGATTCAAATGGGAGATTTGGTGCAAAACAAAAAAATGGGGACTTCAGTTTTCTTGATTGTCCCAAACATTGCACCATAATACAAAATGCATTGTGAGCACCATCTAAGGAAAGACGAATTTCAATGGATTCAAATGGGACATTTCATGCAAAACAAAAAATAAAAACAGAGACTTGGGTGTTCTTGATTGTCCCAAACATTTCCCCATAATACAAAATGGATTGTGAGCACCATCCAAGAGCCCCTATCCTAGAAGACTCATTGTTACAAATCCTAATCATCATTCAAGCATCACTTAACAATGAATTTCTCAGAGCCAAACATAAGGGACTGGTTTAAAGAGGCTCAAAGCCCAACAAGAATTTCCTTCTGCCAATCAACCTAAATAGTTATTCCTCTTGTCACCAAGGATAGCAAATACAATGGACTAACGGTTTTAAAGTTCTAAAAAGTGGATTATATTTTATTAAAGAACACTATAACAAAACTCAACATACATTGAATAGATGTGGTCAAAAACTCTATAATCCATTAGAAACTCCTACAGGCTAGTCAAGCTATCCAATAGAATGCTCACACAAAATATTGTTCAAGTGTCAAGTCACATATCCCACTTCGACTTGTAAACTATATGTAGGTGAAGTTGTTGGGCATGGAATTGGTAGTGGAAGGAAACGACACTATCCCAAAGCATAGTCAATAGAGTGCATCCTCAAGCCAATCAACCAAAATAGGGAGCCAAATCTAGGAGCAAGAGAGAAGATCCCATAGACTAGGGTGCTACAAAGAGTATTTCAGGGGCTAATATTTGTCATTTGGCTAAATTTTCCAAATTTTTCCAAAACTGATTCACCAATTCAAAATGAATATTCACCCAAATTTCTATCGGATCAAATTATTTTATGTGGAAAATGGCCAAATTTCTCTATAAAATACATAAGTTCCATAGAAATGGAAAAAAATATATATATTCCCAGATATTTGTAGTTGATAATTTAGAATGATAAAATATCACCGAGGTTTTCCCTATACAATAGGGATTGCCTAGTAACCATCATTTGCTAGTGGACGGAATCATGCATTAAATCCTTTCACTTGAAACACAAGCCCTCCAACTCGCAACCCTTGTGATGGGTAGCAAACAATGCCAACCTTGCAACTAGCATATTTCCAACTAAGGAAAAGATTGCACTTTTAAATGTCAAGGAGGCTCTAGCAATTCATCTCAAACCTAAATGATGTTGCTCCAATGCAAAACCTAATGAACTTCTTGCTCGAAGTGTACGCATCAATAGCATTGGGCATTGAAAAGGCAATATACAAGTCCTATGGTTGAAGTCTAGGACTCTTTTATAGGGCTCAATTATGTCAATAACCAATCATGAACTAGTGCTCTTTTATTGCCATTTGACTGCAATTAGAAATGTAGGCTTGATAAAGTCTCTATGCCAATGTATTTGTTTCAAATTGATTCCAAGAAATTTCATTTCATGAATAACTTCTTTAAAAGAAACTGAAAGTACTAGTGCACCTCATATAGTTGAACTTTACAATAATGAGAGAATGATCAAAAAACAGTTGAGGGCTTTTTTCACAATGAAACTAGGAATTTGAAAATACCTTTGTTTATTCTCTCTTTCAGTCTTTCTCAACTCGTGTACCTCTTGTTTACCCTGCAACGTCAAGGCGAACACTCATACACAACTAACACCAAAACATTTTGAAAATTTTCATCACATATAATAACTATTAAAAAACTTATCCAAACCACAAAAATAACACAAAATGTTCAACAAGGGGCTCCCTACAGCCCTGTTATGAGACAGAATATACATGCAGAATTTTTATGTTCTCTTTATAGTATTATGTGAATTGGATATACAACAATTATTCTTGCATCAATTACAAACATATCAACTTTCAATCTGTATAAATTTTGCCTGAATTGATTGTGCACAAAAATGCAGTGCAAATCACACAAAATGAGCCATTGTTTTACTTGAATGACATGCGATGAAAAACATTTACGGTTATGAAGGATGACTTCTGATCTTGTCTTCAAGACGGATAAAGAGGCCAGTGCCTTGTCCAATGAAAAAAAAGCATCAAGGATGCAACATGGATGTTTTCAAAACACTATCGAGTTGACTAATTGATAGAGAATCTCTAGCACCCATAAAATTATAAAAAATGTACTACTGGAGTAAGGAGGAAGGTACCCAAGAGCAACAAAGGTTGAAAAATTGAATGAGAAACTCTAGCACCCATAAAACTATGAAAAAAATGTTCTACTAGAGTACGGAGGGAGGTACCCAATAGAAACAAAGGTTAATGAAAAGATAGTATGACTTCGAAAAGATGTTTGCCGACAGCAATCAGAGAAAAATTTCAATTGGAGCAGCAGAATTACAATATTCACAGACCTACCAATATCACAAACAATGGAAGGTAAAATAATTAGTCGAAGAGGACAAGTCAGCTAGTCAAAAGATATAACTACATGACAAGACTTGAATGATGGGAACATCAAATGGCTATGCAGTGTGTAAGCGAAACTTAAACAGCTCTTCAAGGATAACTATGTTCCTTAGTTTTCGTCCCTTTGTAACAAAAAAACAAATACCAGAATATGACGTCATCAATGAGTAAAGGCTCATAGAGTATTATAAGTATAGATAAGATTGGAATTTGTATTCCAAGCTTTAGTTTTCCAAAAATTGTTTCTTCCCAAAAAGGCACAGATTGCAATTCTAGCAAGTTGTGCAATACACAATGAAGTTCAAACAATGAAGGTGCAGATTAAATTCAATCAGTCATGGAATTTACTGAGTAATGGGGGCTAAGCATACAGAAGTGCTTGCAGAAGACAGTTTACCATGCTACATTACAAGAGGAACTGGATGTAATTGTTGGAGAGGTGCTGCTCAAACAGAAGAAAGTGGTGACAAGGCCTCTTTTGGACGATTGAACTCCTAGGGGCTAGGAAAATGTCCTAACACTACAGTAAACTACTTCACTCAGAAGAAGCAATGTTAGGATGCAACTTCTATCATTAGAATTTAGGATTTGGTCTTCATGGTGGATAGAAGAGAATGTGAAGTCTTTGAAGGAACTGAAATTCATGGAGATGTATTACGCTATTTTTTAGGAAATGATTGCATGGCAATATTAGTTTATCATTTGATTTTGTTTTCTTTGTTTTTTGATCTACAGCTTTGAGTTCAAGAGACATTCTTATTGGATTAAACCTGCACTACTCTTAAAGCATTTGAATTTAAAGCTACAATGGAGTCGACTGAAATTTGTGAATAGTAAAAGTCTATCCAACTAGTAAAGTACATATGATCAACGTTTTACTTGGTACAGTTCTACAGATACTTTTGGAAAATTTTATTGAAAAAAAGAAGTATAAGATTGGGATTGAGCAAACCCTGCTAGATGAACCTCAATGCTCAAACAACAAATTTTACAGGGCCTTCAGGGCTCAATGTTAACGACTCTTTCTCCATTACAGCTGAAAAACATACTAAACACATGCTATTGAGATGTATTGATCTCAGTGAATGATGGCGTTCAAGCAAGAGAAACCAATCCTTGGCCTTGGTCCCCCTCAACAGTTTTGCAGATCACATATTTTAAAATAGTCAACACTTTCCTTTAGAGAATCACGACCTCCTTCCAAGATCTATCGGTGGTCATTTTGTGCATCATTCAGGACTTTTGCAATCAATGGTTAGAGGAAACAATCTGACTTTGGTGAAAGTAGTTTCTAGTGATGTTGAGGCATTTTGCTACAAAGTTGCACGAAACATGGAAACACGTACAAGTTTCCGAAACAGGAACGCCTGTAAACGTGACCCCCCCAAAATGGGTACGTGGGGGAAACGAAGTATATAAAAAATACAAAAATATAGATATATAATTGTTTTTTTAAATAACACATTATCTTGTAAGAAAATAAGAATGATACACATAAATGGCATTTTAGAAGGATACCACGTCTATATTAACTCTCATAGATGATTACATGATGTAAAATCCCATAGATTGGTGGTCTTGACCAGTGTTACCAACATCGCGATAATATCGTGATGTTGGCGATAATATTGCCAAAACTGAGGTTGGCGATATTATCGCCGAAAATATCACGATATTATCGTGTCCCGATAATATCGCGCTAATTATTAAAACATCGCGATAATATCGCACGACGAAGGAAAATGCCACACGGGCACGGGACAGGCCAGAAATAAAGCCGGAATTTGACTTTTTTTTCTCTCATTTTGCAAGTAGAGTGTGGGGTTTGGAGAGCAGAGGAAAAAGAGGCAAGTTTGCCTTCAAGCAAAGACGAGGAGGAGCAAGAACTTGACCACCATAACCTCTTCATTGTGAAGTTGGGATTGATTTCCGTCAAGTAAGGGCGCATTTGCAGGTATGGGCAACAGTTTGCACCCTTTTTTGTTTTTTTTTTAATTTTTGCTATGTATCTTTCATATTGGTAGTTAGGGACTGTTTTTTTCCGCTGCCATCAAATTATTTTGGAGTGTGGATTAATTTCCAACCATTTTTTTTTATTTTTGCAAATTTATGATGGTTTTTCTTTTAATTTTTGCAAATTTATCAGTTTTCCCCCATTTTGTGAATTTGTATTACTTGTAGATTGTATTATCTTGAATCTTGATTCTTTAAAAGTTAAATGGTGATTTTAACTTTTTCCCATTGTTTTTGTGCCCTAGGTTTGATCACTTGAAGATTGAAAATGCCGAGAAAATTGGATACTATGTGGGAATATGGTGATCCCAAGGGGGGGTTTAATAGAAAACTTTGCATTGCAAGTTCTGTAGAATGAGAATGATGGGGGGAATTACCTGGCTGAAATACCACCTTGCAAAAATTTCGGGACATGAAGTGGATATTTGCCCAAATTCAACCCCAGAAATCATGCGTATTGCCAACAAAGCGCTTGAGGATATGGGTTTACCTAGAGAATACAGGGAAGCTAATAAAGCTCAATTTGCAAGGGGAGGAGGGGGAATATCTGAGGAGGGAAGTTCAACTGCTTCAATTCCACCTTCTACCTCATCGTTTTTTGTTCCTAGAACCACACCTGGTGCACAACCTTCTATCAAGTCAATGGTAAAACAAAAGGAGAAGGAAGAGGCTGATAAGTTGGTGGGTGAGCGTTTCCTATGGAGTGACATTCCTTTTAACATTGCCAAGAACAACCCATTCTATCAACCAATGTTTGATGCAGTTGTTGTTGTTGGCCCGGGGTACAAGGCCCCTACCTATGAGGAGTTGAGAGGGCCTATCCTTCAGAATGAAAAGCTTGATTGTGCTAGCAGATTAGAGGAGCTTAAGGGATCATGGGAAATCATTGGATGCACTGTGATGTTAGATGGTTGGACAAACCAGAAGGGTAGGATACTTCTTAACTTCTTGGTTAATTGTCCCAAGGGGACAACGTTTGTTAAATATGTCGATGCATCTGCACATGTTAAAGATGCATCATTGTGATGTGACTTATTGGATGAGTTCATTCGGAAGATGGGTCCACAACATGTTGTCCAAGTAATAATGGACAACGCTGCTAACTATGTTGTTGCAAGTAGGATGCTTATGCAAAGGTATCCTACAATGTTTTGGACTCCTTGTGTTGCACATTGTATAAATTTGATTTTAGAGGGACATTGTTGAATCAACTAAGAGCATAACAAAATTCATATATAATCATGCATATGTGCTTAGCTTGATGACTTGATGAGAAGATTCACAAATGACAGGGAATTGGTGCATCATGCAATCACGTGTTTTGCCACTAGCTTCATATCTCTTCAATCTATCTTCGCTTGTATGCGGGACCTGAAGATTATGTTTGTTTCACATGAGTGGGATGATTTATCATTTAGCCATAAATCGACGGGGGAGGCCATATGCAGGCTAGTGTCATACCAAGAGAGCTTTTGGGTGGGAGTGGAGGAGGCGGTTGCCATTAGTGAACCTTTGGTAAAGGTTCTTTGGTTGGTTGATGGAGACAATCCCATAATGGGCTACTTGTATGAGGCCATGGATAGGGCCAAAGAAGCCATTTGTGCCTATTATGATGACAACTACAAGGGAGATGATGGATTTCAGAAACGACTACAGATATGGGAAGTGATTGATCAACGATGGAACAATACACTTCATCGCTCGATTCATACCCATACCCTCATACATGATAGAGTCCAGTGGAAACACTACAATCCCGCCAATCCTAAAATCCTGAAACTGTTAAGTCTACCAAATTTTCAAAGGGATATGAAATTCTACTTTCTCCATATGAAGCCCAATGAGGTTGGAACCACTCTCAAACATCCTGAAACAATTAAGGGTTATGTTAAAAATTTAAGTAAAAGAATAGAAAAGATAAGATAAAGGAGAATCTCGGATAGAAAAGGTAAGATAAAGGAGAATGTCAACAAAAGGTAAGATAAAGGAGAATGTCAAATTTTACTTTAACAATTTAATATCACCATTAATTACCAAGGTCACAACACTCCTTAAAGCTCAATACCCTATTTTTGTTTTGTCTTAAAGGGTCGTTGGCACGAACAAGGTGACATTTTCCTATGGGTCCCACGTTGCTCTAGGGCACTTAGGTTGACCTAGAAACATACAAAAAAGTGCCTGAAACGTCACTAGAAATGGTTGAAACATTGTCGGTCGTATTGTACAGCATTTCCGTATTTGGAATCGTCATACGATATAGCCGGTGGAGTTTCATACTTGTTTCGACGTTTCCAGACATTTCGAGTACCGGTACGTAGCCAAACTAGGTGTTTCCTGCAACTTAGTTTTGCGAGCATTTATCCAATTTCAGTCTTGTTTGCAAGTTCATTAGTTTTTGGTGTTCAAAGGATTCGCTGTGTTTGTGGGTCTGTGGGGCTTGGGGTAGGATTGGAAGTTGGTATGAATCCTACAGTGTTTTATCATGTTAAAGTACTCTTCATTATCAACTTTCAAGATAAGAACAAAACGAGAAAAGTTACGAAAAGCGGTCCATGGTTTTAGGGAAGGAAAAGGTTGTTCCTTTGATCGTGGAATCTTGGTTTTGATCCTAGTTTTTATGTTCTCTTGTCTATTCAAATTTGGTTGAGACTCTCGAACTTGTATCTACAATTTTGCTGCAGAGAAGTGTGGAAATTTCGGAACCATGCTTAATGCAAATTTCAGAAATTTCACCTCAACCTTGAAGTTCCCTAGATCTATTTCCTCTTAACTTCCACCCTTGTAGGGAACTTGTTGACAAGCTCATTGCAGAGTGGGATCTTATGGACATCATGCCACAAAATGGTAAATTCACATGGAGTAACAAAAGATTAGTGGTTGGGCACATCACGTAGATGTTGGAAAATTTCCTTCTTCAAAGTACCTTCCTCTCTAACGATGTGCAAATCTCCTAATCGATAGGCCCTTCCTCAATTTTTTATCATAATCCTATCAAAATTGTGGTGGAATCCTCCCAAGATATAGGCCCCATTCCCTTTCAATTTAGCCCTCAATGGTTTCGACATAGGGAGGTCTTCGAAATCATCAAATCGCCTTGGAACATTCAAATTCAAGGCTCCCCCTCTTTCATTTCAGACCAAAAAATGAAGGCCCTCAAAAAATATCTCGAACCTTGGGAAAAATCCACCTCTAAAAACCCTCAAAGCCAAGAGGGAGAGCAAAAAAGAAATGGAAGACATTCAAGTCAGAATCAAACAAGCAAAAACCACATACCAACTATGGGCAAAGGAAAAAGAGGTCGATGCCCACTCAAGGCCCAAAAGGAGGAAAAAGAATTCTAAAGGGTGAAGTCTAGAAGACTTTGGCTGAAATATGGAGACAAAAAAAGTAGATACTTCAACATGCAAGCAAACACAAGAAGAATAAATAACAATATTCCTGAGATCACTTGCTAAGACAGATAGAAAACAAATTATTTTAGGGAAATTTGGGGGCATCCACTCCCATTTCAAATCATTGTACACCTGAGGCACCAATTAAGCTCAAAGCCCTGGGATGGCATGCTTGTAAATATCCCCTATCTGATTTTAGAGGAAAATGCCCATCTTTCTAAAGAGATTATAGAACAAGAGTCTTTTGAGGCACTTTGGTCAATGGACCCGAATAAGGACCCTCAGCCTGACAGGTTTTCAGCACATTTCTTAAGGTGTTCTTAGCATATCATTAAAAAATATCTCTTTTGGATCTTGGAACACCAAAGAAAAAGGGTGAAGTGGGTGATAGAATCAATTCTTCCTTTTTAGCATTAAATGCCCAAGGATAAGAATTGTTCGAGATTTGACAAATTCAAACCTATATCTCCTATGCAACCTTTTATATAAAATCCTCACAAAAACATGAGCTAAGAGGATCAGCAAATTGTTGAGAAGGCTAATCTTGAAAGAATAGAGTAGCTTCCTTAAAGGAAAATTGATTGATGAGAATATCATCACCATTCAAGAAGTTCATGGCATCCAAGTCTCAGGTGAGCGAAGAATGGTTATCAAGTTGGACATGGTTAATGCTTTCGACAAGGTAAGACATAAATTCATTTTTTTAGTTAGAGAAAAATTTGGGTTTTCAACGCATTTCATTGAATGGGTCAAAAAGCCTATATCAAATCCCCCCTTAAGAGCCTTGTTAGTAAATCGAAGGGAAATGCCCTTCTTCAAGTCCTCAAGAGGTCTCATACAAGGATGCCCCTTCTCTCCTCCTCTCTATATTCTAGTGGTTGAAGCATTAAGAAGAGCTCTGGAAGGAGCCAGACATGGAGAAAGGTTGTTAGGGATAACAATACTAAAAGGGGTCAAGCAACTAAATCATGCCTGATTCGCCAATGTCACCCTTTTGAGTGAGGATCTTTGTTATCAATTCACGTTAGGTTCAAATCCATTTGCCTTCTTATCTAAATGCCTCGTGTGGTAAAATTGATAAGGGTAAATGCAAGCTATATTGTTGGAAACAATGGAGCCAGTATTAAGAAGAATAGAAAATCACTCGAAGTTTGCTCTGGAACAAAAATAGCATTCTTTTTTATATATTAGAACTCAAATCGCACTAGACAACACAAGATTGTTGTTTGGGAACCAGCAGTCCATAAATTAAATAAAAAAAAAATCTACCTGGGTTGTTCAAGGGTTAAACGGTGAGTCTTAAACCATCAAGGCATTATTTCTATGATTAAATTTCTTTTATCCTCTTCTCTATTTTTCTGGTGCTCTAAACTACTCGCTCCAATCAGCGTCCTAATGGACATTAAGCTCAAAGGAATTTCCTATGGAAGGGAGATAAATCCAATGGGAAAAGGGAATCAACTTGGTAAGTTGAAGAAAAGTTCTAGCATTGATTAGAAAGAGAGACCTGGAAATAAAAGACCCCACAAAATTAATAAAGCTCTTGGGCCAAAACTGTTTGGAGATTGGATTCCAAAAAAGTGCTTAGCGGAAGGATATTCTTTCCGAAAAATATTGTCAATGAAACGATATAAGATGTCTAGATACCCTTCCACTCAAAAATAACGGATCACCCATATGCAGGTCACTAAAAAACTCAATGGATCTTATCTGAGAAAGGATTACATGGGCTCTTGTAAATAGAAGGGACATCTCTATATGGAATGATAGCATTCTATGAAATCATCCCCTCTAAATAATGCTAGGAATGGAAGACCTCAAGATATGGCTTGTTGATCAAGGTATTTCCATGCTAGCCAACCTGCAGTTTGCGATCATGAACCAAGAGATCAGTAGATCTCATGGATCTCCCTTCAAATCTTCCTTTGGATCTCTCTCAAGCTTCGAAGTCTCTCATCCTCGATTTCAAATAATGTTACCAAACTTAACACGGGGAAAAACTCGACGAGGCAAAAGTGTCAAGAGTTTGACTCCGTTCAAGAATAACTTGGCAAGTAAAAACAATAAAGATTCATTTTTTATGACAAAAAAAATCATTTACATTAAATAAATGTATGTCCATACAATGGAGAATATCAATAAATGTCCAAAATATCGTGTGAACAATAACACATATATAGTATGTGTCCAAAAACAATCCCAAATGGACACTAAAGTCTAGAAGCATTTGTAACTAAGAACTAAGAACTATCTCCTATGCCTTGGGCTGCATCAACCTTATGGTTATCAAAGTCCTCAAGAAGAAACAAAGAAGCCTCCTCCCCAACCGGTGAATCTGATGCATTGTCTACATCATTCAATTCAACTCTTGCATAACCCATGTCTTCAATTCATCATGAATTACAGTGTATTACAACCCAAACTAGCAGCCCTTGTAGGGATGCTTTTGGGGATAAGCACAAGATGGGAAATGCACCATTGTCACCTTAGCACAATCTTCCCTTCACTTTAGGCCAGCTCCTTGAAGCCACGGGGGGTATCCCCATCCTTGAAATAAACCTATATGGTATACTTCAAACTACACACCTCAATATACATTGGATAGACTAGTGCCAAAGTAGCCAAATACCTTAAGAATATTCGACCAAGTATTAGGGCAACAATTACCATGATATAATGAGGGTTAAAAGCTAATTATGAAGGTGCTGAGATCTGAAAAACAGAAAATAAACCAGCACCATGATATCACTCTCTAAATGAAGAAATGAGTACCTTTTATTGCACAAGAGTGAGATCTTTTTGCACAAATCAAGGACCAATGATATACCTAAGTTATCCCTTGATTGTATGCTGCAAATTGGATTGGCTTGCTGCTGTCCAACAATTCCAAAATCTGATTTGTGATTAAAAAATGCAGAAAATGAAGATCGTGGGTGAGGAAAATCACCCTAAGAGTGCCTAAAAGTACTTAAAATGGACCTTGGGTATGTTAGCTAGGGAAATAAATAATTTATGCAAAAACATCCCAGCAATGATTAATTTGAAGTACAAATGAATAATAATTAAGAAATTAGCTCGAACTTGCAAAGAATGGTAGTGAATCCCTCTAGGGTTTCACCAAAAATCTCCAAAATGAAATGAACCGCTTAGGAGACGAGTTTCATCATTAGAATGTGTTAGATAAACTTTACAAACAATCCACAAGTGAAATAGAGGCTAGGGTAGAGTTAGATTTCACCTTTTAGGGCTAAACCCTAGCTTAGGGTTTCACAAATTCTGATTTCTTCTATGTTGCATTGGCTTTGGGAACGGGGGTGTGGCGGGGACGAGTGTCCGAGACGACTAGAGCGCACCCCCAAATTTTTCAAGGGACGGCAAGTCGAGGACGGCAATAATATATATATATATATAATTCAAAATAATAAATATTTAAAATTCACCATATGCATATGCCATAAACATGAATGATAAATATTAAATATAAAACATTGAACTAGTAGATAATGTCTAATCATCATTGTCATTTGTCAACTTGTCCATTCTTAGGACTCAAAAATAAACATAAATAAACAGACATTCTGAAGGTCCAAAACTTTAAAGTTTCTACAGTTAAACTTAAAGTCTTATTACATAGTCTAAAGTTAATTTTATATTCATAAAAGTAAAAGTACTACTAACTAGATTTTAAAGTTGTGAGCTTTGTAAGCCCGAGCAATTTCAGCTTTTTGTTCATGTAAACAAATGCATGACTTAACGCCAGACCGACAGTCGTTGAATATATGATGATATGCTCTTTGGCAATTTCCTATGAAACGATGGCTACAAATTTTGCACATCCATTGTTTGGAAAGATTTGGTCCATTCTCAAGTAGTGCCATGAACCTCAACAAGGAATTTTCATTTTGTTCAACTTGGCCTTGAACATTTTGACCATCCATGGTAAATGACAAATGTTCAAACTCCAAGAAATGTAAGTTTAAAGTTTAAAAACTTGCTTAGATGTTACAAGACCTTGCAAAGCAAAACAATGATAACTTCAAAGTTCAAATTCCACTATAAGAAAAAATTTACAAGTTACAAACTCACAACATTGTATACATGAATCATTTCAAATTTTAAATAGCAAATAAAATTTATTGTTTAAACTTAGGACAATCACATATAAATTATAAATTAAAATTATAATGATATGAATCTATAACTGTAACAACAAGGGATTAAGAATATGAGATTCAAGAGTCAAGAAAAGTTGATTAATGATTTAGGAGATTATATATCCAAAGTTAGGAAAACATGGATGATAGTCGAAAATTGCAAAATGCCAAAATAATACATAGTGTGTGCCAAATGGATAAATGCCTCAAAATAACAAAAAAGGGAGTCCCTGACTCAATGCCCATACTAGCATGAAGGTTGAAGCTACTCATAAATTTAGATCTTCTACATTAAGACTATGCAAAAATGCATGAGCCTCACTTCCTTCTCTCTCATCATCATCAATGCCCTGCAACTCCAACTCAATATCATCTAATGGTACATTTACCATTCTTGCGTGGAGATATGGACCATCCACCTCATCATCGATCTGAGAAGCATCCTCGAGATCTACATCCCACCATGTCGTTGGTCCCTGTAAATACTCTGGTGCAAAAGTCTCATCGTAGTCAATTTCTTCTCTCTGAGCGAAGCCTCTGACTACAAATCTTGCTTTGAACTTTTCCACACTTCCATGGCTGCATGTTTGATCTTATAGACCCATTTGGAAGAGACCATTGATTTGTCCTTTGGCCTCGGCATAATGTCCCAGACATTGTTCTTTAGAATAGACTTGTATTCCTCAAGCATGGTGTCCTTCCAGACTTGTAATTTATTTGCTTCTTCAAATGAAGAAGGCTCGGCATCATTGATGTTGCTCATCAGTGCAACATAGCCTCCATACCTATGAGGCCTCTTACTTTCCCTAAAAGTTCCTTTGGGAGCAACTATCTTTTCTTCTTCTTGCACTGTTTCTTTAAGCCATGTTGGTTTCCTTTTGGCTGGAGGTTCTTCAAGAGTTCTTTCCTACTCTTCAGCAGGTTCTAGGGGCTCATCACCTGGCCCTTCATGAGGTTCCTCCCTTTGATCATTTGACTCTTCATTTTCAAAAGAGGGTGAAGTTGGTTGAATTGTTTATGATTCTTGTTGTAGCCCTCTTGATTTCTTAAATGCGGGCTTCCTCATGGAAAGTCACATTCCTGCTTACCTATATCTACCTCTGACATGGTACATATATCTTGTAAGCCTTGGAGTTCTCGTTGTACCCCACAAAAACTCCTTTCTTGCCCAAGGGTTCCATCTTTGTCCTCTTTTCCTTGAGGACATGAATATATATTGGACACCCAAATATCCTTAGATGCCCTATTTCAGGTTTGGTCCCTAAGAAGACCTCTTCATGAGTCTTGTCTTTCAAGATAGCATGAGGACACTTGTTCTGAATATACACGACAGTGGAGGTAGCTTCTGGCCATAAGGAATTTGGTAGATCTTGGTCAAACATCATGGCTTTCGCTGCCTCACATATTTTTATGTTTTTCCTCTCAGCAACACCAATTTGCTAAGGGTTATATGGCACGGTCAACTGTCTCTTGATTCCTACTTCCTTGCAAAAATCCTCAAACTGGAGAGATCCATACTCTCCTCCATTGTCAGTTCTAAGAGTTCTGATGTGTTTCCATGTTTGATTTTCAATAAAGGATTTATATTCTTTAAACTTATCAAATGTGTCACTTTTCGCTTTAAGGAAATAGATCCAACATTTTCTAGAGCAATCATCAATAAAAATAACATAATACAAGTAGCCACGAAGAGAGGGAGATGACATGGGACCGCACACATCAGAATGAACTAGATCTAAAATGCCTGGAGCTCTACTATCACTGCTAGGAAACGCTTTCTTTATATTTTTACCAAGCATGCATCCTTTACAAATTTCATTTTTACTAGAAGAAATAGAGGGCATGCCACATACCACATTCTGCAAGTTTGGAAGTGCTTTGCAATGAAGATGACCAAGCCTTTTGTGCCACAACTTGCTGGAGCTAGTCACAACATGAGCTAATGCCTGAATTGATTTTCCTGTCACAACATGCAGTCCTCCTCTGCAAGTCCCAATAGGTTCAGTTGTACTTAGGTGGCTACCTTTGGCCCACAAAAGTGTCTTCATGTCCTTGAAGACCACCCAATATCCCTTGTCCTCGGGTTGCAACTGATAATAGATTATTCCTGAGCCCGAGCACATATAACACTTCATCAACATGAAGCATTTCCCCAGATTTCAATCTGAAGGAGATAGAGCCTACTCCCTCTATCTTGTAACATTTGTCATCCCCAAGCTCAATTTGCTCTACAAAAGATTTTTTCTTGAAATCTGAAAGGATCTCCTTGTATCATGTCATGTGCTTTGATGCACCATTGTCTACTAACCACGTTCTCGACCCTTGATCAATGTACTGGATAAAGCAGAAACCAAGTAATATTCTTTTCTATTTTCTCTTTCATTAAAAGGACTTTTCTGATTTCTTTTGGATTCATCGTCCTCAACAATTGAGGCATAATGTTTCTCTTTCCTTGGACCTTTCTTCTTAGACCAGCAGTCTCTATCAAAGTGACCCAACTTATTGCAATTAAAACATTTAATCTTAGATGTATCAAGATTCTTGCCTTTGAACGTACCTTTAGTATTTATCTTCTTCTAATAGCCTTTCTGGAAAGTGACCTTCTTCTTTCCCTTGAATCTTGATGCTAATGTTGAATGCTCTTCTTTGGATGGCTCGCTCCTGATAGCAGTGTGATTCTCCTCTTGAAGACAATCATGCCATAACCTCTCAAACATGGGTTGAATCTCTCTCCCACTCACGCTGGATAAGAAAGTCTCCCATGAAGAAGGAAGACCATCAAATATGGCCTGCACTAAGTCATCATCATCCACTGTGACACCTGCGACAAAGAGTTGATCTCTGATCTAGGCTATCCTGGAACAGAAAGATGCAACTGATTCACCTTTCTCCATCTTCAAATACTTAAGCTTGTGCTTAAGTGTCCTCTTCTGACTTGGTGCCTTTTTCTCATACAGATTTACCAAGGTATACATACATTCCTTAGCAGTCATTAATGAAGTCATTGTTGGCATTATATTGTCTTTGATTGAGTCAAAGATAATTCGCTTGGCCTTTGCTTGATTCTTCCTGAAGGTCGTTCTTCCTGCATTAAAATTGGGTTCCTCCATCACTGAGGTCACATACTGCTCAATATCATGCTCCTACAAGATATTCATTGTCCTGAGCTTCCACACATTGAAGTTGGAAGCTCCTTCAAGCCTATCCTCGACCCTAACAGAAATGGAGGATGCCATGGAACTCACGTTGGACATTGATCAAGCTCTCGTGGATCTGTATATACCTTGTTGTTGCACTTCAACAAGCTCTTTTCACACCCTTAGCTCTGATACCATGTTAAATTATAGAGCTTGATTTAATATAAGGATTATTTCTTTAATTTCTGCAACACTTTGATTCCAGCTTAATACATTTCAACAATGCAGAATCATAACTGAATAGCAATAACCATGTAGATCCACAAGCATACACATCAACAACACATATACCCTAGGGAAGCCCTATACAATGAGAAAAACCCTAGCAAACAATCTTCCTTTATGCAAATAATATGTAAGATCATATACAATAAACCACCATAAAAATACCTAACTGTATGACCAGCAAATAGCAAAATAATTCGCTATCCTTTACTGTTGTTATGAATATAACTGTATGACCAGCAAACAGCAAAATAATTCATTGTCCTTTACTGTTATTATGAACCTGACTGTATGACCAGCAAACAGCAAAATAATTCGTTGTCATTTACTGTTGTTATGAACCTGACTGTATGACCTGCAAACAATCTCCTTCCCTTCATTCTTGCGCTGCATAACATATGAGTGATGAAGAGGGGTCGAGCTCTGTATATAATAAGCACAAGAAGGAGAGAAGAGTGAACTCAAATTAGCAACAGCCTGCATGTCTTTACAACTTGAATTGTAACTTGACTTGTGACTAGACTTTGCATGACAACTCGCCCTTGAGACTTGGCTTTGCATGGCATGACAACTTGACATACCAACTCAACATGCAACTTGACATGCCAACTCGATATGCAACTCGACTTGCCAACTTGACATGCAACTCGACTTTGTCAACTTGAGTTTAGACAACTCAAACTAGACATGCAACTTGTCTTTTACAACTTGAGTTTGACAACTCAAACTAGACATTCAACTTGTCTTTTACAACTTGAGTTTGACAACTCAAACTAAACATGCAATTCGACTTTTACAACTTGAGTTAGGCAACTCGAATTTCTTTTCATGATCGAAAATGTTACACGTGCCAACGCACTAGATCAATACATTTACATTATTTGCATAAGGAAGATTGTTTGTTTCTAGCTCATAGGAATTGTACATTCAACCTAACTTTTGCTAGATGCCCTGACTTTTGCTCATGGCTCACAAGGCTTGACTAGGCTCACAGAGGTTGTACGTTCCCCCTAACTTTTACACTAGTCTGTCTATGCTCACAGAGGTTGTACATTCCCCCTAACTTTTGCACTAGACTGTCTATGCTCACAGAGCTTGTACGTTCCCCCTGACTTTTGCATTAGACTTACATCTTGAATTTTGTCTTAGACTTACAAGGTTTCTTCCTTTGCCTTGGCTAGACTCACAAGATCATATAGCATTTCGTTCGTCCTAAATTTTGGTTTGACTCACAAAGGTTGTACATTCCCCTAGCTTTTGTCAATACCTCACAAGACTGGTTGATTCTCCAAATCTCCCTGGCTAGCCTCCGGGTGGGCCCACATGGCCTCTTATTGGAGAATGATTATCGATGCTGCCAAATTTAACATCATCTACCATCATTTAGTGTTGATTTTGACGATGATTTATTGCAATTGTTAACATATTCTTCTTGCTAACATAATTTACAGTTTGCTGCAATTTTTGGGACGACAAGGTTTCTTGTTGCTTTCCTTAGTGTTCGGGGTTTAATTTCATGATTTTTAGTCTTGGGATATTAGCTCTAACATTGGTTTGCAATTCATCGATCAGCTTGCCTCTCTCCTCTACAAAATTCAGCATTCTCCAAACCCTAAGCACTCTCATCTAGTGACCAAAGGAGGGATCTTTTACAAACCCTTGCCTCGCACTCTCCACCTCCCCAAGGTCACCCGAGAACCCTCCCTTGTGGTGGAATCACCCATCACTAAAACAAGGGGAGTAATTGCTAAGGTGACAGTGGTTCTTACTCCCGGTTGTGTCGCACTAGTGACGTTTGTGGTTGACTTTGCAAGTTATATGTTTCATCTTGGTTCGGGTTTTATCACTTGGTCCAATAAAGGGATTAGGAATTGTTATCGCACAAGTTGTAGGTTGGGCAAAGCCTGACCCAACCACCAAGTGGTGACAACTGAGGGACACTATACCCAATGTCACCTCAATATAGGTCCCGCCTTTCAAGGATTACTAGGTCACTCTTGGGAGGTAATCCCGGTGACCCTAAGGGGAATGGAAGGGGGAAATGGAAATGGAAAGAGTGAGGCCCCTAAAGGTCAATGTTTTAGATGGAAAATGGAATGCAAAGACGAGTCTCAAGTGGTTTAAAGGTTGCCAAAGACTTAGGTGAATTGTCGATATGTTGGTACCTGCCTGAGACACAAGAAGAACCACTTTGCAATGATGTATGCTAGTTGGATCAGCAAGTTAAGCTTGTTGTCCCTAATTTGCAGTAATAGATAACAGTATATATCAGCAAGAAAGAAGTATTATAGCTACTTTAAAGATTGCTTAAAGTCAAGTGAGATAATTCTTGAAACAAGTAGATGATGACTAGAGAAACTTCACAATTTATAGCATGAGACTTTAACAATTAGTTGTGGCTGTCATAAATATTGTGTGCAGAAGTATTTTTGGCAGCCTTATGGCTGCAGCAAGCTTGTTATGACAGCAGTAAAAAACAGCCACCAAAATCCTCAAAGAAGACATCCAAAAAATGCCTTAAACCTAGTAGAACAAGTTAGCAAACTTTTAGCAAATTTTGGCGGTGAAAGCACAAGTTGAGAATGATTTTATCTTAAGGTTTTTGCAGTGAAGTTATCAGCCTTATGGCTGTAGCAAACCAAGCCCTATATCAGAAATTTTATCCAACAAAAATCACTCATAATTAGCTCAAAAGGTGCGCCTAGGTTAGTAGTGGGTGAGGGCAGATTTTTAGGCCTAGTCTAGGGTTAGTTTAGGAGCAAATAGGGTTAGTAAGGTTAGGGTTAGAGCAGCCCTAATGGCTGTAAGTTAGTTTTACTACAGCAGCAAGAAATTGTGGTTGAAAGGGGATGCCCCAATGAGGCAAGGGAGCCAAAGCCTCAAGGGACACTTTCCCAAAGAGATAATCTTAAAACTTGAAAAATTTCACATTTACCAAGGCAGCAAATTATTTCTCCAATGCAACAAGTAAATGATTAGTGCCTTAAACAATGGGTTAATGGAGTCAATCAAAGAAAGAACTAGAGGTACTACCTCCTTGCGGGTGTAAATCCTCTTACTCCCCAAGGCAAGTATCTCTAGCTAGGGTTTAGGCTAAGAGGGTGTATGCCCTTATACTTCTCTTAGCAAACCCTTATTTAAACCAATAGCATGTAAGCATAAAGCGATGGAGACTAAGGTGGGGGTGTATGCCCTTATACTTCTCTTAGCAAACCCTTGTTTAAACTTTAAACCAATAGCATGTAAGCATAAAGTGATGGAGACTAAGGTGGGGGAGTATGCCCTTATACTTCCCACCTAGCTCTAGCAAATAACCTTGACTTGAAAAATAAATGATAGCAACAATGTAGAAACCTTACCAATTCAAGGAAAAAGCTAAGACAAACCACCACAATAGCAAGAGAATAGCCTTCCAAGGCTAGCGCATCACTTCCACCAACCAATAATTCAAGAAATAGCCATAAAAAAGTGCACAAGAGAGACAACTAGCCAAAGAGAGCGAAAATTTCAGTCCAAGAGCCTCTCACAATGGAGGGTTATGTTAAAATGAGATCTTATGATCTCTTATTTATACAAAATGTCACTAAGATATATTGTCCACATAATTAAGGGTAAACCACGAGACTGGGGGTCAACAACCCTAATCTTGCCCCTTCTACAAAGTAATATTAAACAATTCACTTTAATTTCACTTTTGCACAAAGAAAAACCCTAGTTTATAAAGACGTCACCCCTTTAGGAGATGTTTTGGCACTAGGAGAAGGTCATTAGTGATGGAGGAGTATAGAAAGGCTTCCCAAAGCCACATGTCAAGCATCCAAGTAACTTCCTTCATGGTCAAAACCTTAAATCCCTCAAAACGTCCTTGTGCCAATGCATGTCAACCTCACCACCAAACCCTAACCCCCCTAGGTGACGTCGTGCCTTTAAAGGTGATGTTTTGCCACTCCTAGGCAGAACGTTTGGCATGTGCGGGCTAGGTTATGTCGTCCAAATCATCTTCTAGGCCTTCAAAGTTTGATCTCTCTCATCCGGCATGCAGGCCCTTGGCATCCACCTGTGCGCTTCAAGCCCCATGGAAGCCCAAGCTAGGCTTGTTCTTCCAAAACTATCCACCAACTAGGTCCTGCAAAGACAAATAAGCACGCCCTCCAAGGATCTCAAGTCATAACATCATGATAAGTAAATCCAATCAATAAATGAGCCACCTAAGCATGTGCATCAAAGATTACCTTGTCAAACAATTAAGTGCTCAAAGACATTATGCGACTTGTCAAGCTTGAATATGGGAGGGTTGACAAGGTGTCTTATTGGGTAGATCTTGCCCTGGGTAAGGAGTGTTTCCAAGAGATCCCTCTCTAAGCCATGTAAAGTGGATGAAGTGGTTAGGGTCAAGACTCAATGGGCATGGGGTTCATGACATACAAGGGGTTGTAGTGTCTCATTCATGTGTGCCTTTGTAGAGGGTGTGTGGTACCTTCGTTTGCAATGCACTTTTTCCAAGCCCATTATTTTGCCATTTTTTGTTTCTTTCATAAATTTAAGGACAAGTTGAAGGCCACTGTCCTAGCATGGTGTCCAGATAATGACAGTGTCACCCACAAATATCTAGCGAAAATGAGAAGGTTGGCTCGTGATGAGACCCCCTTTCTCTCAGCCATTCAAATGAGAGTCATTACCCTGGCTTGGTGACCAAATGATGGTAATGTCATACCACTAGATATTCATGAACATGATAGGTTGTCTCGTGATGAGACCTCCTATCCTCCAACTAACCTTTTAAGCATTCTTAATCATATTTCTTGTGGGTCCCCCTTTTCTCAAAGATAAGCATTTCATTGCTTTCTTGGGTGATCCATGGGCGGAGCATCTAGAAGGTTTATACATAGGCTTTTATCTTTTACCCAACAACAATCCCTCTAGGCATTCAGCCCCTTCTTCCCATAGAATGAGGGACAACCCCTTCTTAGGTCAATACACCCGAAAATCCCAAGAGATAAGGAAATGGGGGGAAATAGTGATGGAAAGTGGTAAGTATGGTCAGGAACGATATGATGGCTCTTTGAGGGAGTTCCTAGTAGCAAACCCATCCCCAAAGAAGACCACTTACTAGGTCACAATGTCAACCACCAAGGTGAAGCAGGGAAAAAGGCATAATGTCCAAGCATATATCATGAAATCTAAAGCAGTCTAAGATACAACATACTTAAATGCCTCAAATATTGAAATGATGCTCACCATAATACTGACTTGTACCTCATGGAGCAAGGCCCACTGCCTTCCGGAAGCCAGCTGGTGTTGTGGATGCCATCTGAAAATTTGCGACCTCTGTGGTGGTGAGAAGGGTCTCCATATGTGCAAAAGGATATTGCTAGTCATGTAGTCTCTCGGTACTCCATATCTGCAACCTGAGGGCCTCGAGACATGATCTCCTTAGTTATCCACAAAATGGGGATAAAAGGACTATCTTCTTCCAAGGAAGAATATAGGGAAGAAAAATAAGTTGTGAGTCTCCATAACATTCTTTTTGAGCTTGGCTTTGCTATCGCACAAAATTGCACTTGTAGAGCCAAAGTCCCAATGCTCAAGCGCAATCTTGCGTACTGAGAGGGAAGGGCCACTGTCACCTCATCATATCCCTCTTTCGCTTTAAGCCAACTAGCTTTAGGGTTGCAATTGTTGTGGTTGAGAAAAAGTGGAAAGTGAAGCTAAATCAAAGCAAGGTTCAATAACTTTGGATTATGAAAGCAAGTAATAGAAAGTCTGTGTCAAATAATTAAAAAGTACCAAGGACAAGTGTTTCTCACAACTTAGGCACCTAGGGGTAAGAAAGTGTCCAATGTGGTCCCTAGTGCATTAATTTTATGAGAGATAAAATTAAAAGTGACTTTTGTAATGTTTGTGAAGTGGGTGACTTAAAGGTCATTAAAGGTCATTAATTCACAATCCCTCCTCCTTGAGTCGAATTAGGGAAAGAGGGCACACCCATTCCTCATGCTCCATGAGCATTTGGAGAGTGTTGAGAGAGAGAAGTCGAGCTTGAGAAGAGAGGGCGAACTTGCTAAAAGTGGCACAATTTTCAAGGCAAGAGTACAACACGCAAATCAAGGCAAAGGTACAGCAAGAACAAAACCGTACAGTATGGATTCTGAGTAGGCCATATAGCAGTTAAGTGGCACAGAAATCGAGGAAACAGGTTGCACATATTTCTGGATATATTTGGCACAAAAATCAAGGAGGAAAACAACCACAAATTTGTGGAATTTCTTATCGACAGACAAGCATGAATTTTGAGACAGATCGTACAACATTTAATGTTGTGACAGTCGTACCTTGTACGAATTTCTGAGCACAGAAATCGAGGAGTTGATTGGCATGGTTTCCTAGACTGTGTGTGGGCACAAAAAAGAGATAAGTTTGTAATTTTTAATTATTGACGATGATTGTTGTAAATATTTTCTCTCTGAGCTCTGAATAATAAAAAGCCTCCCCTCTCTCACTGGTTTTCCCCTTGCAGGTTTTTCCAAGGTCTATTTTGACCAAAAATCTTGTGTCAATTTTTTTGGGTGTGCATTTATTTCTGAGTTAATGGTTGTAGCAGACTTCTTGTGTTTCCTGTTATGAATTATTTTCATGCTAACTAATTTTAAGTAGAAAATGCAATGTGGGTTGGGCATTAAACTATGATGTTTCTCAATGAAACTTGAAACCAGGTTGGAGTCTGATTTTTCTACAGTCTGGAGATAAGTGTCTTTACATCGGGAAAATGGAGTCAATGGTATGGTAGCTCTGATGGAGGATAAATGATAGGAAGAAAAGTAAACTTGAACCTTGGACTTAAACCCTTATAAGCCCAAGTCGTCCCCTTTCTCCTAGTTGTCTTGCTTAGCCAATTAATGAGAAATTAGCTTTCAAACCCTAAAGATAGACCATTCTAACCCCTAGTTTTGAAACCCTAGCCAAGAACGTTTTCAAGGGAATAGACCCTCCTAACCCTTGAATCCACCCTTGAATGACTTCTCACAAGTGAAAACGGTTTGAGGGAGGGGATAGACACTCTTAACCCTCCTAGGGTTTTCCAAGCAATAATAATGAATGCAACCCGCAAAATTACCCCTTTAATAAAGCAAATCAGCGAAAATCACAATCCAAGAATAAGCCTATGTCACAAACCATCCTCAACAAATGAAAACAAATCATCTCCAAAATTTATCCATGAGCAGAAATCCATATTCCTCCATACAAAACACCAATCCAACACAAATGTTCCAAGAAAATTTCAGAAATTTCAAACCTCCTAAGGGAAAATCCCTCAAGAAGTGATGATGAAAATGAGTGAAGTGCCTCTCTATTTATAGGGGGAAGGCTAAACTTCCTCTTACATTAAAATAATAATTTTTGAGCTAAACTTCCACTAATCTAGCCTAGGGAGGGGGTAAAAACCCTCTTCACTAATTAATTAATCAAAACAATCAAAATTGGGCTTTTAAAAGCCACACAAAGCCCTCGAAAGGTGACACATCATCAAAAATGTTTTCTTGCCCGAAGCATCCAGCCTCCAAAGGCCCTTCAAGTTCCTTTTGTTCCACGAAATCAGCAAATAACAATCCCAATATTTCTCCAAATGTGGGCACGTGGGGCTCAAGGCACATGCATCGAATACTCCATCGTTTTAATGTGGACACAAGACCTCCATATCTCATACGATCCACACACAAGTTTTGATGGTGGGGGCTTTGAGGGGTAAAATTGGTCCTCCAAATGAAGTGAAGCATCCTCTAAAGGGGGAGCGGCCCTTCAAATATTCCAAAAACCCCTCGGATTTTCAAAGTCCAAGTCGGCCTGACTTTCATTAAACAAACTTGTAAGGTCGGCCCTATCTTGTCTCCTTCAAAATAAACTTTATTCACAGGTCATCTCAGTGTATATTTTACTTCAAAATCGATTTTCAAACCCTCAGAGGTCGGCTTCAACTCATTTCAGTGCTTAGATATGAATACCTTATGGCTCAGAAACACCAACTTTACTACATTTCTTCACACAGGTTCTGCTGGGCGCTTTACTGATCCATCCCCAGGCCTTGTGCGCTGGAACCAGAGCCTCAAAACCAGATGTTCAGCAGCTGCTCTTTCAATATGTGGGCAGATCGACCCCTACTTCTGAATTGACACCCTTCATATCGTTGTGTTTTCAGATATGGACTGTTGACAAATGATGGCACAGATTTGACTGGTAGAAAAAATTGATGAAAAAGCCTGGCAAAATCTGTTAGTTTGCAAAGTTTTCCCATCCTAAATTCATAAATCTGCCAGAGGGTCTGAAAGAAAGTTGTTGCGGAAACCTTTATCCCTTACTTCAATTCGGCCTGATCTTTACTCCCTCTGAGTTTCCAGTGCTGATATCCCCATTTCCAGAATTCGTTTTTTAGGATCAATGCCTTTCCTGAATACAGTGACTTTGAAATCTGAATCCCATCGTTGCTATAATTTAGGGATTGTCTATCAGTATGCTGAAATGATACCTATGACATTTTGGTTGATCGTGACTCTGAATAACAACTGATTCTGCACCTGGAGCCAATTCGGATGCCACAACAGGTATATTCCTTGAATTATTAACATCATCCTTGGAGAAGAATTTATCTGCAGCAGACTTAATATCCTCTGATAATAATTGCCCAGCAGCCTAGTTTAAGGAGTAGCATCACTGCAAAGTTTGCACTAGGTAAGTGGGTAACAGTACCTACTCTTCCTCTGAGTCTATAAAAGACAAGGCAGGGTTGTAGGTTTATTCATTCAGTTTTTGAACAGGGAATAGTGAATTAGTTTGCTGTTGTTTTGCTATAGAAAATTTCATTCCAGAATGAATGAGCAAGCAGTAACAGGTTTTGACAGTCCATCCACTGAGTTTCTGTTTTTTACTTTTCACAGTGATTTAGCAAATACTCTGTAATTCTGTTTTTTCCTGCTTAATAACAGTTATATGATTTAAGATAGACATGTGAGTTTCCATTATAAGTTTTCTGCAGTTTTGAGTGACTCTCAGGTTTCAGCTATCTAGTAGTTTTGCATGGGGTCTAGGACACTCTTCCAACAATTAGGCCGAGACATTGGCTGTATTCATGGGCCTGAAACTTATCAATGCAGAGCAATACAAGGATATTATTGTAATTGGAGACTCTGAATTGGTCCTTAAGGGTTTGCGAAACCCGAGCACTTGCAATCACCACAGTATGCAAAGAACCTGTAATCGCACGGTTTGTACTTGTTCAAAGCCCAAGACTATGAATCTATCATAGATAGACTATGACATATACAGTAATGAAAAAGGAGAATCATCAAACAACTATCCCATCCTCCTTCCACCACCACGACTATTGCGTGGGTCTCCACGTGGTGGTAGTGCAGAAGTAGATGCGGATGGCCCTAGTGTTGTAGCTGGAATCCTGGACATGGGGACCACAACAGTGGATGGGGGTGGCCTCTCAACATGATCATCATCATCCAAAAGAACACTCTCCAATTGCTCTAAAAGCAATACTCCATCCTCCAAATTATCCTCCTCCGGATTGTTGTCCCAACACCTCAAGTTTTTATCCGTATGTGCCTCCTCATAGTAATGGGACAACAATTGCAAGTTGTAATGAACATAGACCAAGCTCTTTGCCTGACCTACATTCAACCTGTTCCTTTTGACACTATAGATGAAACCGTAGGTGTTCCAACACCTCTCTGCAAAAGAAGTGTTCACCACCTGTGAAAGCACCCGTGTTGCCAAACGTTGTCGCTGTGGGGTAGCACCGCCATGCATATTCCACCACTCGAGAGAACTCAGATTCCCTCGATCTCTAATTGCATGGTTCGTCCCAAAGGCACCATTGCTAAGAATGTAATGGCTCAATTGTCTCCTTACGTTGTCACACTCCTCCTCGTCCAAGATCAATTTTTCTAATGCTTCCATATAACACACTTGAACCTCTTGATCTTGGTGTGGTCTTTTCCTGGACCCACCACCAGTTGTTGGTGATGAAAGCACCGATACATGATAGTATTTAGGTGTTAGCACATATGCTAAGGCATGTAGTGGAATATTTAGCATTTCCCACCATTTTTCCACCTCTACACGAATATGATTATAGAGGTTGACATCTCTAGGCTCAACAATGTCTTTAATCTAGCCTAGCATGCTATCCATTTGCTCATACACCTCCCAAATGATTGGCCGATTTGAATCTGCAAACTTGATCATGTGATAAATTGGCTCGGCGAATTGCAAAACATACTGAACCTCGAGAGCTTCCTAGGAAGTGTATGGGAAGCATACGGAAGCGTCCTATGAAGCGTACGAAAGCACTCAGGAAGTGTACAGAGCACATTTTGAAACATGGAGCTTCCAAAAGACCAAAAAACGTCCAAATTTGCTTTGAAGTGCGCTTCCAGGGGAGCTTCTTGGACGCACCCTCTCGGAGCATGCTTCGGGGCTTCGAAGCGGGGGAGAAGCTTCCTGCAACGCTGGTTTAAGGTGCTAGCACCTTAGGGCCTTAAACTTCAAGCCTTAAGAGAGGAATTGCTAGAGTGCAAGCACCTTTGAGCTCTAGCAATTTTTTTTCCTTCCTTAGATTCTTTAAATTAATAGCAACAAGCTTCTAGAACAAAACTTCTAAAGTGCTAGCACTTTAGGGTTTAGGAGTTCACCTTAGATGAGATTTCCTTAACAAATTAATGGATGGAATAGCCTTTTGAGAGGAGGAAGCACTTATGCTCCTTTCTTAGGGTTTACACAAGCAATATACCTTCAATATGAACAAATAAAATTTACCATAAGAGTTCAATACATGAAATGAAATTGCAGATTTTACTTACTTCACCAAGATTAACCAAGCACAAACCCTAATTTGCATAAAATTCCACCAAGAATGAGCTAAGAAACATCCACACTTGTCCTCCAAAGCTAGTGCATGAGTAAAAGAGACCAATATTGCCCAAGATGGCAAAAATTTCAGACCAAGTCTCTCTTGTGTGATAGAAACTTATGCTGAAAATGAAATGGTGGCTAGCCATACTTATATGGGAAATCCTAGCCACCAAAAGACTTTATCCAAAAGTCATGTCTCTTCACAAGAGGGCCAACTTGTTAATTTTCCCTTTCAAATTACAAAAATTCATTTTTTACAAAAAGTAAACCCTAGAAGGGTGACATCATCCCTTCTTAGGGTGACGCTAGCCTCAAGAGAGAGACATCAAGGCTGAGAAGGTGGAACGTTGGGCCTCAAAAGGCCATATGTCACTCTTCCATGGGCTAAAGTGTTTGTTGCATGCCTTCTCCATCACTTCATCAAGCTGGCCATCAAACCCTAGCCCTAGATGACGTCATGGGCTTAGTGGGTGACGCTAAGCCTCCAAAGGCTAACGTCCAAGTGGGAGATGGTGGGAGGCTCATTGTCTATCCATGCCAAAGCGCCTCCAAAGGCAACGACCTCCTTCTTCAAGGTGCAAACGCTCATCAAAAAATTGCCCCAGACGTGGGGTCTTGCATCCATCCTTGGGCTCCAAAGCCCTCATGAAGGTCCGAATGAAGTCATCTTCTCACGAATACGTATCCATCAAGCAAGGTCCTGCAAAGACAAATAGATGCACCCTCTAAGGGTCCACAAGTCACAAGAATCATGCCAAGTAAGCCATATCTAATACAAGAACCACCCAAACATGTGCATCAGACCCCCTTTTCAAATTAAACAAATGCTCAAAGACCTTATAAGTTTTGTGTAATTTCGGTATGGGAGGGGTGTCACAGTGCCCTATTGGGTAAGCCAATCCCCAAGTCAAGGGAAGTTTCCCGAGAAGAACCTATCTAAGTCATGTAGTGAGTGTGAGGTGGATTTGGGCAAGACTTCTAGGTATAGGGTCCTTGACATACAAGGGTTCGTATTGTCTCATTTATGGGTGCCTTTGTAGAGGGTATGTTGCATCCTTCGTTTTCAGTGTAACCTTTTTCCAAACCCTTTGCCATTTAATTTATTAGAATCTGAACATTGAGTACTATATGCAAGGGAAAGTAAAGAGTACTACAATGCCACTTGAAGTTAGGATACATTGAGTGCCATGTGCAATGGAAAGTAAAAGACACCGTAATGCACCCCCTCAACAAGTGGGACATTTATTAATTATGTGATTTATTTTGCAGGTCCTTCATTTTTTGGAGAAGCATTTCATTGTTCCCAAGACCTAAGGGTGAGCATCTAGAAGGATAATGATTTGATTTAATCTTTTGCCAACTACAATACCTCTAGGGCTTCAACCCCTTCTTCCCGTGAAATGAGGTACGATCCCTTCTTGGGTCAACCGTCAATGAACCCGAAGACCCAAAAGAGAAGGAAACGGAAGAGTAGAATGATGGAAGGTGGTAAGTATGAATGGGAATGATACAATGACCCTTTAAAGAACCACCCACTAGCAACCCCTTTCCCGAGGGTGACCTACTTACTAGGAGACCATGTCACTCACCAAGGTGAAACTAGGCAAAAGGTATAAATTCCAAGCAAATGTTCTATAATCAAGAAAGGATTCTTTGCAACATGCTCAAATGCTTCAAATGTTAAAATGACACTTACCATGATACCGGACTTGTTACCTCGTGGAGCAAGGCCCGTTGTCTTCTTGGACCAAGCCGATGTGGTGGATGTTGCTCTATGGTAGGTGATGAACGATGAGGCGCTCATGAAAAGGAAGGGCCCTCTAGGCTCTGTTGGCGAGCATGACTCTCAACACTCCATGTCTGCTACATGTAGGCCTCAAGAAATAATCTCCTTAGTTACCCCTAGCATAGGGGGGTAACAAAACCTATCACCGTGTGTTCAAAGAAGGGGAAAATTTTCACAAAATTGAGTATTCCCACATACTCTGGATTTAACATAAAAAATTCGATTCCCTAGCCAAAGACGATAGGGATTTGGCACAAGGGAAACTTATGCAAAACAGTGTTTTTTCAACACAAAACTTACCTTAAGAAATGTGCATTTGGAAAAAGAAATAGTTGAATTGACCCATCTCATTAAGAACCTCATGCTTTCGTCATCCCATGGAATTACGTCTTTTCTCTGCCGCCCATGTTTGCTTGAAACCCCCACCTGGCTTACTCCTCGTCTGGCGCACACTCCAGCTTTTAAGTGTTACCCGACTTCCATAATGTTGGAATGTGGGAGATCTTCTCTCTGTTCTCACTCATCGTCAGCCATGTTCTTCCTGATTAGTGCTTCCGTGCCAAATTTCACTTACACACATACACCATCTATGAAATTCATAAATTGCAACGAAGCTAGGGCACTCTGGCTCTATTCTCCACTCGTCCTTCAGTGCTCTTTCGACCATCTCTGTTGGTTCTCGGCGCATTCCTATCTCCTCTTTCACATCAATGGCCAATTAGAGGATATTGGGATCGTAGTGAACATGTGGAGGCACATCAAGCCACCCTTCCAATGCCCCTCCTGTGAAATGCAACAAATTAAAGACACTTTGCGAACTCAAGCCCACGAATTGGAAATTCAGAGGATCAAAACAGTTCAGCTCGAGGACAGACTTCAGAAGCAGGACCAAAAGAAGGACAAGGAGATAACAATGATTCTGAAGGTGGTTCATAGGTAGACTCGTCAAATTCACTCGCTTCAGCATGCCAACAATGAACTCCGACAGGCTTTGCAACGGGGACACTTCTCTCAGCCAATAATTCCTCAACGTCCAGTCTCCTCCAAAGGCTTTCAGGCATCGCTGGAAGTTGACCAAGACTTCCAGCCCAGGCAAGAACAACCAGCCAGATCAGAACATCCACAGGCAGTAGATACCACTCTCAAGCTCAATTAGTTAGATTTATGTTTTGCAAGGTTACCTATATTTTGCACTCTTTTGTCAGAATTTACACTTGGAGGAAGGTTAGCCTTTTTTAAAATCAACAGTGCCAACAGATTGGCAAGAGACAGAACTGTCTCTGCACAGCTAGATGTTGTCTCTCTTTTTTGAAACCTATGTACTTTATTGCTGTCCAGCTCTGCTGCAGCCTCTTTATTAATGCAATCTTGACCGTTCTTGTTAAAATAAATATCCAAATGAATGAGAAAGGGAAAAAAAAGAGAAATCACCCCTTCCCAACAATACAACATTGTTTATTCATTGAGTTGTGGTTTAGCAGCAAGTTAAAGTGCTTGCAATGATAATGCCCCAAGTTCAAAAACCTGTTGAGTTTGCTCCTTGTGCTAACATAATTTGCTAAGAAGATGAGGCTGGGTGCAAGTCTTATGTGACTTTGACAGAATATATACCCCTCCATCACATCTCTTGGCGAATGATTACATGATTGCAAAGCAGATCTTATATCTAGTTCTACAACCTTTCTGATTAATAAAAAGGTTCAAGGTTCAACATGTAATATATATATATTACATGGAAGCAATGCGAACTCTCCTCTATGTTTATTATCAAGGAGAGGTTGTCGTTATGAGTTAGCACGCTTTTACATCAAGGGCATCTAGGCAGCCACAAGATTGCAGCTACACCACTGCAACAGCTTTAAGGAGGACTAGGGAGCAGGCTTTGATCCATGTATGTGTGTAGGTACTAAAATGCAGGCCTTGCATGCTTGACTACCTCCTCGAGGTGCCTCCATGACAATCATAGCGGACCGGAACAGCCCTCGTGGTAATTGATCCTTGGTTGATGCTGAAAAAATCCTAATTCCTCACCGTTTGATGCAACCCGTTTGGGCCAGATGAGTGTGTACCTGCAATGAATTAGATGAAAAATGGATTTTTATGCACCTATTTTTTTAATAAAAAACACCGAGGGTCCACAAGTATCAAAAACTTGAGGGTAGTCTACATAGGAAACCGCACTAAATGGGTAAATACTGAATAACAGTTTTCAAACACGGGAACAAATGTTCTTTGTTAGAGCTAGTATGCACTTTTGAGTTTTGTGTAGAATCTCTTTATTTTATTTCTCCTTTTGGAGCTTTGAAAGAGTGAAAAACTGATACAACTACCTACAAGAACCGCTGGAAATAGGTTTCTTGAAACCGCTGAGCAGTTTCCGAAATGGTTTCAGGGCAAAATCTTGTGAGCGAAACTATTATAAGAGAGATTTAGAAGGGGCAAAAAAGGGGGTAAAGAATACCTTAGAGAGGGTTACTTCCTCCGGCGCATCCATGTCTTCCTCCATCGTTGATGTTTTCGCTAATGGCCTGCAGATCTCTGTGTTCTCGACCCGCGAACCAGCGTCAAGCTACATACGAGGTTATGTTTGCGAGGTTTATTGTTTGAAACTACTCTACTCCGCTTGAAGGTTTTTTAATAAATATTTATTTGGGTTTAAAGTTTGGAATATTGGTGTAAACGTATATAATAAAAAAACAAGTGGGATGCATAAAAAATAAATGTGATGGGGCTCCTTAACATATGTGAGAGTATGAGTATGATGTGGCACAAATTTATTTTACTATTAGCAATTGTTCATGAAGAGGTAAAAAGAAGGTGAAGAGTTTAAAACATTTTATTTTTATATTTTGTTGGGGAATGGAATATAATGAAATATATAAATTTGAAATTAATTGATCCAATAGAAATTTTGTTGGGTTTTTTTGGTTAGGTCTTTGCATAATAAAAGTGAATATAGGGGAAATGGCAGAGATGATAAGGAAATGGTAGAATGATAAATCTGAATTTATTTAGATATATATTGTAGATGGTCATAAGATAGATATATATATATGTAGCTTGAAGTAAATATATATGTGAATTTGAAAAAGAAAAAAAAACAAGTAACACATTATTATATTAATTTTATCTCATTAAAAATTAAAAAAATGTATATGAAAGTATAAATGAAAAGTGTTCTCAAGATTATTAGTAGCAATGGTAAATTTGTCTAGGGGTTGTTGGAGCAAATGGGATCATCCTTTATCTTGAGAGAAAGAAGGAATTGACTTATGTGTGGAGTTTAGGGACAACCACAAATAATCAAGTACATGTGTATGGTCTTCTATAGGGATTGTTATTGATAAATGCAGTTAGAGTGAGGACTTTGATCCTCATTAGCAGTTCGAGCATAATTATCAATCTTAGAAATTCGAAGAAGACACCCTTTGATAGCAAGCTAGCATCACTCATCGTGAGAATTCAAAAAGAAACCCTTCCATTCAAGGAGGTCGCTTTTTTCTAGGTTCTAAGGGCTCTCAACCGACAAGTTGACATCCTCGCAAATGAAGCCACAAAACTAAATGCAAGGATCCTTAAAAAAAAATAGGAGTTTATATGTTCAAGCCATCCCCTAAGCTTATTCATGGTTTATCAAGCATGGGAACATGTTACGAAATCACCTACCAACACATGTCAAGGTAGTCAAGACATCAAGAGATATCAAGCAGGAGAGAGGATGTGAAGGGCATCACTTCTATGCTAGCCTCGCACATGCTAGTCGTTACTCACAACTGACATTTTGAAATCTGTTGTGGAATTTCTCTTTATTCAAGTCGGATAATGGTTCAATATGCAAGTGGCTTGTCCGATGATAGCTCGTGGTGGTAGTAAGCTTTGGTCTAGATTGCCTTCCAGGCAATAATTCCTAATCATTTCTTGCTAGTGTATCAAAGTATTTGTTTAGATGATTCTCTCTTCACATTGGTGCTCTATTCAAGAACCTTATTTTGGTGTTCTATTCTAAAGCTAGGTGTTTAGGGTTTGGGTTCCTTCTTTGTTATCTCTTAGAGGTTTTATTCTTTATTGGGGCTCTAGAATTTGCAGGTTGGCTACTCGTCCACTTTAGTCTGACTCTTCTAATGTAATCCTCTTTCTAGGTTGGCAATTCACTCATGTGTGCAGCATCTGTTTCTAGCGAAATTCAAGGTTGGTCTTTTGGAATTGCTCCTTGAGAAATTTCTTCATCTTCTTCTAACTGGGAAACAAAGAAAGTTCATGATTATGGACTACAATGAAGTGCAAAAATTACACAAGGTATTTCGTAGGCATGAGGAATTTATAAATAATAAGAGAACATCAAATTTATGAGTTACCACCAAGGTTCATGAAAATGAACATCAATGTATATCACATGATGATTTGGTTATGGACATTCTTGTTGAGTAGAAGAGGCAAATTCAAGTTCTAGAAGCTGAATGTTCCATGCTAAGGAACATGGTCTGCAATCTTAGTAAAGACTCACACTTGATTGCCTCCAATTTCAAAATGTCAGTAAATTCAACTCGAGGAGATCTTGAGGAAGAAAAAATTCTTCATCAAATGTTGGAGGATATGGACTTGGGTATCCAGGAATTCCATCCTGCCAACATTCAATGATATGAAGCCAACAATAAACACGCTTTCCATTAGTTTTCATGTTACGTAAAACAATACTTATCCTAGGAATCGTTTTTAGAGTATTTACTAGCAGCGACTTTTTGGAATCCCCAACAAAGTATGACATGGAATTCTATGTTTCTCACATACTATGTATGCTTCTGTTGTTGGTTTTATTTCAGGACAAATCTCTTTTTGTACTATCTCATTGTCCAACTTATCTACAACTTTTTCTAATGTAATTTTCATTAGTTTAAGTTAAAAAAACAATGTTAAATTTATTTGGTTGACAAGTGTGGGCGGGTAGTTCTTGATCCCAGAGGAAAACTATAAATTTATTTTACCTGGGGATTAGAGGAGACCATATGTAATCAAGTAGAGGTATTAACATTACTTCGAGGGCTAATGCATTTAAAGCATCATGGAATACGACAATTCTCAGTGATTGGGGACTCATCGGTGATTATTCATCGTATGCATTTCAATACACTCCCTTAAGAGCCTTCTCTAAGCAGAAAATCATCAGAGCCAAGAGACTAGCTAAAAGATTTTAACAATGTGAATTCTATCAAGTATTAAGGCACTTCAATCACATTGTGGACAAATATGCAAATGAAGGGGTTGGTATGCCTTTGGGAACTATTAGAACAACTAAGGGGAGCATGTCAACCCATCATCTACCATGATACAAGCGTAATTAACCAAGCCAAAAATCTACCACACATGTATTAAAGACAAGTGGCAAGAAGATTGAAAGGTGGTACGGGATTAAATAGGAGGCATTACTCTTTCGTTATGTCGTGTTATATGATGGAGGTGGGAGACTTAAATGTTAAGGGGATGGGATTTTGAGCCTCATGTGGCATTAACCTCAGTCGAGAATGGGAATTGTAGAAAGACCATTTCCCCTTTGCTCTCATTTTCTAAAACATATTTCACCTAAGTTCCCACCAGTTTGTTGTGCCTTGCAGTAGAGTATTAGACCTATTTGGAGAGATAGGCCTCGTCTTGGTTTAGGGGTGATCATTTGGAATACCAAACAGTGTGATGGTTTGTGTCCATCTAATCGTAAAGATATGGAGAACTCCCATGGTCACTCCAACCAATGTGTTGTATGTGATTCACGTCTCTATAGAGGTGTTAGGAGGTGTGAGAGACACATTGAAGAAGTACATGATTGTTTCTCTCTGTACACAAAAAGATGGGAAGGTTGGAGGAAGGATCAACAACGAAGAAGTGCCTTGGAAGTACAAGCAATGTAGAGACAAACATTGGGGATCAACTGGCAAGTAAATACAATTCCAAGCTAGTAGAGGCAAATTATAATTAGCGTGGGAAACAATTCCTAGAAAAATGTGTTGATGTTTTGTAGCTTTGGGAGGTATTCCCACAAGTGGCCTTGATGTCAGGCATGTGGGAATCCTCATTGGCACCTCGTTGCACTTTCGTTTAAGAGAAAATGCCCTTGAAATGGAGTTAGGGCTTCATGGGCTTGATGATGGCCTTTGTGGGCTTATGTTGGGGCTTCACACCCACATGGAGCAATTAATTATTCTAATTTAATGTTGAGTTGTCTAAGGGCTTCTCACATATGCCATTTGAGTTGTATAAAAGGATATCAAGGTGAGAGGTGAAACTTAATGCCATTATGACATTCTTCTTGGAGTGACAAGTGTGGTGACTTCATTCCATACATGGAGGGAGGCTGAAAGGCCTCGGATCCGTTGTTTGTTATTGTTTTGGTTAGGTTTCCTTGGTGAAGAGGGCCGAGTAGGGCAGCAGTAAGGAAGAGTCTAGTCACAGGCTTGTTGAGGGCTGGAGTAGGGGTCGGCTAATCTAGAGGAGGCAACTAGTAGTCAAGGTCTTATAGAGTTATTTGCCACCTAATTATTAGGTCATTATCACTTAAAGATCACCCAATCACTAGGTCATTATCCCCTAGAAATCCTTCATTTTAACCCTTAAAACCTACCATTTTTCCCTAAGTTTCCAGCGAAATTCCAACTTGGTCACCCTTTTCCTTCACTAAGGGTGCAACCAAAATGGATGGTCACTCCTTTTGGCCTGCCAAGTAGTGATTGATCGCTCTATCTATGTGTCTAGGGAGCGACCAAGACTAGAAGCTCCTATTTTTGGATTTGGTTTCGATGGATGAGACTTCCCACTGATTTCTCAAGGTTTAGCCTCAAGAAGGCTTCCATTATGAGCTTGAGAATCTTATCCTAGTAACTATATGGCCTTATCCCTAAAGCCCTATAAAAACCAAGCCATTTCCCATGGAAAAAGGGATGAGGAAAGAGCTAGCAAAGTTGCTCTGGTGATTTGGTTGCAAGACTTGGGCAAGGAGCTTGGAAGGAGGCCATCTCTTCAGTCTATATCTGTAAGTTGTAATATTGCTTCTTTGATTAATAAAAGACATACTGGATGTTTCCCTCTATCTAATTGTTCATATAAGTTTATGTATTCATTGGTAGAGAATTAGTATAATTATGTGTTATGATATATTATTAGATATGTTGTCAATCCATGCATGATTGCTTTGATCTTTGGGAGATTTTTGTCTTCTTTGGTTGTTTTCATGTATGAATCAGATCTAGGAACATCCTTAGTTTATGTCTCTATTGTTGTCTTGGGCGTTGGTAGAACCTAAGGGAGCTCAGCTCCTGCAGGGTGAAAAATCCCTACAACAGACTAGCGACCATATTGGGGAGTTTTTCTCCATGTATTAATCCCATTAGATTGTTGAATTTTTTAATCTTCTTTCTAGAGATCTCTGCCCTTTTAAGTGCTCTTGTTCCATCCCAATCATTTCCCCACTCTTTTCTAAGTCTAGTTGAAGAAACCCATATCCCATATATGTTAGATCTCATATAGATCCACCCTTTTTTCATTTCCCAGGTTCAGTCACCCTTTCCCTGTGTAAACAAAGCGACCAACCTTCTTTGGTCGCCCTTTGTGCTCTATTAGGGAGCGACCAACCTCCTTTGGTCACCCTTTTGTCTCTATAAAGGAGGGACCACCCATCCTCCTAGGTTAACCAAGTGTGACCATACCTTTTGGTCACCTTTTCTCCCTTCACAGGGAGCGACCAACCTCCTTTGGTCGCCCTTTTGGCTCTATAAAGGAGTGACCAGCCATCCTCCTGTGTTAACCAGGTGTGACCATACCTTCTAGTCGCCTTTTCTCCCCTCACAAGGAGTAATCAGGTCGCTTTGTCTCCCTTTTCAAGAAGTGACCATCATCTTGAGAACCCCTTTTTGAAGAGTTATCCTTCAAAAACCCCACTAAAATCTATTTGTTGTTGCCCTCTTCAACACTCCAGATCCATCTTGGATCTGCCTTAGATTTCTTGCTGTGAATTTTACAATTTGTTGTGAAATTTTTTACATTTTTCTTGAAAAAAATTCCTCTCGTTTTGTATGCCACTCATCTATCATCTTGTTGAACTTCTTGTTGTATTGGCATGACTATAACTATCTGCCTTGATCTCCACAAGTAGTCGACATATCCTTGGCATCTCCCTAAGAGATTGTTTGGAGAAATTTGTCTTTGATTGTTTTCCCACTCTTGTTTTGATTGCTTTGAGTGTTGATTGCTTTTCAGTCATTTGGAAGACTTTTTTTGAGTTTTGAAGCCTTGACTTTTGCGTGTTTCAATTTGGAATCTTTGCTTTCTTCTTTCTTATCTACTTTTTTGTGCATTACACATTATAGATTGAAATAAAAGAAATAGAAGGAATTCCTTTCAAATTGCAATTACTTGAAAATAAAAAGAGAAAGCATAAAAATTTGTTGGAGTGTTTTTCAAAAGTAGCTTAGGAAAGTTGTTTGCTTTCAGTTTGCAAAACTTCATTTCATTGTTTGGCATTGTTCTCCATTTCATTGAAAAGAAAATTAAGATTGCATGTTGTTGAGTGCTTAGTTGTCATTATAAACGAGTAAAGAACTCCCCTCCTTACTTTAGCTAGCTTTCAACGAAAAGGAATTATTGCATTGCATCATTCAATGCGCCTTTTTAGAGTCGAGTCCTTTACACATCATTAGTTTCACTACCGCACCCTTGAGTAAACCAACAACCATAAAACCAAGCGCTTAATAAAATTGTTCTAACAACTTTTCTTTCTAGAGCCTATACATCAACAGTAAATCAGGATAGAGCTTTGGAATAGGTTGTGAGGTGAACTCTCCAAAGCACCCAAAATCAACTTAGAATCTTACGATAGGGAGAGAAAATCCAATTTTCGTATAAGCATAGTTGGGACCCCCCTCTCACACAGGGGTTAAACACAAGGTCACATTTGGGAGAGCAGCAGAGATTACCCCTCTGAGGTTTAACCAAACGTAGTGGAACGTTAGTATATTGGGGGTTCTTCTTGAGAATTGACTGTTTTCATTTGGTCTCGGAACTTCATGAATCTCGAAACCATTCGAGGTCCTTTGGAGATTTTTTCGGTCCTCTTGGAGAATTTTAGACTTGATATCTTGCCCATACTTTTAGACCCAAATGTCGATTGTACCCACCCAGAGGCTGACTACGAGTTGGTAAACCTAATGGCCATAATCATTAGGGTCTATACACAAGGTGACGGTGAAGAGGAGTCTTCATTGTACCTAGGCCAGACATTGGTCAAACTCACTCGGGCTCCTTGGAGGGTCACCCACGGTTCTCATCGTAAGGGGAATTGCACGAGGGCGTAAGTTCATTAAGTAGGTTGCCAACATAATTGATCCACCCGCTCATCCCATCCCCTTCTCACGTGTTCTCGCGATGTTGGATTTCATCACCAACTAGTACGTTCATTGTGAGAAGTTATTGGTTTGTTTGGTTTGTTTCCTAGATTTTCTAGCGCGTGTTCTTTGTTTTCTTAGTGGACCTTAGGATTGAGTTTGTATCTATGGCGTTGGTCCCTGGGTATACCAATGAAGGAATCCCTTTTATGGGGATACCATTTGCTTCTCCTTCTATGGGACACGTTGGTCCACCTTACATTGCAACTTTGACTCTTCCTGGTCTCACGATTGGGTTACCATTTTGGTTGTTTTCCACTCTAGTGAACGTAAATGCTCCTAGTGCTTCGTATCTAAACACTCCACCCTAGGATCATCAACCTCATGTCAATACTATGCCTTCTTCACCCGTAGGGTCTTCTTCCCGTTCTTCCTCTTCGCCTAGTGAAAGCTCTACAACTAGTAACCAGGTGGATAAGAAGAAGAAGAAATGGAAGATTAAGAAGAAGAAAATTAATAAAGAGGGAAATCTTCCAACCATTGTCGGACATGTTGGAAGTGATCAACTAGCCTCTGGGCATCATGTTGGAAGTGTTGATGATGATGTCGAGTCTAAATAGAAGAATCACAAGCCCAAATTCCCTTGTAGGCTTTGTAAGGGTGATGACCTTCTCAAGGATTGCCCTGGTATTCCCAAGGTCGTAGAAGTGTGGTCTCGTGTTTCTTCTCAATCCACGTCATCAACCGCTGCAAGTCATGTTGGTGACAACCCATCAACTAGTAATTAGGTTGGAAGTAAGAAGGATAAAGTCAAATTTCCTTGCTTGTTATGTAAGGAGATGCACTACACCTACCTTTGTCCTCGCATGGATGAAGCTTCATATATGTTGAAAAAGATTGTTGATGTTTAGCAACAACTTCCAACAGGTTACCCTAAACTTTCTCTCAACCCGCCATTAGTTGATGAACTAGTCAATTTGGTTCCCTCCTCGATTAGTCCAGTCAATCAAGTGGTCAATCTGGTTTGATCCTTAGTTGACCTAGTGGATAAAGTGGTCGATCAGATTCTGTCATCGGTCGATCCCACTCTTCCATCAAAGAGTGAAATCCAAGTGATCGAGTCGAGTACCTCCTCGGTTGATCCAGTCCATCAAGTGGTCGATTTGATATCCCCATCGATCGATCCCACTCCTCCTTTGATGAGTGAAGATGTCGCTCATGTATTTCTTGTCAATACATATTTGTCCAAACTAGGGGGCATTCCACCCATTCCAACAACACCCCCCCAAGCAATGTGATTACCATTGATTAGAATGCTCTAACATAACCTCATATTCCTTCTTAAGCGCCTTTTCAAATTGTTGTCCAGATTTTTGGTAGGCATATTCCTAAGACTATAATAGACGAAGGAGCTTCTGATAACATCCTATCCTCGAATGCTTGGAAAGCTCTTGGTTCACCTCAGCTTGTGTCGGTGACTCAGAATCTGTTGGCTTTCAACAGAAGGGTTAGTCAACTTTTAGGGATCCTTCCTCAGTTTCTTGTTACTTTGGGAGGAAAAATGGTCTGCAATGATGTGATGGTATTCCACGACCCCTTGGACTTTATTTTCTCCTTGGGCGAGACTATGTTTATGCCATGAAAGCTTTTGTGTCCACACTCTTTCGAGTGACGTGTTTCCCTCATAATGGACACATGGTGACCATAGTCCAGCTTTCATTCATTGGCCCTCATATGATGGTCAACCATCAGTCTTCCCTGAATGGCATTTATATGCCAACGTCATCCCCCCCTGCAGGTCAATTATGTGGAAACTTGTCCCAAGCATTCAACTCTGAATGAGAAGGAATCTCTCCCTTCTTCTGACTTAGATCTGGTAGTTGACAAGGTGATCTCTTCGATAGGGATTTTAAAGCCTGATCTCCCTAACCCTATCGCGCCCCTCGACATGTATTCCTTCCAGAGCAGTATTCTTTTGTCTTGCGAAGATCTCTTGAAATCCATGATCAAGGTTTGTTCCTTGACATGTATTCCTCCCAGAGTATTTTCCTCTTGGAATCCATGATCAAGATGATAGCTTCGAGCATAGTTCTTTTATTGTGTCAAGCTCGTTAAAAAATGAAACAACTAGTAACGAGCATAATTATTTTCATGTGTCAAGCTCGTTAGAAAATGAAATAGCTAGTAACGAGCATGATTCTTTTCATGTGTCAAGCTCGTTAAAAAATGAAACAACCGCCTCTCTCGTTGAGTCGAGTCTTCCATTACAACTTGTAGTTGAACCTTCATTTTGTCTACCTATGACAATTGATCCTCTTTCTTCGTCTGGTGAACATTTTCCTATTAGTAGCCAACAATCTAATTTGGCATAGAAATTGGCAACGAGAAAAGAGTTGGAAGATGAAATGAACCTTGGGGGGCATGTCTCCAGCCTTTAATAATCATGCTGGAGTTAAGTCGTTAACTTCTCAAGCTGGGGGCAAGCACCCACCTTTGGACTATACATTTAGAAGTGTCAAGCATAGTTAGTTTTCGGTTTTAAGCTCATTAAAACAATGAAACCAGTTATGAACATAGTTTTCCTAGTTTCAAGCTCGCGAAAAAATGAAACCTACCCAAGCATAGTTTTACTTTGTTTCAAGCTTGTGTAAAAATGAAACCAATCTCGAGCTTAGTCTTTTTTCTTTCTCATGCTTGTAAATACATGAGAATAAGTTACCAAGCTTAGTCGTTGTTCTTTCTCATGCTCGTTAATACATGAGAATAGGTTATTGAGTATGCTTTTATCTCTTTTTCAGACTGGTAAAAGTTATACGAAAAATGAACTCTTTGGAATCTCCTTTAAGCTCTTTTCAAACTCTCTAAACATGAAAAGATTGTCGAGTGAGCTTGTTTCCTTTTACACTCGTTAAAAGGTTATAAAGGGCGTCTTTCAATTGATAGTTTACCCCTTTTTCGACCTTGTTAGACTAATTACGAAAAATGAATACTCTAGTCAAGCATGATTATAAGAGTTCTCCTAGGTATTGTTTTATACTTTTTCGGACCTTGGGGACTAACTTTACGAAAAATTCCATTACAGAGTCTTCTTTACGACCCTTTCATACTCTCTAAACATGAAAAGGCCGTCGAGTTTACCTTCTTTGGGCTCGTTAAACTTTACATCGAAGGACCCACACATGGGACCGAACCCCTCCTTCTTCAGGTTCGTTAAAAATATGTCAAGGGAATCATCGCTAGATGAGCTATATCAAGCATCTATTATCCTCCTCTAGCTCATTTAACTAGAAATAGGTACTCGTCGTGTATGGTGGGGAGTTTTTAGAGGGTTTTTATGTCTTGTTATCTTCATTATCTAGCAGTCATTACTACTTTGAGTCACCCTTGAACAATGCACCTATTCTATCAACATATATAACAGTCGGGTCATCCATTCTCTCCCATTGACCACCATTTCCATTATGTGTCACGTTCCCATTATAGGTCCATGACTATCATTATGGTATTCATCTGAGTTAATGTTGTCGAGTCAAATTCTTTGTCGTGCATACTTGTTCAAGGGAAGTTTCCCTGTGTTGGCCACCTGCATTCCTTTTTTGCCTCTTTTTCTCGGCCATCCATGCGTTAGTTGTGCTATATTATTATGCTCTTCACACTATCTACCTGTACATGTTTCGTGTCAATTGATGGGGGATACATCAAGGCCCTCCTTCGACAGATTTCACCCTATCGACTACAACTCATTATCCAAGATTGAAATCTAGAAACCCATCAATACCCTGGAACTTGCATGCATCAGTGGCAGGTCTCCTTGCATTTTGACATCGGGTTTACATTATTGGCTCATGTCGAATGAATCTACAAGTGTTCGACGTCAACTCCTTTATGCACACTTTGTAGATTGTACTAGGTATCTTGGGTTCCATCATCGTCATCGGTGGATTCCCTCGTGTCTGTTAACGATATATATTAATGATCGGTAATCAGACGATTTCTACCATGCTCGAATTTAGCACATTTATTCGCATGTTGTAGATTCATACCATTTGGATCAAGGACGAAGACCCCGGGAAAGATCACACTTATGTTAGATGATATTCTTTCCCAAGTTGCGATGGAGAATATTCATGATCACTTCACAGATTGCTCAGTTATTGAGTCTTCTCACTGATTTGTATGATGTGACATAGATCCACACTTGTACTTGGTCGTGGCTATGATTTCACTTGTGTCTTGCATCCACAGTGTATACTTTTGTGGCCATGATCGAGTCATGATTGGTTATTGATGGATCCACGATGTATTTTGTTATGGCCATCATCCCATCACTTGTGTCATGCATGGATCTACAATATATTTATGGTGACTATTCTCTCGTCTTTCTTATCGAGCATGGGTATGCTCGCCTCGAGGATCTTTTTCTGCAGGATTGGCGATGCTCTTCTCCAAGCTTCTTTGCCAAAAGCTCTGCGACTTGATTTATAAAGTGTTTCGACCATCAGACACCTCTTCTAACCTCACACTTTAGGAGACATCTATTATAGAGCTATTTGCCACCTAATCATTAGGTCATTATCACCTAAAGATCACCCAATCACTAGGTCATTATCCCCTAGAAAACCCTCATTTTAACCCTTAAAACCTACCATTTTCCCTTGAGTTTCCAGCCAAATTCCAACTTGATCACCCTTTTACTTCACTAAGGGTGCGACCAAAAGGGATGGTCGCTCCTTTTGGCATGCCAAGGAGCGACCGATTGCTCTATCTATGTTTCTAAGGAAGGACCAAGACTAGAAGCTCCTATTTTTGGATTTGGTTTCGATGGATGAGACTTCCCACTGATTTTTCAAGGTTTAGCCTCGTGAAGGCTTCCATTATGAGCTTGAGAATCTTATCCTAATAACTATATGGCCTTATCCCTAAATCCCTATAAAAACCAAGCCATTTCCCATGGAAAAAGGGATGAGGAAAGAGCTAGCAAAGTTACTCTAGTGATTTGGTTGCAAGACTTGGGCAAGCAGCTTGGAAGGAGGCCATCTCTTCAGTCTATATCTGTAAGTAGTAATATTTATTCTTTGATTAATATAAGACATACTGGATGTTTCCCTCTATCTATTTGTCAAGTCTTCCATTACAACTTGTAGTTGAACCTTCATTTTGTCTACCTATGACAATTGATCCTCTTTCTTCCTCTGGTGAACATTTTCCTATTAGTAGCCAACAATCTAATTTGGCATAGAAATTGGCAACGAGAAAAGAGTTGGAAGATGAAACGAACCTTGGGGGGCATGTCTCCAACCTTTAATAATCATGTTGGAGTTAAGTCGTTAACTTCTCAAGCTGAGGGCAACCACCCACCTTTGGACTATACATTTAGAAGCGTCGAGCATAGTTATTTTTTGGTTTTAAGCTCATTAAAACAATGAAACCAGTTATGAACATAGTTTTCCTAGTTTCAAGCTCGCGAAAAAATGAAACCTACCCAAGCATAGTTTTACTTTGTTTCAAGCTTGTGTAAAAATGAAACCAATCTCGAGCTTAGTCTTTTTTCTTTCTCATGCTTGTAAATACATGAGAATAAGTTACCAAGCTTAGTCGTTGTTCTTTCTCATGCTCGTTAATACATGAGAATAGGTTATTGAGTATGCTTTTATCTCTTTTTCAGACTGGTAAAAGTTATACGAAAAATGAACTCTTTGGAATCTCCTTTAAGCTCTTTTCAAACTCTCTAAACATGAAAAGATTGTCGAGTGAGCTTGTTTCCTTTTACACTCGTTAAAAGGTTATAAAGGGCGTCTTTCAATTGATAGTTTACCCCTTTTTCGACCTTGTTAGACTAATTACGAAAAATGAATACTCTAGTCAAGCATGATTATAAGAGTTCTCCTAGGTATTGTTTTATACTTTTTCGGACCTTGGGGACTAACTTTACGAAAAATTCCATTACAGAGTCTTCTTTACGACCCTTTCATACTCTCTAAACATGAAAAGGCCGTCGAGTTTACCTTCTTTGGGCTCGTTAAACTTTACATCGAAGGACCCACACATGGGACCGAACCCCTCCTTCTTCAGGTTCGTTAAAAATATGTCAAGGGAATCATCGCTAGATGAGCTATATCAAGCATCTATTATCCTCCTCTAGCTCATTTAACTAGAAATAGGTACTCGTCGTGTATGGTGGGGAGTTTTTAGAGGGTTTTTATGTCTTGTTATCTTCATTATCTAGCAGTCATTACTACTTTGAGTCACCCTTGAACAATGCACCTATTCTATCAACATATATAACAGTCGGGTCATCCATTCTCTCCCATTGACCACCATTTCCATTATGTGTCACGTTCCCATTATAGGTCCATGACTATCATTATGGTATTCATCTGAGTTAATGTTGTCGAGTCAAATTCTTTGTCGTGCATACTTGTTCAAGGGAAGTTTCCCTGTGTTGGCCACCTGCATTCCTTTTTTGCCTCTTTTTCTCGGCCATCCATGCGTTAGTTGTGCTATATTATTATGCTCTTCACACTATCTACCTGTACATGTTTCGTGTCAATTGATGGGGGATACATCAAGGCCCTCCTTCGACAGATTTCACCCTATCGACTACAACTCATTATCCAAGATTGAAATCTAGAAACCCATCAATACCCTGGAACTTGCATGCATCAGTGGCAGGTCTCCTTGCATTTTGACATCGGGTTTACATTATTGGCTCATGTCGAATGAATCTACAAGTGTTCGACGTCAACTCCTTTATGCACACTTTGTAGATTGTACTAGGTATCTTGGGTTCCATCATCGTCATCGGTGGATTCCCTCGTGTCTGTTAACGATATATATTAATGATCGGTAATCAGACGATTTCTACCATGCTCGAATTTAGCACATTTATTCGCATGTTGTAGATTCATACCATTTGGATCAAGGACGAAGACCCCGGGAAAGATCACACTTATGTTAGATGATATTCTTTCCCAAGTTGCGATGGAGAATATTCATGATCACTTCACAGATTGCTCAGTTATTGAGTCTTCTCACTGATTTGTATGATGTGACATAGATCCACACTTGTACTTGGTCGTGGCTATGATTTCACTTGTGTCTTGCATCCACAGTGTATACTTTTGTGGCCATGATCGAGTCATGATTGGTTATTGATGGATCCACGATGTATTTTGTTATGGCCATCATCCCATCACTTGTGTCATGCATGGATCTGCAATATATTTATGGTGACTATTCTCTCGTCTTTCTTATCGAGCATGGGTATGCTCGCCTCGAGGATCTTTTTCTGCAGGATTGGTGATGCTCTTCTCCAAGCTTCTTTGCCAAAAGCTCTGCGACTTGATTTATAAAGTGTTTCGACCATCAGACACCTCTTCTAACCTCACACTTTAGGAGACATCTATTATAGAGTTATTTGCCACCTAATCATTAGGTCATTATCACCTAAAGATCACCGAATCACTAGGTCATTATCCCCTAGAAAACCCTCATTTTAACCCTTAAAACCTACCATTTTCCCTTGAGTTTCCAGCCAAATTCCAACTTGATCACCCTTTTACTTCACTAAGGGTGCGACCAAAAGGGATGGTCGCTCCTTTTGGCCTGCCAAGGAGCGACCGGTTGCTCTGTCTATGTTTCTAAGGAACGACCAAGACTAGAAGCTCCTATTTTTGGATTTGGTTTCGATGGATGAGACTTCCCACTGATTTCTCAAGGTTTAGCCTCGTGAAGGATTCCATTATGAGCTTGAGAATCTTATCCTAATAACTATATGGCCTTATCCCTAAATCCCTATAAAAACCAAGCCATTTCCCATGGAAAAAGGGATGAGGAAAGAGCTAGCAAAGTTACTATAGTGATTTGGTTGCAAGACTTGGGCAAGGAGCTTGGAAGGAGGCCATCTCTTCAGTCTATATCTGTAAGTAGTAATATTGCTTCTTTGATTAATATAAGACATACTGGATGTTTCCCTCTATCTATTTGTTTATATAAGTTTATGTATTCATTGGTAGAGAATTAGTATAATTATGTGTTATGATATACTATTAGATCTGTTGTCAATCCATGCATGATTGCTTTGATATTTGGGATATTTTCATCTTCTTTGGTTGTTTTCATGTATGAATCAGATCTAGGAACATCCTTAGTTTATGCCTCTACTCTTGTCTTAGGCGCTGGTAGAACCTAAGGGAGGTCATCTCCTGCAGGGCAAAAAATCCCTACAACACAAGGAAGAGTAGGTCACAGCATAGGAGAGGCTCGACCTAATGGGAGAAGCTAGCCGCAACCTATAGGAAGACTCGACCAACCTAGGAGAGGCTACTGTAGGCTTGTAGAGGGCTCGACCTACAAGGAGAGAGCATAAACATACCTATAGGGTGGTCTCTAAGGTAGTCACGAGCACATGAAGCTAGTACATCAAGATAGGGAGACTCGACCTAGTGGTTTAGGACCGTAACAACCAAGTGTTGGGACAATTTTGAGCATTTATGGGCAGTGTTGGGGGCTATTACAACCATCCTAGCAACAATATTGAGGGTTTCCATTGGGGCTGTAACAACCAGGACAACATCATACCTTGAGGACAGTGGACAACATCATACCTTGAGGACAGTTTGAGGAGTTGTTACAGGTGTGTAACAACAATTGTATAAGGCTACTACGACAAAGGAAAAATGGGACTATTACAATAATAACAATCGACATACTTAAGGGCAATTTGAGGGTTGTTTTGGAGTACTATAACAACAAGACTGGCGGGCCAAGACATCAGACTAGGAGAAAGTTTGAGAGTTGATCGAGTACTGTAACAGTTGTGTTACAATAGCTCCTTTTGGGCACCTTTTTAGGACCTAGACTTTCCCAAGTATAGGGTTGATTGGTGAGCAGAGAGAGGAGCAGGGTAGGGGTTGGAAGGACTCAACTGCTACTTAGGAACCTTAACTAAGGACAGTGGATAAGGATGGAAGGACTCAACTAGACTTGGACACAGAAACCGAGATGGTTTTGTAAGTGTTATTGGTATATTTCTTTATGTAATAATTGGGCAATTGTCCCTGGTACGGAAGCCCATTGTTCTGGATTTAAGAACAAATGATTTTGGGCATTAAATTCCTATGTACTATGTATGATTCAATTGTTGTTTTATTTTTTGCTGTGTTGACTAGTTAGGAATCTCAGTGTGTTTATGTTTACAATTCAAAATTTGTAATTTTGTGTATTTGGTTGAGAACATAAACTAGATCTGAGGTGTGTGTGTGTGCATCGGTCTGGGTGCACTACATAATTTAACATGGTATCAAAGCTTGAGTTTCTGAGAAGGGAAGTTGGATCTGAGTTATTTACACAAGTTACAACTCCAAGAGATAGTTGTAGTAGTGTTGAGAAGCTGCTCTTGAGCGAGCTACAGTGACAGTTGCAGGTAGTAGCATGTTAGATGGTCTTTAGTTTGAGACATGGAGCAGATCATTCATATGAAGAGTTGTGGACTATTGCATCTTGGTGGTGTGGCGGGTAGGGACTTTTGGTGGATTGGCAGAGAGCTCGATTCGTAGTAGTATGTTGTGTGGTGGGTTGCCAACTCCGTGGATGGACTTCTGGGATTTTGTCATAGTGAGTTGCAATGGGTGTAGCTCGGGTGCTTTGGTACGGACAAGACAACTTCATCTGTATGGAAGGTTGATGATATAGAGTCTTTGTCAGGATAGAGAGTTACATATGGTCGAGGTGCGACAATGTATGAGGTATTTGACCTAGGAGGACGAGGGCACTTGCAGAGATGAGTTTTGGATGTCTAGAGTGGTCCAGACTGAGTGTCCATCCACGGCTTGGGACTGCTTTAGAAAGAGGACACAAGTTCAATTGCAACATGAAGAGTTTGTTACTTGGATAATGGACTTGAGAAGAAGTTCATTGGATGGTCGTGGCCGGGGTAAGTGGGATGCTTACCTTAGAGTATTGCACAATTTTATACATTGGGAGCCACCGACATATGACATGGGCACATGATTTGTTCAAAAGATTCATAGTGTTTGACTCAGGTTTGTACATGGAGCTTGATATGGAGACCATACATGTAGTACAGGGATCTGGAACAATGGTATTCTAAATGGAATCAAGGAATGTGTTGAGAGTGACAAATGTGTTATGGGTGCCAGGAGTGTGTTCTCAGCCTCAAGGATCGAGGATAATGGTTATGCAATTTTGTTTTAGGATGGACATGTGTTATCTAGAGGGTCTAGCTTAGACACAACATTGGTCTTGGAGTTAGAGAGAACAACATGTATAGGAAGAAGGGACAGCTTGTGCGAGCCATGACCAACAACAACATAGTGATAGTGGACAGGGAGCATGTAGCTACGAAAGTTATGTAGACTTAGAGGGAGATCGACTTTTGAGGGAGAGTTAGTTGTTTAGAGGGAGTCTACCTTCAATTCCATATGGGAGAGAGGCATCTTCCAAGACTGTCAGGAAGGTGTCATGGGTTGAGATAGCTAGGCAGGATGCTCAAAAGTGGGAGGCTTCTAGGAGCAGGGTGTCTTCCAAGATAGGATCATTCCATACAATAGGATTTGCTTTAGTGATAGAGGAAGCAACCAATCGGGTGGATTGGAGAGTAATTGTGGTAGCAGATCCAGTGTGGGAGATAGAGATATCTCCAGATGATGGAGGATGGAATACCTCCCTCGCTAAGAGGGAGTGTTGATGTTTTGTAGTTTCAGGAGGTATTCCCACAAGTGGGCTTGATGTCGGGCATGTGGGAATCCTCGTTGGCACCTCATTGCACTTTCATTTAATAGAAAACGCCCTTGGAATGGAGCTAGGGATTCATGGGCTTGATGATGGGCTTTGTGGTCTTGTGTTGGGGCTTCACACCCACATGGAGCAATAAATAATTCTAATTTAATGTTGAGTTTTCTAAGAGCTTCTCACACACCCCCTTTGAGTTGTATAAAAGGAGATTAAGGTGAGAGGTGAAACTTAATGTCATTGTGACATTCTTCTTGGAGTGACAAGTGTAGTGACTTAAGTCCAACCATGGAGGGAGGCTGAAAGACCTCAGATCTGTTGTTTTGTTATTATTTTGGGAAGGTTTCTTTGGTGAAGAGGGCCGAGTAGGGCAACAACAAGGAAGAGGCCAACCACAGGCTTGTTGAGGGCCAGAGTAGAGCTTGACTAAGCTAGAGGAGGCAGTTGGAAACCAAGGAAGAGTAGGTCGTAGTATAAGAGAGGCTTGAATTGTTAAGAGAAGCTAGCCAAATTCTAGAGGAAGACTCAACCAGTTTAGGAGAGGCTATTCCAGGCTTGCGGAGGGCTCAACCTGCAAGGAGAGAGTAGTGATATACCTGTATGGTGATCTCTGAGGCAATCACATGCACAAGAGGCTAGTATAGTGGACTAGGGAGGCTCAACCTAGTGGTTTAGGATAACAACCAAGTGTTGGGACAACTCTAGGTAGTGTTGGGGGCTGTTACAACCAACCTAACAACAATATTGAGGGCTACCATTAAGGCTGTAACAATCAGGACAACGACAAACCTGGTGGATAGTTCAAGGGTTGTTCGAGAAGCTGTTATAGGTGTGTAACAACAGTTGTAGAAGGCTTCTACAACAGAGGAAAAGGGGGCTTGTTACATCATTAACAATGAACATAGTTGAGGGTAGTTTGAGGGTTGTTCTCGAGGACTAGGACAACAAGACTGGTGGGCCAAGACAACATACTAGGAGCAGTTTTGAGAGCTGATTGAGGGTTGTAGCAGGTGTGTTACAACAACTCCTTTTGGGTGCCTTTTGAGGACCCGAACATACCCAAGTATAGGGTTGATTGGTGAGCAAGGATAGGAGCAGGCCAGGGGCTGGAAGGACTCAGCCGCAACCTAGGAACCTCAGCTAAGGACAATGGATAACTCTGGAAGGACTCAACCAGACATGGAAACTGGGAGGGTTTTGTAAGTGTTGTTGGTATCTTTCTTTATGTAAAAATTGGGCTATTGTCCTTGGTATAGGATCCCATTGTTCTGGAATTAAGAACAAATGATTTTGGGAATTGAATTCCTATGTACTGTGTATGATTCAATTGTTGGTTTATTTTCCGTTGTGCTAAGTAGTTAGACATCTCAATGTGTTTATGTTTATATTTCAAATTGTGTAATTTTATGTATTTTGTTAAGAACATAGACCAAACTTGAGGTGTGTGTGCATCGGTCTGTGTGCACTACAAAATCTAACAAAATGGAGGTTGTAGACAAAATTGATATGTTGCAAGCCATAATAGAAGAGTTAGAAACTGCAAAAGAAAATGAAAATAAATGAAACAACTCAGTGGCCCATCCCTTCCTTCTAGCTAGATCATTTGGAGTAGACATCCTTATGGGAAATGAGGAAGCTATCATGCATCAACCGTCAATCCAAGCTATGAGACAATCCTCAATCATCCAATTGAAAATGTCGGGTAACGATATGGAAGCCCAAAATGGGCTTGTTCATCTTTAGTTTTTTATTATTCCAATGTACTAGAAAGTAATAATTTTATTAGGGTACTTTATAAGGTTATATACGTGTCGAATATGTAGTCACAAAACTAGAAGTTTTGTCCAGTTGTTGGGATAAGATGTAGACATGAAATTTTGAGTTTTGATCCAGTGAACTTGACTCCGAAACTCTTTTGATATGTGTCACTTTGTTGAACGATTCGATCACATCACTATCTTAAAATAATTTTACAATTATTTCTATTAAAAAAACAATAGTAAATTTAAATAATATTTTGATATTGCATAGTGAACATCCATCATTATCAATGAAACAAAAATATTTTAATAAAACCTTCTTTAAACATAAAGAAAGTAATTAATTAATATTTTAAATGTTAAAGCAAGTAATCAAATGTGATTGAAGATTGTTTTTAATGAAGATAATTATTTAATTTTCATTTTTTAACCAATATGAAGAATGCTATGCTCATTTGTAATATGAAGATAAATAATTTTTATATACTAGAAACATTACATTTCACTTCATTATTTTTATTATTTTCTTTTAACTTAAAAAAAATCGTCTTTCCAAATTGAATAATATTAATCTGGAAATGTTGTATATAAAATTTATCAATGTGAAAATAATTAATAGATATCCATACTAAACAAGTGTTGCATAGCAGTTTAGTCCTTGCCGAAACACTTTAACCTCAATCAAGACTAATAAAATAGTGTATATATCAAAATATATTTTTATTAATGTTAGAGTATGAAGTGTTTTACTGAACTCGACGATCTTCATGCCAAATGGACATCAGAGATGGAGACAGAACTTTGCTAATTAAAAGGAGCTCTTAATTTGCCCTCTTTCTCGTAATTCAAGAGAATAATGAAAAATTGAATTTTGGTAATAAAAATCTGCAATTTTTTGACACTCTAAATGAAATTGAGGTGTGATACCATATTCGTTAAAAGTCAATCAATATGTTTGCCACTAGTGGACACCTACGAACTTGTAATTCATGAATACGATGATGATAAGCTCATGATTCGTTCCATAATGCCTCCGTATTAAAAGGGCCAACTCTATGACGTTGTCCGCACCGGGGCTGCTAATCGCCTTTTAGTTCAAATTTCCCGGTGAGATGTATGAAGATTAAATTGTGCAGGAAATGATGCCCTTGACATCGCCAAATACCATGGTCACTAATCTCCTCCCTCCAAATAATTCGATCGAATGAAAGCTGATCTTACGTGGACTTGCATCCAACACCGTCAAACCCAATGGCTGCAATGCAATCCCAACATATTAATGTTCTATTCCTAGAAATTTGAGTGATTGAAATTGGATTGTTTTAGCTCGCAAGTAGCCAAGAAGGCCTGATATAAGACGTTTGTGTTTCCAATGCATTTGAAGCTGTAATCCACACCTTCGTTGTCATCTCTCCTATTATTTACCATACAAATAGTTTTCTATTAAGAATGACAGAGAAAAATAAGTCTATATTCTTTTGAAAAATAATTTTCTTAAAAATACCTCTTGAATGGGCTTTTCATGGTCATTTGGATTTATGCAGTCAGTCACTCCCAAGGCTTTCGCTGCAATGGAAATCAAGTAAATCCAAATTTCTGGCTTAATTCCACGTTCTTATTTATGATCAACATAGCCCGAGTTGTTTATATGATAATTAATATTGTAAAATATATGGTAATTAGAGAGTTTGATCCTGGTAGGAAAGTCTCATTCACAAAATATCTACAATTATCTTTGGTGAATTTGCTTGGATTTGTATCTATACCTGTTAGCACCGAAAGTCGCCCTTCAAATTGCGAGAAAGGCAAGCCCGATACCCATCAGAGTTTTATGTCAAAGGTTGGTTATAAAAAGGTCAAATGGGCGCAATCTTAGGAAAATATCATCTTAACTCGGAAGACTGGGCTGACATGCACGAGCCAATAAGTTGCAGTAAGGGTGAGTAGGAGGAAGACTTCGGTGAGAAAATGTAGAGATCTGCCGAGGACATCAAGTCTCTCAGCGACCCAAGGAGGAACAATTTAAACACAAGAACTTCTCGAATTTAAATCTCAAAGGAACTGAAAGCAACTATGACAACGCTATAATCAAACTTTCATCATAATGCAGTCACAATAATTCAAGTGAATAAGTCAATCATGAATTCTTTCAACATCAGAGGGAAACAAGAGTGAGTAAGAAGTCTGACTGTCATTAAACAAGAAGTCTCAAATGCATATACATAACCAAATAACTAGAGAATTCATTAAAACTTTACAATTCGAGAGCTTTGCTCTACCATCGACCATTACAAAATATCAAAACTGCCTATATATAAGTAGAACTGTTGCAACCATCAGGAGTGTGATCAGATTGCTGCATTCAAAGTTCCCAGTCGGCGCCCACTCTATCAAACTGTGTGTGACACAAACTCAAATTAGTATGGGTTTTGCAAGAAAATCCATCCTCGGGGAACCTTGGGCTGACAACTTTGACCTTTGCGTTGGGGCTTCCATGCCTTCTATTTATGGAGTGAGCCCAAGCTTCAACTACTGGCCTATGTCCGTTAACTGATATTTCCTCAGGATCGAGACCAGGCCAGGTAACCAAGGGATGGCCACTTGTTATGATTAAATATGATGTTGAATGAGCATATAAATTCAGAGCCGCGGGTCTGCACGAGATCTACGACTAGGGAAGGCCTGCCATTTTCGGTGTCGCCGCTGAAATTTATCCGTCCACCAATTCTGGGATACATTAGACTTCGCATGGAGACGTCGCCAAATTTGGTGTTTTAAGAGCCTTGGACACGGAGCAAAGGACGAGTGCCCTGTGAATTTGGCCTCACTCCAATGTGACCTCGGGCTGTGACCCAACGCTTTATCCCAAGTGGTATTTCAGGATTTTTCACTTCGGAGAGTTGGCGCTCTACCCCTTGTTAACTCTCCAAATCGCAAAATCACGAATTTACTTATTTGCTGCCATGTTCCCACCTTCCATTAGATGACCATGATTTCTTCTTTGGAACTCCTCCTCGACCGGCTCCATGCGATAGGTGCCAACCTTTCCTCCAGGACTCGCTTTCCATATGACCACGGGTTATGATCATGGTCCCACTCTCGAGCACTTCGCGCTTCGCGTTGTCGAAAGCTTCCTTGTCTCCCTACTCCCTAAACCCGAACTAGCGAGTTCTGCTTTCCAGATCAACGGTCCACAATCCCCGTGATCCAACGGCTCTGATCAACTCTTCGGGAATCGGTACTTCGCGGCTCGTGAAGTTTAACAACTGCTTTCTCCTTTCTCCCGATTCCCGAACTTGCGAGTTCCTCGGGACCAAATCTACAGTCCAGATCCCTCCTTTGATCAACGACTGTGATCTTTTCGTGACTTCGGACTTCACGAGTCCTAACAACTCTTGCCTTTGCACTTCCCGAGTTCTGACTCAACGAATTGGTGATCTGCCTGATTGGATCTCCGTCGTTGAAAGCTGATCTCGCCTGTTGCTTGCATTTTGAGCCCGAAGTGGGTCTCTCTTAAAGGTGCACTTTGAAATCGAGACTGATACTCGTGCAAGAAAAGGATTGGGTCTACATGTGGCTCTTAGACAACTTTATGTGATAACATTTGGCACCACAAGGGATGGCATGCTCCCTTCGAGCTGCCAAGAACGCGCAGTTCTAGTGCCTTAGTTGTTGGGCTATGGAGTCTAGCTTAAAACTTTCGCTGAAGAAAACAGGGAAATATGTACACTACTCTACTTACAAAAAGAAAGCAAACACATATGCTCCAGAGAGCTTATTTATGTACAAACCTGATTTTTACAAAGTGCTAGGTGAAAGCAAACTTCCACCATAGCCACCGAGATTGCCTGGTAATATAATTATTCTCTTTACTGCAAATGATCCACAAAAGTAAAAGGACGTATGACAATATAAAGGGAACATGTCTGGGAACACTGACAATACCCCCAAATGATGACAAGATGAATAATTTTGTAGGCTCCAAGGCTTTTGGAAAACACAGCTCCATATATAACCCCACTGGTCACAAAATTTATAATCAGGGAATCTCAACTGGTAAGAAATTACCTCCTGTACTTCATTGTTGCTCACTCGTTGTTCGATGCTCTCAGAGTATACAGGTGGGTGGAGGACTGATGTAGGTTGGCTAGTCCGAGGTGATATCTGCTCATTTATAGGCTCTGGACAGGAGATAAACTGCCCATTTATCTCTTCCATCTCTCCTTCATGGCTCCCCCAAGGATCAGATTCAGAACCATCATAAACGGGAGCCATGGAAAATCTTTGCTCTTCATTATCTTCACTGGGATATTCATCAAAACTGGGTTGTTCTTGGTCAATATTTGAAACAATTTCTTTATCATAAGCAGGACTGCCAAAAACATCAGTTTCCAGGACAGGAATATCCTCTGCATCTCCTTTGTAAGAGCAACAAACAAACTCTGCCTTCGACTCTGAAAAACTAGGAAAAAACATAGAGGAATCTTCCCTAGCTTTTGCTACTAGCTTTTTGTCTATCTCAGATTCGTAGTCAGGAGAAACATCCAATGCAGAATGCACTTGCTCTTCGACATTGGAATATTCAGTGTTGATCTTTATGAACGCTTAAAACAACAGACACGTCTGATATGATGCCATACATTTCTACATTATTTCTATCATAATGAATATCATTCAACACCTCATGATCTTCATGGCAAATGTTTTTTTCCACAACAACAACTTCATCACAAAACTGATCTTTGTGACAAACAAAACCTCTATAAAGCAAAGAAAACTCATCACAATAGTTTTCATAAAGATACTCAGCTGAAAAATAATCCTTACAAAGCGAATTGAAAGCTACATGAAAATCTGTCAAAGAGCCGATGCTTGCAGTGGGAAGAGATTGACACCAATCATGGGCAATCCCTTTTAATGAACACTTGAAAATATGAATTTGAACATCTTCATTCACGATATGAAATCGATGAATAAATTCATGAAAGTCCATCAAATGTTCAGCTGGTACTTCCCACTCTTTTCCTTGAAATTTGGGAAGGCTTCTTTCCTGGTCAATCCAATCAGACAATGGATTAGGGAAACCAACTATTTTCAAAAAATCACAGAAGGCATACCTCTGAGCTAAAATCCTTTCCATTTCAAATCGGTTGAGTCACTGATCGATTCTTTGAACATGGAGTCGTCAGGTGAATGATATGCAACTTTGAATGTGTTCGGTCTTTGTTCACCATCAAAGGCCAGATCTGGTCGTTTTCATTCTCCCAGGGAACTTCTCAAGCTGAGAAAGCAACTGCTAAAAGCCTTCTCGAGAAAGGCTTTTTGGGTCAGCTTCAGGTGTGCTAGAGGCAGCCACAACTGAAAAAGTGGAGTCGAAACAGTGGAGTTGCCAGGTGCAAGTTGCAATCTTCAATGGTATTGATACCTGATGCACCTTCATAATCAAAGCTTCTTTGTCGTTCTATCCTAGGGAAAATCTTCAATTTGTCCCCGGCAATGGCGCCATAAATGTTAGCACCGAAAGTTTCCCTTCATATTGCGGGAAAGGTGTTAAGCCCTAATGTTGGCTCATTACCCCTTAATTGGGGCATATTAGATTAATAATGCTATTTTATTTATGTCGGATTTAGGCCATTAGTTGTAATTTAGATTAGTAATGTTATTTTAATTATGTCGGCTTTAGGCCATTATTTGTAATTATACCTCCTAGTCTCCTATATAT
>ML793292.1:80525-97302 GCA_009831015.1 Picea engelmannii | reverse complement strand
TCGAAGAGGCTTATTATCTGAAATTATCTCAGTTTCAAGGCGTTGAGTACTTTTCCTGAGGTTTTTCCATGCTATATTGATGTTTGGTTCTTAACAAAAGGCAAGACCGATACCCATAAGAGTTTTATGTCACAAGTTGGTTATAAAAAGGTTAAATGGGTGCAATCTCAGGAAAATATCGTCTTAACTCAGAAGACTGGGCTGACATGCACGAGTAGGTGAGGTCTTAGCTTAACTTTAGAGAATAAGTTGCAGTAAGGGTGAGTAGGAGGAAGACTTCGGTGAGAAAATGTAGAGATCTGTTGAGGACATCAAGTCTCTCAACGACCCAAGGAGGAACAATTTAAACACAAGAACTTCTCGAATTTAAATCTCAAAGGAACTGAAAGGAACTATGACAACACTATAATCAAACTTTCATCATAATGCAGTCACAATAATTCAAGTGAATCAGTCAATCATGAATTCTTTCAACATCAGAGGGAAACAAGAGTGAGTAAGAAGGCTGAATGTCATTAAACCAGAAGTCTCAAATGCATATACATAACCAGATAACTAGAGAATTCATTAAAACTTTACAATTCGGGAGCTTTGCTCTACCATCGACCATTACAAAATATCAAAACTGCCTATATATAAGCAGAATTGTTGCAACCATCAGGAGTGTGATCGGATTACTGCATTCAAATTTCCCAGTCAGTGCCTGCTCTGTCAGACTGTGCGTGACACAAACTCAAATCAATATGGGTTTTGCAAGAAAATCCGTCCTCGGGGAACCTTGGGCTGACAACTTTGACCTTTGCGCCAGGGCCTCCATGCCTTCTGTTTATGGAGTGAGCCCAGGCTTCAACTACCGGCCTGCATCCATTAACTGATATTTCCTCGGGATCGGGACCAGGCCAGGTAACCAGGGGATGGCCACTTGCTATGATTAAATATGATGTTGAATGAGCATACAAATTCAGAGCTGCAGGTCTGCACGAGATCTACGACTGGGGAAGGCCTGCCATTTTTGCTGCCACTGCTGAAATTTATCCGTCCACCAATTCCGGGATACATTAGACTTCGCATGGAGACGACACCAAATTTGGTGTTTTAAGAGACTTGGATGCGGAGCAGAGGACGAGCGCCCTGTGACTTTGGCCTCACTCCAATGTGACCTCGGGCTGTGACCCGATGCTTTATCCCAAGTGGTATTTCGGGATTTTTCACTTCGGAGAGTTGGCGCTCTGCCCCTTGTTAACTCTCCGAATCCTGAAATCGCGAATTTGCTTATCTGCTGTCATGTTCGCACCTTCCATTCGACGACCACGATTTCTTCTTCGAAACTCCTCCTCGGCCGACTCCACGCGATGGGCACCAACCTTTCCTCTTGGACCCACTTTCCATATGACCACGGGCTATGACCATGGGCCCACTCTTGAGTGCTTCGCGACTTCGCGTTGTCGGAAGCTTCCTTGTCTCCCTAATCCCAAAACCCGAACTAGCGAGTTCTGCTTGCCAAATCAACGGTCCACAATCCCCGTGATCCAACGACTCTGATCAACTCTTCGTGAATCGGGACTTCGCGACTCGCGAAGTTTAACAACTGCTTTCTCCCGATTCCCAAACTTGCAAGTTCCTGGGGACCAAATCTATGGTCCAGATCCCTCCTTTGATCAACGATTGTGATCTTTTCGCGATTTAGGACTTCACGAGTCCTAAAAACTCTTGCCTCTACACTTCCCGAGTTCCGAGTCAGTGAACTGTTGTTCTGCCTGATTAGATCTTTGCTGTTGAAAGCTGATCTCGCATGTTGCTTGCATTTCGAGCCTGAAGTGGGTCAGTCTGAAAGGTGCGCTTTGAAATTGAGACTGATACCCGCACACGAAAAGGATTGGGTCGCCCTGCGACTCTTAGACAACTTTATGTGATAAAAATACCAATTATCTTAGAGGCATTTCTCATCCTCGCACCCTCTACAACCTGCACACAGTGTTTAAAATGTCACTGATAGACTCATTCCATCTTCATCATATCGAGGTTTTGTGTAAACTTTGACTAGATATAAAACATTTGGGATTCACATAATTTATACTATAAATGTAAATCCATCTTAACAATGGAGAGGGATTAAATTCTTTTGAGATGCAATTTTTTTTGAAAGTGTACAAATTTGAAAAAAGGTTTACATTTATAGATATTTCATCCTTAAATCTAATTTAAGGTTATGATTATCTAAAATATACCTATAAACTCAATAATAAACACATAAAACTACAATAATATTGGGGCAAATAAAACTAACAGCAAGGCCAACAGTACCGAGGCCAAAAATGGCCACAGTTGATCCAGGTTCGACATCCGTTGTGTTTAAAACAACTCCAACACCTCATTATCCACCAGAGATATTAGTCATTCTAGCTAGTTTTATCATTATGTGTAAAGATAATCATGGATAATTCATATATTACTGAAGTGCGTAAAAATCATCAAGAGTAATTACCTGTGGTTACGCCACAGTTGAGCAAGCACGCTTTATCCAGAGGAACTTCTGGATTGATTTTGGCAACGCATGCATAGTCGACAATAATGTACTAGCTAAATGTGGAAGTCACCATGAAATGGTAAATGAGCTTTCCCATAATTGAGAAACTCGATTTTTCATCCTTTCTCATCACCTTTCTTTTGACACCGATTTGGAATTTCTTACACATATTAGTCTTATTGGATTTACAGCACACACAATCTCCACACTCCCCTGTGAACAAGGGAATCACATGATCTCCCTCCTGAATATCTGTCACCACTATCTTGTAATCATGGAAATTATGTTGTATAATTTCTTAGTTATTCTAGAAAACATATAATGGAAATTATGTCGTATCATTTCTTGGCTAGTCTAGAAAACATACAATCATATTGAATAGCATGGTATTAAAATAAAACATACAATCGTTTTCAAATATGTTGGGAAACCCTTCCAAAGAAAAAGTTAAAATTATTAAAAAGTTAGGGGACAAGGCTAGGGCAAGTTTTCAATATATGATTCTTGTTTTTAAATATTGGACCTTTTCAGTATCTAGCCAAGAAACAACGGAATATAACTTACAAAGCAGCGATGTTGGGTAAACCTTACCTGGAACGGGCTATGACTATCAAGGTGCCATGACTGTTTTTGAGGATGCTAAATTAATTTATACACTCAAAATATGATTTAAGCAATATAAATTTGTGATTACCAGTAATTCATTTGCAGGATTGCAGTGATAATGGCGGATGAAAGTTTAGACTAGCCTTTCTTGAATGGATTTATACTAATTTAACCAAACCCAAACCCCCTAGACTGCATATTCTGACAGAAACTTTGCAGGAGGAAACTCCAAGGCAAACAAGAGCTTACCTGAATAAGAGAGATATATGTAGCATTTGTAGCCTTTTCTCTCTCCATCAATGCAGATGTAGCATTTGTAGCCTTTCCTCTCTCCATCAACACAGTTGTAAGTGCCTTCCCTACTCCTTTATTGCTACAATCAAGATCCACAAACACATGCCCAATTGCTTGAAGACTTTCATCTCGCTACACAAAAAGGGATTTCCTTCATCATCCTCTCATACAATTACACTCCACGCACCATGCCATGAAAAAAAAACAAAACCAGAAAGTAAACGAAGTAAAGTTTGAATGGTTCCAGTTACCTGTAAAGTTGAGGAACGAGGCTCCAACTAGTCGTCCGGAGGCCTTGTCGAAGGCAATAATTCCATAGTTTCTCAAGCATTGTAAACGTGCGTGTAGTGCTTTTTGAGCTATTTCAACGCTCCTGAAATCTACATGAGTAGGAATTCTGACTGAGATATTGAATTGAGTGAAAGAACGGTACATAATAGGTGCCAAAGCATGTTCGTAACGTGACCTACCTACTAACCTTTCTTTTCACCACCCAAGCAACAAACTTTGTTGTGGCTGCCCCAACTGAACAGTTCATACCTAGAGCTTAGCCGATGCGAAGAAGAAAGATAATCCGTACGACTAAAGGTAGCACCGATTGAATTAACAAATCCCGCTGAATTAATTAACAGAGGGCAATTAACATAGGGCCATTTACAAACCAAAATAAATGACAACTTTGTTGTTGCAGCCTGAACGAAAGAATGGTTAGCGAATTAGGGTTGTGATTTAAAAAGCGCCATTAGGTACAATGGGATTAACATAGGACAATTTCCCACAGAATGATCAATCAAAGAAATCTCAATAACATGATTCGAGTTTTGCTCAGGAGATTCTATTGCAGCAGTGTACAAACTAATTTCAATCTTTAGCAGTCTTTAAATAACTCCTCACAAGCTACTTTAAGAATCTATCTGAGCTTATATGAAGTAGAACCTAGTTTGTTTTAGTATGCATTCAGCTTCGGTAGGCAAGTAGTGGGTGACGGTTTCTCACCTGAAGCAAAAAATCCTTGCTTCCATTAAGAGATGGCTCTTGACCGAGGAAGTATGGATAATGTATTTGATGAGGGATCGATTCTTGTGTTGAAACATGGATAATCCATCTAACGAGGGATCAATTCCCGCGATGAACTCGCATGACAACACCCTGCTATCTGGATAAGATACAAAGAGTACCTCCAAAAGCTATCCGTTGAACCGCTCACGATTTCAATTCCATCCTCTTCCATGAATATCAACATCATAGAATCCCGACTAGAGAGTCAAAATCCACCATTCTCAGCAAAAAACAAGAACAACAGCTCTGGTTCACGATATCAATTCCATCCTCTTCCATGAATATCAACATGATAGAATCTCGACCAGAGAGTCAAAATCCACCATTCTCAGTGAAAAACAAGAACAAAGAAAAATCTCGGCCTATGCAACACTCATCATTGTCCATCTCGTGGGGACCTCCACTTGGAATTATCTGGAGGCACATGTAATACATGCATAAAGGGTCCTGCAATTGTCGAGTGTTTTGTGTTTTTAATTTAATTAAGTACAAATCAAAACTAAATCTTTCCACAACATGCCTCCCATGCCATAAGCCCCGATTGAATTCGCCAACGCGTGTCAGCCATTTCTAATCAACGTAGCTGCATAATATACTTGAGACCATCTCGCTAACCTGACCTTCTGTCAATCAGGGAAGGGGGCCATCACCTATAGATGTCAGAAGTAATGTGTAACGTTCCAAGAGATAGGAAGGTTAGTTAGCAAGCGATAGTCTGTTTCGGGTAGCCCAGTTTCAAGAGCACATGTATGTTTATCCTCGTGATTGGCTTTTGGGTCAGTGAAAATGTTTCTTCCCATAGCAATAGGTTCAACTTTGAATGGTTCAGTTTGGCCACTTTGGTTCTTTCTAGCTTGAAGTTATGGATAAGGGTGATCATAGCGAATGCTTGCTTTGTCACTGGTTCTTACATTAGCACGCAGGAAGGGTATCTATAGAGAGAGGTATTGCTATTCTTTTTATTTTTAAATAAATATACCGTGTTTGGTTAAAACTAATAAAAACTCGAATGAATATTGGAGGTATGCTTGTCTTACTTTCAAAGCATCCTCTCTTCTGGATAGCTTCGCTTGATCGAGAGGCAAGGTCGAGAAAGAAACTTTGTTGGTATGTAATTGGTATGTAATAATTAGTATAACCAGCTGAATACAACACTCTTCGGGGGGTAGCTCGAGAAAATAATTGAGAATTTCCTGCTGAAAGCTAGGGATGCAGAACCCGAATTAAGGCACTTAAACGCAGGGTTATGAAATAAGTTGCACCCGAATTAAGACACTTAAATGTAGGGTTATGAAATAAGTTGCAAGGAGCAGGAACAAAGTAAGCGAAGGGAGCATAGGACAATTTTTAGATCGAGAGGCAGTCATGAACTATTATTTCAGTATATCTGAGCAAGCAATGATTATTCAATATGTCGAGAAAGAGATGATGGGGTCATTTCAAGACAAGCCCAAAAGCTCATTGTTGAAACACTTTTGTAAGAATGAATAAATGAAAATGAATATTAATTCCCAGGAAAGTTTTTTGTACTGCAAATTATAATTTTTTTTTTTTTACTGCAAATTAGAAATTTCATTTACATCATAGTACAATTTGTAAATTTGTAAGCCTCATTTAAGATTGAAAGGATACATACCTGCATGGTAACAAAATTTATATATACACTTGCTCGACACTTGCAGAGTGTTTTCCAAGCTTCGGGAGATCACTTTGTTCCTTTGAGTAATTTGATAAGAATTCAAATAAGAATATGGTTCAACCCTCTTTGTGGAGAAAGTGGATAAGAATATTGTTCAACCCTCTGTGTGGAAAAAGTGGAGAAAGTAGTTGCAGAGTCACGAAGAAGTAGTTGCAGAGTAGTGTAGACGGTGGAGATGGTGGCCACAAATTGTAAAGGATTGCAAAGGAAGTGAAGTGGAGGCGGTGGATGCAAGTGAAGGAAGTGGAGGCATAGGTGATGGAGATGGAGACAGAGACGGTGGCCGCAAGTTTTGATTGTCATAACAATTTAAAGCGATTTAAAGCAATGTAAAGACCTGACATATACTTACACAAAACCTGGAAAAATGCATGCCCAGAATATGCATCTCGGCAAAACATAGACTTAGGTGCATTTCGGGAATATGCATCTCGGAATAACTTAGACTTAGGGTCCATAACATGGAAAATATGCAAACTTAGACTTAGGGTCCATAACATGGGAAATATGCATCTCCACAATAAGACATCAAGTTTGTTGGCCAATAGCCTTTTCAATAAAATAAATTTAATTATTTAAAAAAATAACTACTTCATTTGCCCTATGTACTCTTTTGAAAAGGAGAGAAATATTTGTGGTCAAAGGCAAAGTAATTGGCGGTCAACGATGAATCGATCGCTAGAGTCTTAGCCTTCGACAGGGACTAATAATATATTGACTTATTACTTTTTTATAATATGTTGTAAATAACAAAGAAATTGAGTATTATGGTGATCTGAATCAATAATATATGAAAAAATAATTAATAGATATCAATACCAAATAATATATTGAATTATACCCTTTTTTATAATATGTTGTAAATAACAAAGCAATTGAATATTATGGTAATAAATCAATAGTATATGAAAATAATTAATAGATATCAATACCAAATAATATATTGACTTATTACCTTTTTTATAATATGTTGTAAATAACAAAGCTTGAGTATTATGGTGATCTGAATCAATAAAATTGAAAGTGAAGGGTTATAAGAGGTTCATATTATATGATTATCACAATCACCACTTAAGCATACAATAATGTTTATACAATACACATATTTCCAAAATCAATAACATTAATTTGGAAATGTCTTATATAACCTCTATCAAATTAGTATATAAAAACAAGGCTGCTTGGCAGCGTAGTCTCTGCCAATGAGGTTAGAAAACAAAATGTGGAAAATGGGGTCGAATTGTAAATGAAACGAAGTGTTTGGTGCAAAATGTATATCACATAAATGTTGTGTGCAACATGTATATCAAGGAACATGGGGCAAAAGTAAATGATGCTAGGCAGGCAGAGCCATGTATTTCTTGAAAGTATATAGCAAACATATATTTTTTGAAAGTATATAACAAACTACAAATTTGTTGACAGTGGAAGAATAAATTTGGAAATTTAAATGCATTTGCCATATGGATTGGTGAAAGATAAAAAAATATGAAGACATTTACAAGGAGAAGAAATATAAAAATTTAAATGCATTTGTGAACATGGGGTATAAGTAAATGATGTTTGCATTGTAGAGCACCATTTATTTTGAAATATATAAAAAAATAAAAGGTTGTAACATATAAAAAAATAAATGCAATTGTCATACAGACTGGTGAAAGATAATAATAAATATCTGTAACATATTAAAAATTAAATGCATTTACAGACTGGTGAAAGATAAGAGTAAAGTCTGTAACATATAAAAATTTAAATGCAATTTTATATGAAATATGCCAAAAAATAAAAGTTTGTTACATACTATTGGAAATTTTGAAATGTACAAAGAAATTAAAGTCTGTTATATATAAACCGAAATTTCAATGCGTTTGTCATGCAGACTAGGATTGGGGCTCCCACGGACCATTACAAAAATATGTACAAGAAACATGATTGTGGAAAAAAGATAGAGTGCAGTACCTGCAAAAAAAAATAAAAAATGGAAAGGTACAAGCTTTTGCCTATACATCTCTATTTAAGAAACTGGAATAAGTGGGTTGATAAACAAAGAAGGATGCGATTAGTAAACTTACAGTGAGGGTACATCTGAGCCCTTTGGCTATTTGGTTGCGGCTGTCATTTCATTGATGTCGCGACGACTGGGGTTTCAAGGATGTCATCGACGACTGCTGGAATGCTGACAATGACCTGTTTCCTTTCATCAACGCTCTGTTTCAATTGCCTTCGAGCCATTCTTCAATGTAGCTTCTCATTGGGGCGACATTGATCTCATTCTGGATTTTTATGTTGAAAAGATCGTTTTCTAATTCCCAGAAGTCGATAGAAAGATTACAGAGATCCTGATGAATTTCCTCATTATGTATTGCATATTTGACTAGCCAGTCGTGGATGTGAACTTGATCAAATTGAAGGATGCTGTAAAACTTTTCCAGAGACAAGTCCTTAAACATAGCAACCTGTTTATCAAACTCTTGCTTGGTTAAGGGCAAGGAGTTTGCGATTAAGTCGCGGTTTTGGAAGTCGTTGGTTTTCCCGGCTAAGTCTATATTTGACAGCCTTGTGAATAATTTATCTTTCTTCGATATGGCTTGTTCACATGACTGAACAATGAGATGCTGGTTCTTCACTTATTCTTTCCAACATGCATTCAATTGACCGATCTGGTTTTTAGATGGAATATCTTCTTCTCTTCTTTTTGTTTCTGTCATATTGTTGACAATCTTGCCAAAAGGAATGACCATTTTTAAAAAGAAATTTTCTTCATCTTTTAACTCAGCCTACAAAAGCTCGAGCAAACTGTGTACCCTGGTTCCAAGGGAAGTGATGGTTTGTGATCTTTTCCACGCCTCAGTAACCAGTTCCATTCTTTTTTTGATATTATTCTCCACATATCCTTTACAGGATGCGAGGAGGGTGGAGGATGCTTTTACATTGGGTGCAGGGGTGCCAGGCATGGCTATTGCCAAAGGATTGACAAGCAATGGCATAGGAATGAAAGCATCTTCCAATTCCTTGACCTGGTTCTTCAGTCTGGCATTTTCGGTCTCCATGCCTCCAATGGAATCATGAAGTGCTTCTCCGCTCGCGGTGTGAAGTTGACAGATTTGGGACGACCGCAAGTTGGCAACGTGAACCTCTGAACGAGATTTGCCTTTCTTATTTTTAACATCTTTTTTCTCAATTATCATTTTTTTGGACTGGCTATCAAAAACAACGTTCTGAAACACGAAGGATTCAACTTCGTCAAAATTTTTGGTGACGGATATGTCCATTGGATGGCTATGGTGGATGGCGTCTTTGGGCTGATCAAGGAAGCAAATCATGCTATCCAGATCAGTGTCAAGTTCCATGTTCTCACTTTAAATTTCTGGCTCTTCCGCCTGCCCCAATTTTTTTTTCTCTTCTTCTCTACTGGAAGCTTGTGAGAATTATCATTTTTAGAATGAGGAGGGTCATTATCATCTCCTTCGTTTGAAGAACTCTGAGTTTCTTTGTTGCTGTGGTGGCTCGTTGGAGTGATGCTCCGAGATGTCCTACTTTTTGGAGTGGTATTTGAGGATTGAACACTCTTGTCACTGAGTCCTTTTCCCTGTTGCGTGTACAATTTAGTGCAACTTTGCACTGTGTCCACGTCACCGACATCAGAGGCAAGACCATTGTCACCACTGTCTCTGTTTTTGGGCAGGTGTTTATTTAAAAAACAATCGCCGAGGCCAAATGTTTTAAATGTTGTCGAAAAATATTATAGGGGTCGAACCCTCTTTTGATTTCAACATATCTCAGGTTGCAAATGCTAGAATGTGCTGCGAAATCATCAATTTTGTTGACGTTTTTCATCAGGAACTCCCCTACTTTCCAAGGCAGAGGAATGAACTATTTTTTTCCTTCTTTTGGAGCAGATGGAACTAGTAGCTGTATTGACGTGCTACTTCTGCAACAAAAATTATGTCTGTAATGTGACATGGAAGGAGAGCAGGTTGTTCTGTGGAGCGAAAAATTCTTATCACAGTGTAATTATCCAAAAGTTTGAGTGTCCCCTTCTTGTCCAAAAAACTAGTTGCCTGTTCAGATATGCGGGGAGCATCTTCTCCTAACAACAAAACTTTGAAAACAGACAGGAAGCCATTAAAAACTTCATAAAAACAGTGGGAAGCCTTGTGCTTCCACAAGGCCTGGTACCAGAACGTTACCGGGTGCAATTTGCAGTTGACATTCTTGGACAGAGACAGTTGTGGAAACCGATAGGAATGCGCTATTGCAAAAACTAAATAGGACGACATATAAAATTTATTTTCCCTTTTGTATCTTGACAATTGGGAACAAATTTCATGGGAAATTAACCTGCCCCAATAAAAAATGGCTTGTTCGTTGACTGTGAGATACAAAATATAAAGAGCCATGCACGAAACAGTTGTTGTGGACTCCTGTCCTGTTATTCTTGTAAATAGTCAGGCAATTCCCCGAAATGGATTTCTAAATGAACTAACCTGCATGCTTGTAATATCTTCAGGAACTAGAAGCGGTTTTTCCAAAAAATGGGGCAAGAGGTGCAATCCATTATTATGCTTTGCTAGGAACTGTTTGCAATCTTCTCCTTTGAACTTCAATGCTGGCTCCGACAATTTTCGCATCTGGCAAAAGACCTGAGGTGATAAAGAAACAAAAGAGCGGTCCCAAAGTGGAATAATTCTTTTTTTTGAAATAAATTTATCGGTGCACCAAGAGACCAGGTCCTTACAGTCAAAAACCTCAAGGACACAACTTGCATGAGCAATCCCAGAGGTCCAAATTACTTGGTTCTCTGCAGTAGATGTTGAGTAATAAGAATATGCCCTGGACCACTGGAAGTTCTGGTCCTCGCGCCCGGAGATGTTGAGTGTATCTCCACAGAACTGTTGTCGAGCTGGTGCCATAGGTGTATGAGAACGTTGGTTTGCTGCAAATGATGGTTTAAATGAATAGTTAGAGCCGATAATGTAACTCTTCGCTAAATCTTGGTTAAATGCTTATGAATGGGAAAGCTCCTCGAGCCTTTCGCTGATTAATGACAATCTGTATGGGTGGTGCATGATGAACTATTAGCAGTAAAGCTTATTTATTGCATATTTAGAAATGTGAAGGTGGTGGGTACGGTGAAGAGAAATTAAGGATTGGAGGTTTCATGAACGTGTGAAGGTCACGACATGCGAACGAGATTTCATGATTTTGAAATCAACACTCGGAAGGGATAATATAACCCCCCTGCAAATTTTGGTTTAATGCGCATCAATACAAGATCTCCTCGAGCCTTTCACCCATCAATGACAATTTATACGGTCTCTGCATGATGGCCTATTAGAATTAAATGCCAGTGATTCCATATTTAGAAACACAATATGTATATATATATATATATATTTTTCTTTTATTATAGACAAGTGCGAAGGTGACAGAGACATCAGAGAGCAAGGAAAGAATGGCAAGCTCTGAAAAGCGGTCAGACGAGATTCAAAAAAGGATTACGGGGATACTCAAGACAACCGAGTGTTGCACGATCAAATTCCATGTATTAGAATTTTTGAGTTCAAAATGTGTAAAATGGAAGAGATCATGATGGGGCAGTTCAACGGTCGGTTTGTATATTTGCGGAATTCTGGCAAAGTGGCTTAGTATGGAATAGGGACATTGCTAATTGAATGCGTAGCAATAAGATCTTATATATAATTGGCAACTACAAATTGCAAAGGGGCGCGGGCACATGAAACAACGAATACGAACTGAATATTTCTTCAACCTACCAAACCGACGATCTGCCAAAGAAATTTGAAGAAATGGCGAATTATGGAAAGCGGACAGACGGGTTTCAAAATGGGGTGACAATAGTTCCAGAAAATATGCAAGGACCCGACGGTTAAATTGTATTTCTCGGAAGTTTTCAGTGAAAAATGTATATGACGGAAGAGGGCAAGTCCGACTCTCAATTTGTATAGTGCATAACTGTGGGTGTTGTTTGCAGGACACAGAAGTATAGAGAAAATACTTTGCCCTTTAAAATATCTTCTGTGCCGCAAATGTGGTATGGCTCATTTTAGCACTTTTCCATTCGTAAAGAAAGACAATCTTGAGCCCGCCAGCCCTGGAGACCGTTTGTCAATTTGTATATCGCGGAGCTCCGAATGTTGTTTGGAGGTCACAAAAAAGTAGAAGTGAAATGTTGACCCAATCAACGCGCAAGTGCACCTGTCAATTTGTATATCGCGGAACTCTGGGTGCCAGTTGTAGGACACAGAACAATAGAGGGTCAATTTAAAGAAAGGGGAAGCAGTCGTTGGAAACGCGTGAATCCGCCAAGTTGCGTAGCAAGGCATTTTCGAGAAAAAAAAAACGATTAAGTAACCAGGAAGAGAAACTAGAGCGAATAAAAGAGTGGGAAAATAGAAAGGTGGAAGACAGTTTTCGTAAGCGCCAATTGGTTTCAAAGAAGCCCCATTGCTGCAAAACCATCATTTTCTACTAATTGTCAGCAAATGCATTGTTCAAGATTATATTTTATTGCAACGTGTGCGTGTAAATATGTTCTTGATACATTCTTCCATGACTGTAACATATTAACTTAACTACTAAACTTCATTTTCTACTAATTGCCAACAAATGCTTTGTTGAAGATTAGATTTTATTGGAACGTGTGGGTGTAACTGTGTTCTTGATACATTGTTCCATGACTGCAACATATTAAATCAAGTATTAAACTTCTTGCATCATGGGTTGTTAGCATTAAAACTTAATAATTGCATGTCTAGAAACAAGAATAACGATTATGCTGCAACATTGTGCATTGGTATTGTGACGTTCTATCTACATTACGAATATAATCGAACGTTGGTTTCAAACTGTGGAATCCATTTTTTGTTTGCATAAAAGGCTGGTGGATTGACACAGTACATTGTCATATAATTGTTAGATGTTCCATTTTAGAAAAAAATAACCCAAGTAAACACAATATCGAAGAAGTACGAGAGCACCGAACCATGCCAATGAGAACATGCGTTAAATCCATAAAAGAAGCAGGAACAAAGAGTCGAAGGCAAATATTTTTTAATAGAAAATCCATTTAAAAAAATAAGAAAAACACCTAGTATTGTACATCTGTCCTTAGAAATTGGACCCAGTTCTTCGAGCTAAAACATTGAATGTATCTGCGACAAACACAGGCACAAGATCCACAGTATGCAAGATCCTTGCAGTTTTCTCCTGGATGAATCATCCTATGTTGAAATTGATAGTTTTCAGAAGCTTCATGTGAGGAAGAAGACGAAAAAGTTGCAGGGCAAATGGAATAGCCCTTAGCTGAAACCGCCTCTGCATAGTCCAAAAAAATTCAGGAGCAAAGGTTGCACGTGCAATTCCAGAGGACCAAATTAGTCCATTATGGGCAGAAGGAGATGACTAGTAGAAAAAATGCCTTGCAACAACGCGAGTTTTGGACCTGATTCCTGAAGATGTCAATAAATATTTTTTTGGCTTGAAATATATCTCTGGGAGCATCAACATATCATTGCTTTACAGTGAAACTCTTCCGCCTAGAACAGACTAATTTGGAACTCTGGAATTCCTACTTTCACACTGCAAAGTGGCTATTGCGTTTACCATCAGTTTCTTTTCTGAAACTCCTTTTGGTGTTGTCAGGATCGCCATCACCGAGCCGGGAAGTTCTGTCCGTTATGGTTGATTTCAATTTGGGCACACGAGTGAGAAGATTGTCTGCATTGCCATCATCCATTGTTGTATCATCGCCCATTAAATCATCTTCTTCCGGCTCGGAGTTCATGACATCAACTTCTACGACAACCATGAATGCAACTGGGCAGGTTCTCTGAGTAGGCACAGTTGCCTTGGAACTCTTTGGCTTGAAATATATCTCTCGGTGTACCAAGGGACCATCTCCTTTTTTGCTCCTGGGCGGAGGGAGATGAATAGTAAGAATATGCCTTGGAATAGTGGAACCTTTGGCCATTATGCCCCAATGTGTTTACTATGTCTGGACATAAATGGTGCCACAAGTTATTAAGAATTTTCGTTTGTTGGAGATGATGTTTGAAATGAAAATCGGGGAGGGATAATATAACCCTTTGCAAATTATGGTTTAATGTGTATCAATGGAATATCTCCTCGAGCCTTTCGCTGATCAATGACAAGCTCCGGGGTTTGTGCGGAATGAGCTGTCACGATGACAAAGTGCGAAGGTGGCGGTGACGACAAAGAGAGATAAAGAATTAGAAATTTCTTAAAAGCACCAACCCACAGGTGCACAAAAAAAAACATTGCACCATCTTTGAAATGAATACTTGGAAAACATAACATACTTGTGTGCAAATCTTATTTTAATTCGTAGTGATGACAAATCTTCTCCGTATTTTCGGACATTAATGACAATCTTAATGGTTCCTGTAGGATGACTACTACGATTAAAGCTTAATTATTGCACATCTGGAAGCAAGTACGAAGGCAACAATAATTTATATATATTCTGGATGCTAGTCACACGCGGCAGAACAATGGAAACACAATGTTAAAGCCACCTATGTAGGAACCCGCGTTTCATAGAAGAAAAGCAGAGAGAAAAGATAAAATACAATTTTTTTGGAAAACGAGTAATACACACTAAATATCTACTTAGCCACTTTTTGGATTGCGGGTTCTCGGACTGACGACCTCTAAATTGGGTATCCATTGTTCCCTGGCCTACAAATAACATTCAGAATTCCGCGATATACAAATTGGCCATCGGACTTGCGGGGTGGCTCGCTCAAAATTGCACTCCTTTTGTTTCTTTCCATACAAACAATACTCGCAGTTCCGCGAAATACAAATTGACAGACAGACTCCAGGGCTGGCGATTCGTATGAAATCTTACAAGGTATGGACACAAGTTTCTTATAGAGTTTGTACGGATCCCGCATTTCATACTTTGCCACTTTTTCGATTCAAGGTTCTCGGTCTGGTGGGCTCAAAGCTGGGCCTCTATTGCTACGTATCCTACAAATAGCACCCAGAGTCCCGCGATATACAAATCGACAGTCGAAGCTGTGGACTGGGTCACTCAACATTGCAGGTCTATTGTTTTGTGTCTTCTAAAGAGGATTCAGAGGAAACGAGTAGTACATAGTAAAGATGTACTTCTCAAAAATATGGATATGAGATTTTATAGAGCATGTACAGATCCCTCATTCCATACTTAGCCACTATTTGGATGGTGGGCTCTTGAGCTAGAGGGTTCAAAATTGGCCCTCTGTTGTTCTATGCCTTACAAATAGCACCCACATTTCCATGATATACAAATTGACAAGCAGACTTGCCAACTATTTGAATTTTAAGGGACTCGTATTCATGTCATAGCACAATTGGACTTGGGCTAGTTTATATTCGTTTATTACAATATCAAACAGATAAGCGGTAGGTCGGGTTGGTGATATAAAAGTAAGTGAAATTTGAAGTCGTTAATCCACCAGCTTCCACACCTAAAGGTTTCCGAAAAACGAGTAATACATACTAAGTATGTACTCTTATAAACTATGGACATGAAATTTTTATAGATCATGTATGGATCCGCCATTCCATATTTAGCCACTTTTTTGGATTGGGGGCTCTCGGGCTGAAAATTGGGCCTCTATTATTCCGCGCTCTACAAATAGCACCCACAATTCCGCGATATACAAATTGACAAGCGGATCTGCAGGCTGGCTGGCTCAACATTGCAATTTCGTTGTTCCGTGTCCTCCAAATAACACTCGGAGTTCCACAATTTACAGATTGACAGATGAACTCGAGGGATGGCGAGTTCAAGTTTGCCATTGTTTATGGATGGCAATCCCTATCAACTATCTAACATATCTAAAATATTTATTTAGAACACTAAATTATTAATACTACATATTGATATTGCATAATTTAATTAAACGACAAAGATGTTGATTAAGGTTGGTTGTCATTGATGTCAACCCTTGAAGAAAGCCCCGTAGCACAAAGGCTTGGGTAATGGATCCAATATTGTTTGATGTAAATATGACTCATTATTGTTTTGTCATGGTTGATAAAAAGTAAATATGGATGAACTCCAAAGTGGTCCCCTTATGGTGAAAGCCCTCACGGGAAGATGCTTTGTGGAGTAAGAGAACCCATGCTTAATTATGGAATAATGGGATGAAGGAAAGTGATTTGTTAGGGAAAATATCCTACATGGATAGTGCTTGTCATTTCATTTCCGGTGGTATGTGGAACGCCACATAATTCCTCACGGTTAGAGAGTTCTGGCCATGAGAAGTTGGAGACCCCAGGTTTGGGTAATGGATCCAAGTTTGTTTGATGGCTAAGGGTATGAGTTATGATATATTTTTAGATAATACTATTCTATATGGATCGTACATGTCATTCCATTTCTGGTGGTATGTAGAACATCACATAACTCCTCACGGTTTGAGAGTTATGGCTTTACGAAGTTGGAGGACCCTCATATGTCATCTAGAAGCCCCAAAAGGTCAAAGTAGTCAAAGTGGTTTAAGAGATTTTAAAAGGTAAATAATAAAGTGAAGTGATGAGTGTATTATAATTCAAAG
>ML793292.1:37967-62337 GCA_009831015.1 Picea engelmannii | reverse complement strand
TGTTTATAAAGTACATATTTACAAATTTTGTTTAACAATAGATTTTTTCCAATATATATATTTTTTCCAATTTATTGTTTTCTAATTATTATTATTTTTTATTATAACAATTTATTATTCTCTAATTATTATTATTTTATTATTATTTTTTAATATTTTTTTCCAATTTATTGTTTTCTAATTATTATTTTTTATTATAACAATTTATTATTCTCTAATTATTATTATTTTTTATTAATTAATACATATCAATATGAAATAATATATTAACTTATTATATTTTTAGTGATATGTTATAAATAATAAAGCAATTGAGTATTATGGTGATTTTAATCAATAAAATTAAAAGTGGAGATTTACAAAAAATAATTAATACATATAAATATCAAATAATATATTAACTTATTATCTTTTTTAATAATATGTTATAAATAACAAAGCAATTGAGTATTAAGGTGATCTTAATCAATGAAATTAAAAGTGAACGTTTACAAGAGGTTATATTATATTATTATAAAAATTACCATTTTCACGTACAATAATGTTTATAAAGTACATATTTACAAATTTTGTTTAACAATAGATTTTTTCCAATATATATATTTTTTCCAATTTATTGTTTTCTAATTATTATTATTTTTTATTATAACAATTTATTATTCTCTAATTATTATTATTTTATTATTATTTTTTAATATTTTATTTCCAATTTATTATTTTTTAATTATTATTATTTTTTATTATAACAATTTATTATTCTCTCCCCGGATGGGGTGTTAGTGGTTTCCCCGTGGCACAGAATGGGACCGGACGCGTTGCAGAGCCACACACAGGCACGTGATCGCCCCGTGCAGCAGGGCAATGCCGTCCTGGAGAGTTAAGGCGCATAAAATGGATTTGACGGGCGAGGTCAGGGGCATTAACGCCACCCTTTGCATCTCCGCTATCTGTAACATGGCTTGGCTTGTTGCATTCGTTATTCCACCCTGCTTGCGTTTGGAAGGGCTCCTCCCTTCACGACGCAAGCATAACCCGGCTCGCTCTGCAATTTTGTCCACAGGCTACCAACAATTCTGGCTCCTTGCTCCACGCGCAAAACACAGTCCACCTGCACCCATGAGAGAACGCATAAGAGGGAAGCCCAAGAGGGGCTCCACTTGGAAGCCCCGCAGACCACCTCTCTCGCCTTCGACCTCCCCGATGACAGGCTCTTCTACCCATCCCCCAATTATGTCCCCTGGCGTCACCCCGCTTCCTGCGCAAACTAAACGTCGTAGACCTTCGGCCACCACAACTCCTAAGCAGTCTCCGCTCCCGCGAGCCATGGCAACTATCCCGCGCAGAACGCCTACGACCCCATGCTTCCCTCTAGACCCCCGGATGCAATTCTTTGCGTCCATGTCCTTCCCTGCTTCCTCGAGTACCTGGCGAAGTGACCCACGGGCTTTCAGAACAGCCAAGCGAATGCGTTTCCACCAGGCGACCCACCCCGACGGCGAACATTTCAAAGAAAGACTTGGCATCCTATACGACTTAGTCTTCGAGCTCAGAAGAGAGGTGGCGGACCTCAAGTTTCGATTGCAAGCCACCGAAGACAACGCGGCCACCTTTTTACAGATTCTCTCGACCATGCAAATGGAGCTCTCCCCGGACCCTACTGGCATCACACCGGGGGGGGAAATTGACACAGAGTTAGATGACATGCTGCGACAGGCAGCAGAGCGACAGAAGGAAGAGGAACCCAACGGTCCACTTGAGCACCCGGAACGAGAGGAGCGCAGGGAGCAACGCGGGGAAGATCAGCCAAACAATGCGGCGACAGAACCATGGGCAGAGGACCTCAGCGCCGCGTGGCTGGGCTTTTCGCCAGGTGTCTAGCTATCTGTTGTTATCCTAGGCTAGGTAGCTTTATTTTGAACTTTGCTTGTCTTAAAACTCAACAATGATCTAAGACTGATGACTTGGAAGCTGGCTGGACTGGTTTCCCCTCTGTTGGGGCAGTCCAATAACTACAACTAGTTTCTTTTTGTATTTCTGGAACCTATGTTCAGCCATAGCAGGCACCACACTTAATATAACTTTCTTACTTACAAAAATAAAATAAAATTATTATTCTCTAATTATTATTATTTTATTATTATTTTTTAATAGAAATAATTGATTTGATATCAACAAAATGTTGCAGTCAAGTTGAAAAGCAATCTAATACATCAATATTTCATAAATAATTAAAATAATTTATAACAAAATATTTTATTATAATATTTTATTATAATCTAATTGTTATAATATTTTTTATTATAACAATTTATTATTCTCTAATTATTATTATTTTATTATTATTTTTTAATAGAAATAATTGATTTGATATCAACAAAATGTTGCAGTCAAGTTGAAAAGCAATCTAATACATCAATATTTCAAAAATAGTTAAATTAAACTAACATGATTGAATCTTTCAACCTTATTTAAAGAACATAGAAAAAGTGATCTAAGAGAGTTTGACTTTAGTATTCACATGGGTTTAATCTTAGATATAACTGTATATGTGACTAGCCTTTGACAAAATTGTTGCACCATGACTCCACCATGCTCTGCAATTGAACCCAATGAGTTGAGAGCCCGATTTTGAAGCATATTTTGAAAATTCATCAATTCTGCTACATTTTGATTGAGGGACTTGTTCTCATGGCCTAGCTCCTGAATTACATTTGCTTGATTATTCACTACTTCCATGATTGCCACAATTTCACTATCTCGAGTCTCCACACATTGCTCCAAGTTTCCAAACGAGCAATTTTATTAACCATAATTTCATTCTCCTGAACTCTCATTTGCCTTTTTACCTCCTTAAATGCACACCCATTATAATTGCAATTATGCCAGTCAAACACATAGAGAAGTTCACACAAGAGGACTCACCAACTACCAAGAAATAACTCCACACAATCTTAAGGAAGAAGTTCTGATTCTAAAACTTAATTATTCCTTAGCACACCTTTTTCAAGACCAAAAAGTCGTTGAATATCATTATTTTATATATTGAATTAAAGTCTTATTTAATCATTGATTAACATTTTAATTTGGAATAGCAACAACGTTAAATAATTGCATGACATATTACATATTTCAAAAATTTAGAAAGATAATTAAAATGACAGATTTCAGCAATTTAAGTTCAAATTCAAATTTCATAGTTACCAAGTTCAAGTTCAAATTCGATTTCGATTCAATATTAAAAAAATTTGGGAGTATATATCTTACAAATACTTAAATATATTATTCTTTCAAAATTTTAGAAAATTAAAATGGATGATCATTATATTCCAAACCCAACTCCATTTATAAATGCTATAAATAGAATTATATACTATAACCAAGGGCATAGTTTTACATGAGAATGACAATTTGTTATGTATAAAGGAAACACTTTCAAACATGAAGAGCATGAGAAACCTTTCATGAGCTTCCACCAACCCAAGCCAAGGCTACGACTGAGTATGATTATTCATTTCCCCTTCCTCTTGGAAGAAAATCTATTTGGCATTAAAGGAAAGGAAAATTTGCCGTCCTTATTTTCATTTATGTATTTAGTTGTTTGCCCTCTTTTTTGAGGTTTTGCTGTCATGTTTTATTTATTTGTTTTATGTGCAGGTTTAATGAAAACAAAGAGCTAACAACGATGAAGGAACCATGAAAACTCTCACACAATGTCCAAAAACAATGTTAAAATAGTGTTCGACCATTTGTCTATGTCTATATAATTTCACTTTTAGATTAGAAATTCATTTTTGGTAGTTCTCCCATGTTGCTTACAATCGAGCTTCTTATACCAAATAAATCACAACATCACATTATAACATTGAAAGTGTGTGACTGTGACAATGAGTAAGGAGAGTTCCTTTTTTTTTCTTTTTTCTTTTATTGAAATGGATAAAAATTGTATTAATAAAAAGAGTTATTGGAGCACATTACAATAAAGTAATACGTATCAAAGAGACCACCTACAAATTGGTTGTTCTTACAACACTTTCCTCATTATTATAAAATTTGGAGCGATAAGTTTTTAGAAGCTAGTTATGAAAAAAAACAATTTCACAATACTCTAAAACTAATCCGGATTTAGGAGCGAAACAAATTGATTAACATACTGAATACTATAAACATAGAGTTATGAAGAACACCATAGATATCCAGTGAACAATATCTTCTATTGAATAAATGAAATATACTGAAACTGTAAATCTGCAGAATTGAAACACTTGCTCGAATGGTGGTAGCTATCTCTAAGAAGAATCATTACAATGAGGCTCCATAGGCCTTTTTAACATTACTCATGAATGCCAAAACCCTAGACGAAACACCAAAATTTATGTGGGCCCCTATGGGTAAGTTGGTACCTCAACTTTCTAGGGTCGTAACTTTTGCATACGACCTCCGTTTTAGGCGCGTGATAGCATGTTGGAAAGGTCTTTTTGAGAACTACACATTACACCATCAAAATTTGACTATCTCTACAGTTTGATTGTGGCGAGCCAAAAAAAAGATTGTTTAGGGCCCCAAAATGGCCCTAAAAGTACAACAAGATGTGTTGACATGAAAACATACAAGATAATCCAGTTGGATTAAGTGGGAGGCCACCAGTATCCACCTGGAAGATGTTTAGGGCTTCATACAACCCCGTAAGTGTAGAACCCACAATTACAAAGAAGTACAGAAGAACGTGCCGAATTAAAAACTGTCAAGAGGAGCCAGTTGGAATAGGTGGGTGGCCACCAATATCCATACCAATATCCACCTGGATCAATCCTCTCCCCTTGGGAAGCAATGGTCTCCATTGCGTTGAGTTCCCCTATTAGGTGAGGAAACTTCTGTTGAATTTGGCCCCGGGCGAGCCACTATCCTTGGTGGAGGAGCTGCCCTACCTTGACAACCCGATAAAGTTTGATCCTCTGCTGGCGAGTGCCCTTGACCTGTGTGTCCACTATCTGATCAGTGAATGCTCGTTCCATGCAGCCATGGTTGATCTATGTTGGTGTCAATTGTTCTGCAATCTCTGAGGTGTCCAATAATGGTGGAAAATATGGCCGAAGGAGGTCCACATTGAACATTGGGTGCAAGCCAATGAAGGGTGGAGTGTTGAGCTCAAAATCATTGCTACCCACAACCTTGGTGATGGTGTAAGGCCCATAACAAAGTGGGCAGAGCTTCCGATGGGGCCTTGTAAGACGCTCCTTCTACAAATGTAACCAGACCTTGTCTCCAACCTGAAACTGGTGTGGTACCCTGTGTTGATCATGGCGCTACTTCTACCTAGCATTGGCTTTCTGCAAAATCTCATGGACCTGTTGGTGGATGTGTTGAATCCGCTCAATGAATCTGGTGGCTTTGTCGGTCTCAGACTGAACATGGGAAGAGTATGTCTATGTGGTTTCCATAGGTAGTGCAACATCAATGGGACCCAAGGGTTGGAATCTCAGTCCCACCTGAAATGGGCTATGATTAGTGGAGCTATGGAGAGCCATGTTGTAACTGTGTTGAACATAGGGGAGACTCTCATCCCATCTACCTGGATGCTTAGATTTGTACATACGCATGATGTGCACACTGATCCGATTGACGACCTCTATTTGGTCATCTGTTTGGGGGTGGAAAGTAGTGGATTTAGTGAGCTTGGTGTCCAACAATGACCAGAAACTCGACCAAAATGTGTTGAGGAACCTATTGTCCAAGTCAGAGATGATGGTCTGTGGTATCCCAAAATGGACCCAGACTCGTTTGAAGAAGAGCTTGGCAGTATCTGTCGCTGTGATGTTCTTCTTGCATGATGTGAGGATGTCTATCTTCAAAAATTGATCAACGACCAAAAATACACAATCATTACCTTGCTTGGTGGATGGAAGGCTAGACATGTAATCCATCAAGATGGATTCCCAAGGCTTCTCAGGGGTAGGAAGAGGGGTGTATAAGCCTTGCTTCTTGATGGCTGGCTTAGCAATGGCATAGGAAGTGATAGATCTGATATACTTGTTGACGTCCTATCGAAGTTTTGGCCAATAAAAATGTTTTTGGAGAACAACCAAAATTTTCTCCATGCCAAAATGCCATGCCATCCGACTGTAGTGGGCTTCCCAAATTCGCTTTTCACGCCCACTTTCAGGAACACAAAGATGGCCCATATGGCATAAAAACCCATCCTAAATGTGAAAATTGGTGACAATCGTGCCTATACCCAAGAGATGATAGGTAGTGGCGAAGTCCAGATCTTGCTGATAAAGTTGGGGCCACTCAGATGCCTCATGTCCACAGGAATGGAGCACAATGATGAGTGCAGCCACAAGAGGTTGATCGAGGCATTCATCGACACGATTTGTGCTCCATGTCTTATCCTTGATGTTGAGATGGAAATGTTGTAGGTAGGTGGACCACTTTTGATGACGATCGTTCTACAACTTCCCTTGTGTCTGTATGAACTGCAGAGGTTTGTGATCAGTGTGGATGATAGTCTCCTTTACTAGAATGTAATGTTTCCATTGACAATAGGCTTGTACAATGGAATACATTTCCTTGTCATAGATGGGGTATTTCCGGACAGTATTTGAGAGTTTCTCGCTATGGTATGCCACCGGATGACCGTGCTAAGTGAGAACTGTGCCTACAACATAGTCGTATGCATAAGTCTCAATATCAAACAGTTGTTGCAGATTAGGCAAGGAGAGTACTGGAGCTGAGCACAAGCGATGCTTCAGATCATCAAATGCTTGTTGTTATTCCTCCCCCCAACACAAAATTTTCCCTTCCACCGCCCTTGGTCACGTGGCTGAGGGCCCATGCAATATGGGAGAATCCCAACATGAACCGTTGGTAGAAGTTGGCAAGTCCTAAGAAGCTCTGAAGCTCGGTTAGTGTGGTCGGGGCTGGCCAGTCATGGATGAATTGGATCTTAGCGGGATCAACATGTACCCTGTGCTCAGCAACAATGTAGCCCAAATATTGGATGATGTTCATGCCAAAGGAAAATTTTTCCAAGTTGGCATATAGCTTGTGCTGTCGCAGAGTGCTCAAAACCTGCTGAATATTCTTAAAATTTCAGAGAACAACCATAACACACAAATAATAATTTCTATTACACATATTAAAAAAAATATTACATGTATATATAGTTGGAATCATATCCAAGTATCTCCAAACATATAGATAGTTGTTGAGAGAATCTCTCAACAACCTCCTACAAATCTTCAACAGATTCAAACCAAATCCAAACGAATCTATTGTAAGCATTATTCCAACACCCTCCCATAATGCTTACATTATAAAAACTTACAATACTCAATAACAAATTTAATATTAATCATTTTCTTTCTTTGTCTAACTGGTCTTCATCATCACTCCTATCCACTCTGAAATCTTTCGGTATACACTCTTTCTTCTCCACAACTTCGAGCTTCCCTTTCAACTCATTTAATATAACACCGCTTCTGACCATCATTGACGAATTTGTAGAATTGACGCTTCTCGACCTCTCGAAGGACAATCTTGATACTGAATTATCCTATGGATACACTACCATCTGTGGAATTCCCCCTAAGAGAAAATTTCAACAGTTATATAGGACAATGATCTGATTACTGGGTATTTTCAGCAGTCAATCATACAACTTACCTTTTTTAAACACACATACAATAATATAAACATGGACAACCTGTCACTGTTGTTCTTAAAGCCCAAAGCAACACAATATCCACCAGCATATAACATAATATGCATAACCAAAGCAGTGAAGTGTTCTTATGGCACCGAAGTACGTCAAGAATCACTAATTTAGATTATGATATTATGTTCATTGATTGGATCTACAAAATAAATTTTTACAGACAAAATTCATACAAATCAATTAATATAAGTAATTAATTAATATAACCACCCTTTTAGATTTTGACGCATTCATACTCCTTCAATCTGGTAAAACGTAAATAGGAATATGGAATACTTGACTCCAACCAGGTTGAAGAAGATCCTAAAATCAATGGCCATATCACCCTTCTTCTGGTGAGAAGAAATTGTTGTGTAAGACCAATAACAGATCACAATGATGCCATGAGTGATCCCTTGCCATCGACGTACTGATGAATGGCTGTAATGTCCTTCCTGATGAATTGAAGATACCAGTCCGTGAAAGGATCGCCCTTTAGATTCCACTTTGCGTGCACAAACCAACAAAACTTCCATCGTAATTGCACTAATTATTGATCTGATTATTGATATACTGCACCAGTCCGCCTCTTAAATATTGGTCACTTGCCCTTTCTTTTTCTGTGTGGACAAGAGTTTTCTCTATGGGAGTAAGGCGGCTCACTCACAAAATAATTTAATTGGCACACATAAAAAATAATTTACACATAAATAATTGCACTCTTCAAAACACACTCCCACACATATGTATAGAGAATCAGTTCCAATGGCTATCACATCTTCCTGGGCACTCCCATGAGGGATTAAGCCCAACCAGGCTCTGATGCCATCTATTGTGGAGAATAAAGAGCGTATACCGGAAGATTTCAGAGTGGATAGGAGTGTTGATGAAGACTAGTTAGACAAAGAAATAAAATGATTAATATTGTAATTTGTTATTGAGTATTGTAAGTTTTTATAATGTAAGCATTATTCCAACACCCTCCCATAATGCTTACATTATAAAAACTTACAATACTCAATAACAAATTACAATATTAATCATTTTCTTTCTTTGTCTAACTGGTCTTCATCATCACTCCTATCCACTCTGAAATATTCCGATATATGCTCTTTCTTCTCCACAACTTTGAGCTTCCCTTTCAACTCATTTAAGATAACACCGCTTCTGACCATCATTGACGAATTTGTAGAATTGACGCTTATTGACCTCCCGAAGGACAATATTGATACTAAATTATCCTATGGATACACTACCATCTGTGGAATTCCCCCTAAGAGAAAATTTCAACAGTTATATAGGACAGTGACCTGATTACTGGGTATTTTCAGCAGTCAATCATACAACTGAACTTTTTTAAACACACATACAATAATATATACATGGACAACCTGTCACTGTTGTTCTTGAAGCCCAAATCACAACAAGATCCACCAACATATAACAAAATATGCATAACCAAAGCAGTGAAGTGTTCCTATGGCACCAAAGTACGTCAACAACCACTAATTTAGATTATGACATTATATTCATTGATTGGCTCTACAAAATAAAATTTTACAGACAAAATTCATACAAATCAATTAATATACATAATTAATTAATATAACCACCCTTTTAGATTTTGACACATTCATACTCCTTCAATCTGGTAAAACGTAAATAGGAATATGGAATCCTTGACTCCAGCCAGGTTGAAGAAGATCCTGAAATCAATGGCCATATCACCCTTCTTCTGGTGAGAAGAAATTGTTGTGTAAGACCAATAACAGATCACAATGATGCCATGAGTGATCCCTTGCCATCGACGTCCTGATGAATGCCTGTAATGTCCTTCTTGATGAATTGAAGATACTAGTTCGTGAAAGGATCGCCCTTCAGATTCCACTTTGCGTGCACGAACCAACAAAACTTACGTCGTAATTGCACTAATTATTGATCTGATTATTGATATACTGCACCGATCCGCCTCTTAAATATTTGGTCATGTGCCCTTTCTTTTTCTGCCTGGACAAGAATTTTCTCTACGGGAGTAAGGCGGCTCACTCACAAAATAATTTAATTTGGACACATAAAAATTAATTTACACATAAATAATTGCGCTCTTCAAAACACACTCCCACACATATGTATAGAGAATCAGTTCCAATGCCTATCACATCTTCCTAGGCACTTCCGTGAGGGATTAAGCCCAACCAGGCTCTGATACCATCTGTTGTGGAGAAGAAAGAGTGTATACCGGAAGATTTTAGAGTGGATAGGAGTGCCGATGAAGACCAGTTAGACAAAGAAAGAAAATGATTAGTATTGTAATTTGTTATTGAGTATTATAAGTTTATATAATGCATGCATTATTCCAACACCCTCCCATAATGCTTAAATTATAAAAACTTACAATACTCAATAAAAAATTACAATATTAATCATTTTCTTTCTTTGTCTAACTGGTCTTCATCAACACTCCTATCCACTCTGAAATCTTCCTGTATACGCTCTTTCTTCTCCACAACTTCGAGCTTCCCTTTCAACTCATTTAAGATAACACCGCTTCTGACCATCATTTACGAACTTGTAGAATTGATGCTTCTCAACATCCCGAAGGACAATCTTGATACTGAATTATCCTATGGATACACTACCATCTGTGGAATTTCCCCTAAGAGAAAATTTCAACAGTTATATAAGACATTGATCTGATTACTGGGTATTTTCAGTAGTCAATCATACAACTGACCTTTTTTAAACACACATACAATAATATATACATGGACAACCTGTCACTATTGTTCTTGAAGCCGAAAGCACAACAAGATCCTCCAACATATAACAAAATATGCATAACCAAAGCAGTGAAGTGTTCCTATGGCACTGAAGTACGTCAAGAACCACTAATTTAGATTATGATATTATGTTCATTGATTGGCTCTACAAAATAAATTTTACATACAAAATTCATACAAATCAATTAATATAAGTAATTAATTAATATAACCACCCTTTTCGATTTTGACGCATTCATACTCCTTCAATCTAGTAAAACGTAAATAGGAATATGGAATCCTTGACTCCAGCCAGGTTGAAGAAGATCCTGAAATCAAAGGCCACATCGCCCTTCTTCTTGTGAGAAGAAATTGTTGTGTAAGACCAATAAAAGATCACAATTATGCCATGAGTGATCCCTTGCCATCGTCGTCCTGATGAATGGCTGTAATTTCCTTCCTGAGGAATTGAAGATACGAGTCCGTGAAAGGCCCGCCCTTCAGATTCCACTTTGCGTGCACGAACCAACAAAACTTCCATCGTAATTGCACTGATTATTGATATACTGCACCAATCCGCCTCTTAAATATCTGGTCACGTGTGCTTTCTTTTTCTGCATGGACAAGAGTTTTCTCTACGGAAGTAAGGCGGCTCACTCACAAAATAATTTAATGTTAACAACATAAAAATTAATTTACACATAAATAATTGCACTCTTCAAAACACACTCCCACACATATTATAAAGAATCAGTTCCAATGGCTATCAAATCTTCCTGGGCACTCCCGTGAGGGATTAAGCCCAACCAGGCTTTGATACCATCTGTTGTGGAGAAGAAAGAGCGTATACCGAAAGATTTCACAGTGGATAGGAGTGTTGATGAAGACCAGTTAGACAAAGAAAGAAAATGATTAATATTGTATTTTGTTATTGAGTATTGTAAGTTTTTATAATGTAAGCATTATTCCAACACCCTCCCATAATGCTTACATTATAAAAACTTACAATACTCAATAACAAATTACAATATTAATCATTTTCTTTCTTTGTCTAACTGGTCTTCATCTTCACTCCTATCCACTCTGAAATCTTCCGGTATACGCTCTTTCTTCTCCACAACTTCAAGCTTCCCTTTCAACTCATTTAAGATAACACCGCTTTTGACCATCATTGACGAATTTGTAGGATTGACGCTTCTCGACCTCCCGAAGGACAATCTTGATGCTGAATTATCCTATGGATACACTACCACCTATGGAATTCCCCCTAAGAGAAAATTTCAACAGTTATATAGGACAATGATTTGATTACTGGGTATTTTCAACAGTCAATCATACAACTGAACTTTTTAAAACACACATACAATAAAATATACATGGAAAACCTGTCACTGTTGTTCTTGAAGCCAACAAGATCAACCAACATATAACAAAATATGTATAACCAAAGCAGTGAAGTGTTCCTATGGCACCTAAGTTCGTCAAGAACCACTAATTTAGATTATGATATTATGTTCATTGATTGGCTCTACAAGACAAATTTTTTAAGACAAAATTCATACAAATCAATTAATATAAGTAATTAATTAATATAACCACCCTTTTAGATTTTGACACATTCATACTCCTTCAATCTCGTAAAACGTAAAACGTAAATAGGAATATGGAATCCTTGACTCCATCCAGGTTGAAGAAGATCCTGAAATCAATGGCCATATTGCCCTTCTTCTGGTGAGAAGAAATTGTTGTGTAAGACCAATAACAGATCACAATGATGCCATGAGTGATCCCTTGCCATCAACATCCTGATGAATGGCTGTAATGTCCTTCCTGATGAATTGGTGAAAAGCTCACCCTTCAGATTCCACTTTGCGTGCACGAACCAACAAAACTTTCGTCATAATTGCACTGATTATTGATATACTGCACCAGTCCGCCTCTTAAATATATGGTCATGTGCCCTTTCTTTTTCTGCATGGACAAGAGTTTTCTCTACGGGAGTAAGGAAACTCACTCACAAAATAATTTAATTTGCACACATAAAAAATAATTTACACATAAATAATTGCACTCTTCAAAACACACTCCCACACATATGCATAGAGAATCAGTTCCAATGGCTATCACATCTTCCTGGGCACTCCCGTGAGGGATTAAGCCCAACCAGGCTCTGATACCATCTGTTGTGGAGAAGAAAGAGCGTATAATGAAAGATTTTAGAGTGGATAGGAGTGCTGATGAAGACCAACTAGACAAAGAAAGAAAATGATTAATATTGTAATTTGTTATTGAGTATTGTAAGTTTTTATAAAGTAAGCATTATTCCAACACCCTCCCATAATGCTTACATTATAAAAACTTACAATATTCGATAAGAAATTACAATATTAATCATTTTCTTTCTTTGTCTAACTGGTCTTCATCAACACTCCTATCCACTCTGAAATCTTCCGGTATACGCTCTTTCTTCTCCACAACTTCGAGCTTCCCTTTCAACTCATTTAAGATAACACCGCTTCTGACCATCATTGATGAATTTGTAGAATTGATTCTTCTCGACCTCCTGAAGGAAAATCTTGATACTGAATTATCCTATGGATACACTACCATATGTGGAATTGCCCCTAAGAACAAATTTCAACAGTTATATAAGACAACGATCTGATTACTGGGTATTTTCAACAGTCAATCATACAACTGACTTTTTTTAAACACACATAGAATAATATATACATGGACAACCTGTCACTGTTGTTCTTGAAGCCGAAAGAACAACAAGATCCTCCAGCATATAACATAATATGCATAACCAAAGCAGTGAAGTGTTCCTATGGCACTGAAGTACGTCAAGAACCACTAATTTAGATTATGATATTATGTTCATTGATTGGCTCTACAAAATAAAATTTTACAGACAAAATTCATACAAATCAATTAATATAAGTAATTAATTAATATAACCACCCTTTTAGATTTTGACGCATTCATACTCCAATTTGGTAAAATGTAAATAGGAATATGGAATCCTTGACTCCAGCCAGGTTGAAGAAGATCCTGAAATCAATGGCCATATTGCCCTTCTTCTTGTGAGAAGAAATTGTTTCTTAAGACCAATAAAAGATCACAATGATGCCACGAGTGATCCCTTGCCATCGACCTCCAGATGAATGGTTGTAATGTCCTTCCTGTTGAATTGAAGATACTAGTCCGTGAAAGGTTCGCCCTTCAGATTCCACATTGCGTGCACGAACCAACAAAACTTCCATCATAATTGCATTGATTATTGATATACTACACCAGTCCTCCTCTTAAATATCTCGTCACATGCCCTTTCTTTTTCTGCATGGACAAGAGTTTCCTGAACAGGAGTAAGGCAACTCACTCACAAAATAATTTAATTTGCACACATAACAATTAATTTACACATAAATAATTGCACTCTTCAAAACACACTCCAACACATATGTATAAAGAATCAGTTCTAATGGCTATCACATCTTCATGGCCACTCCCGTGAGGGATTAAGCCCAACCAGGCTCTGATACCATCTGTTGTGGAGAAGAAAGAGCATATACCAGAAGATTTCAGAGTGGATAGGAGTGTTGTTGAAGACCAGTTAGACAAAGAAAGAAAATGATCAATATTGTAATTTGTTATTGAGTATTGTAAGTTTTTATAATGTAAGCATTATTCCAACACCCTCCCATAATGCTTACATTATAAAAACTTACAATACTCAATAACAAATTACAATATTAATCATTTTCTTTCTTTGTCTAATTGGTCTTCATCAACACTCCTATCCACTCTGAAATCTTCCGGTATACTCTTTTTCTTCTCCACAACTTCGAGCTTCCCTTTCAACTCATTTAAGATAACACCACTTCTGACCATAATTGACGAATTTGTAGAATTGACGTTTCTCGACCTCCCGAAGGAAAATCTTGATATTGAATTATCCTATGGACACACTACCATCTGTGGAATTCCCCCTAAGAGAACATTTCAATAGTTATATAGGACAGTGATCTAAATACTGGGTATTTTCAGTAATCAATCATACAATTGACCTTTTTTAAACACACATACAATAATATATACATGGACAACCTATCACTATTGTTCTTGAAGCCCAAAGCACAACAAGATCCACCGGCATATAACAAAATATGCATAACCAAAGCAGTGAAGTGTTCCTATGGCACCAAAGTACTTCAAGAACCACTAATTTAGATTATGATATTATGTTCATTGATTGGCTCTACAAAATAAATTTTTACAGACAAAATTCATACAAATCAATTAATATAAGTAATTAATTAATATAACCACCCTTTTAGATTTTGACGCATTCATACTCTAATCTGGTAAAACGTAAATAGGAATATGGAATCCTTGACTCCAGCTAGGTTGAAGAAGATCCTGAAATCAATGGCCATATCCCCCTTCTTCTGGTGAGAAGAAATTGTTGTGTAAGACCAATAACAGATCACAATGATGCCATGAGTGATCCCTTGCCATCGACGTCCTGATGAATGGCTGTAATGTCCTTCCTGATGAATTGAAGATACCAATCCGTGAAAGGCTTGCCCTTCAGATTCCACTTTGCGTGCACGATTCAACAAAACTTCCGTCGTAATTGCACTGATTATTGATATACTGCACCAGTCCGCCTCTTAAATATCTGGTCACGTGCCCTTTCTTTTTCTATGTGGACAAGAGTTTTCTCTACGGGAGTAAGGTGGCTCACTCACAAATAATTTAATTTGCACACATAAAAATTAATTTACACATAAATGATTGCACTCTTCAATACACACTCCCACACATATGTATAGAGAATCAGTTCCAATGGCTATCACATCTTCCTGGGCACTCTCGTGAGGTATTAAGCCCAACCAGGATTTGATGCCATCTGTTGTGGAGAAGAAAGAGCGTATACTAGAAGATTTCAGAGTGGATAGGAGTGCTGATGAAGACCAGTTAGACAAATAAAGAAAATGATTAATATTGTAATTTGTTATTGAGTATTGTAAGTTTTTATAATGTAAGCAATATTTTACATTATAAAAACTTACAATACTCAATACCAAATTACAATATTAATCATTTTCTTTCTTTGTCTAACTGGTCTTCATCAGCATTCCTATTCACTCTAAAATCTTCCAGTATACGCTCTTTCTTCTCCACAACTTCGAGCTTCCCTTTCAACTCATTTAAGATAACACCGCTTTTGACCATCATTGACGAATTTGTAGAATTGACGCTTCTTGACCTCTAGAAGGACAATATTGATACCGAGTTATCCTATGGATACACTATCATCTATGGAATTCCCCCTAAGAGAAAATTTCAACAACTCAATAGGACAGTGATCTGATTACTGGCAATTTTCAACAGTCAATCATACAACTGACCTTTTTTAAACACACATATAATAATATATACATGGACAACCTGTCACTATTGTTCTTGAAGCCCAAAGCACAACAAGATCCACCGACATATAACAAAATATGCATAACCAAAGCAGTGAAGTGTTCCTATGGCACTGTAGTACGTCAAGAACCACTAATTTAGATTATGATATTATGATCATTGATTGGCTCTACAAAATAAAATTTTACAGACAAAATTCATACAAATCAATTAATATAACCACCCTTTTAGATTTTGACACATTCATACTCCTTCAATATAGTAAAACGTAAATAGGAATATGGAATCCTTGACTCCAGCTAGGTTGAAGAAGATCCTGAAATGAATGGCCATATTGCCCTTCTTCTGGTGAGAAGAAATTGTTGTGTAAGACCAATAACAGATCACAATGATGCCATGAGTGATCCCTTGCCATCGACGTCCTGATGAATGGCTATAATGTCCTTCCTGATGAATTGAAGATACTAGTCTGTGAAAGGCTTGCCCTTCAGATTCCACTTTGCGTGCACGAACCAACAAAACTTTCATCGTATTTGCATTGATTATTGATCTGATTATTGATATACTGCACCAATCCGCCTCTTAAATATTTGGTCACGTGCCCTTTCTTTTTCTGCGTGGACAAGAGTTTTCTCTACGGGAGTAAGGCGACTCACTCACAAAATAATTTAATTTGCACACACAAAAATTAATTTACACATAAATAATTGCACTCTTCAAAACACACTCCCACACATATTTATAGAAAATCAGTTCCAATGGCTATCACATCTTCCTGGGCACTCCCGTGAGGGATTAAGCCCAACCTCTCTCCGATACCATATTAAAATTTGAGAGAATAACCATAACACACAAATAATAATTTCTATTACACATATTACACACAATATTACATGTATATATAGTTGGAATCAGATCCAACTATCTCCAAACATAGAGATAGTTGTTGAGAGAATCTCTCAACAACCTCCTACAAATCTTCAACAGATTCAAACCAAATACAAACCAATCTATTGTAAGCATTATTCCAACAAATATGCCGCATGTGCTCCTCCCAAGTTTTGTTGAATATGAGGATGTCATGCAAATATACCACCACAAAAGAGTTGGTGAAGGGTCTCAATACAACATCCATCTACCTCATGAAACTGGCTGGTGCATTTGTTAGGCCAAAGGGCATGACCAACCATTCGAAGAGTCCTTATTTAGATTTGAAATTTGTCTTCCAGACATTAGTTGGTTCGATAGGAACCTGGTGTTTACCAGACTTTAGGTCAATCTTGCTGAAGAAATTCCCCCCCTTGAGTTGGTCAAGAAGGTCATCAATCCTGGGAATTGGGTACCAATTTCTGACTGTGATTTTGTTTAACGCTCTGTAATGAATGCTCAGTCGCCAGGTCCTGTCCTCCTTCTGCACTAGTACAATCCAGCTTTCGCAAGGGGAGGATATGGGTTTGATGTGCCCCTTTTGAAGAAGCTCTTGGATCCGATGCTTGATTTTGTCATTTTCCATCAGCAAGCGACGATAGACTGGTCCATCAGGCAAAGGGTGCACCGGGGGTTAGATAAATTGGATGCTTGACTTGGCAGTGCATCAGTACCCCAATGGGTGAGGAGAAGATGTCTGTACTCTTCCACGACCCCGTCCACTTGCTTCTACTGCAAAGGGAGGCTCTGTGTAGAGGCCACAGATGTAAGGCAACCTTTTGCTTACCGTGATAATGAATCATAGAGAAGTCAAACTTCCCGGTCTCTGAAATGACCTTACTGCATTGCTTAGTAGAGATTAAAGAAATAACGGTAGGCGGCGCTACGTCTGCTATCCTGGACAATTGTCTACCCAAAGTAATAATAAAACTGTGGGGTCTAGACTCATACACAACATGACACTTCCACAAACATGGGGTTCCTAAAATAACATCACAAACTTCAAGGGGAGCAATATCACACAATACCTCATCTTTGAAAGGCTTGATACTGTAGGGAAGACAACATTGTTGGCTGACACAAAGATCTATTCCTTGGCGAAGCCAACCAATGGTGTAGGGCTGCGGTGCGGTGTTGTTGGTGGGTCCAACCCCTTGATGACCTCTATTGAGATCAGGTTCTTCCAACTTCTGCTATCGACAATAAAATGAAGCGGTGCCCCCTTTAGCCACATATGTGAGTGAAAGAGGGGTTCACCTTCCTCTGGTTCTTCTGGTTTGCTTGGCTGGACCTTAGTGGTAGCGATAATGGAACTGGGTTCAACATCAATAATCTGTTTCCTTCCTTCTATATTTAATTCAGAATAAGAATCAACCTCTGACTCGAAAGCCTTCAGCTCATCCACGCGTGACTTCTTGGAGTGACATTCTTCAGTGTTGTGCCAAGGGATTTTATGTTATTCACACCATTTTCCTGTGTCCTTCTTCGCCTTCTCATTGCCCTTCTTGTGTTGCGGCTTGGACTGGTTGTCCATAGAGTGGCCATCTTTTCTCCGTCCCTTGCTGTGTGGGTTGGGGCCGCCTTTGCCCTGCTTCGACTGTGAGGAGTTTTCAGATGAAAACTCTCTCCTCTTCTGCTTAAATTTATGCTCGATCTTGACAACATATCTATAAGTCGTACCTAATGAGGCGATGTCCAAAAAATCCATTTCTGTTTGAATGTATCTATGCAAACAACCGTGGTATTTGAGCACCGGATGTCGCTCATAGTATTTGATACCCAACTTGGTGCGCAGGGTATGGAAAATATTGGTGAAATTTGGTACTGTCTGGTCCCTTTTTTTTGATGCAAGGTAGTCCATTTGGTGTACTGGTCCTCATAGCTTCCAACATGGTAGTATTGTTCTTTAATGGCATCTCGAAAGGAATCCCATGTAGGGGAAACCAAAAATATTGCAGATTCCTCTATGGCCCTTTGCTCAGAGTAAGTGTCCCACCAATCCTTAACATGGGGGACGACCTTGAGGAGTGCAAACATGATATTTTCCCTATCGGAAAAATTGTGGACCGAAAAATACCCTTTGAGCAAATTTAACCATTTATCTACAACATCTGCATCTATCAGTCCTTGAAATAATGGAATATCAAAATTTACTTGTACCTTGAAGGGGGTTGCATGACTGCTTGATGAAGATGCTTCTCCTCTGGGCAACCGTCGAAGGAACTACACAAAGTTGTCCATCATTTTGTTCCTTTATCGCGCAAGGGATTCCTCAAGCAACATTTTAAAATGATCTCTTGCTCCTTCATCTTTCTTTTCGTCTCCCATGGGTTATTGTCGAGCTTGGCACGACCGATCTTGCAACGACTTTATTGGTTCGAGTCCTAATTTCTTGTACCCATATCTTGTCGGGGACATGCATGAAGAAAAATAAATGAAGAGCAGACCGCTTTGATACCACTGATCCAGATTTAGGAGAGAAACAAACTGATTAACATACTAAATACAATAAACACAAAGATATGAAGAACACAACATATATCCAGTGAACAATATCTTCTATTGAATAAATGAAATAGGCTGGAACTGTAAAACTGCAGAACTGAAACACTTGCTCGAATGGTGGTTGCTATCTCTCATAAGAGATGTGGCTGCTACGCACATCCGTTTGAGAAAAATAATTACAATGAGGCTCCAGAAGCCTTTTTAACATTACTCATGAATGCCAAAACCCTAGACATCCAAAAACCTAACCCTAGGAGATGAAATGCCAAAAGTTATGTGGGCTCATATGGGTAAGTTGGTACCTCAACTTCTCGGGGTTGTAACTTTTGCATACGACATCCGTTTTAGGCGCGTGATAGTTTGTTGGAAAGGTCCTTTCGAGAATAACACATTACATCATCAAACTTTGACTCTGTCTATAGTTTGACTGTGGTGAACCAAAAAAACATTGTTTAGGGCCCCAAAATGGCCCTGGAAGTATAAAAAGATGTGTTGACATGAAAACATACAAAATAAGCCAATTGGATTAAGTGGAAGGCCACCAGTATCGACCTGGAATATGTGTAGGGATTCAGACAACCCCAGAAGTGTAGAACCCACAATTACAAAGAAGTACAAAAGAACATGCTGAACTAAAAACTGTTAAGAGGAGCCAGTTGGAATAGGTGGGTGGCCACCAATATCCACACCAATATCCACCTGGATCAAAAACCTTATCATTTAATGAAAATCATGCATGTGGAAGACCTCCTTCATGGCATCAACATTGAGTTTCAGGAATATCTGTTAAGCTTCTGATTCCTCTTGAGCTTGTTTGACTATTGCTTCCTCCATTGTTGCATCCTTGACATGGTTAATTGAGTTTTTAGGACCAGAGACTAGAGAGTGAGATCTTTTTGCAAAACCCAATATGATATGATAATGCATTTTAATGTTGGGAATGAGCTTATCCAATTGATTGTTGTGCATTGCCACCTTCACCTCCAATTCAACATTCTTGTTTAGCTAACTGTCAAGTTGGGAGGAGGTTCTGTGATTAAGATTATATATTGCTACATGGAGGGCTTAAATTTGACAGGCATTTATTAACAAGACTTGATGAAAGTTGGAAATGTCAGATGAAGAACACCGGTTGGGATGCCTGTGTCCATCCATGCTAGGAAACTAGAAAGGCAAATGACCGAAATTAGACAAAGACAACACTATGGACCATGAGAAAATGTAATTAAATGGGCATCAAGATACATCTACATCGATGTGTTTAAAGAGTATCGTTGAAAATGAGGATGGAAGCCATGGTCAACAGAATATTCTCGTATCAAATTCGAATTTCTATATTAATCCACAAGCCGAACCGAATCCTCGAATTTTCGATTTTTTTCCCAATTCGACCGAATTTGGTAACTATGACCGTCTTCAGAGGGGAATAACTTATGGCGTAATAATAGTTGGTACTTATAGATATCAAATGCATTGAAAGTAGGGAGAATAACTTGAATTCATTCACATTCTACACTAATTCACATTTCACATTAATATGTAATTTGGATAGTTTGGTGAAATGGATGAATGATTTGTACCCATTAGGATCGACGATTCCTCAACCTGCTGCGGAAACCCTAGCCGTAGGCGGTATAGTCTTTCTTTCCTCGGGTTTGTAGCTCTCACTTGTCCCTAAGTCATGCCTCTTCTTCCGTGCAATTTTTTCCTGGGAGCTCTGGTGGTTAGTAGTAATGGACGAGCTGGTAGATTATGGTTATGACCACACAGATGGTCAACTTATGTGGAATCTTCCAGATGGAAATTTCTCTGACATTGGCCTGTCATTTTCTTCGCCTCCTTTTGGAAGTGTGAGGGAGGATATGTTGTTGGACCCAGCTCCAAAGTCTTTCCTGTATCTCTAGATGTTCGATGTAGGTGGAGTTCCTGCCGCTTCAGTTTTCGATCCTGTGCTTTGGGGGTATTTCTTATCTTCTCCTCCAGAGGTGTCCTCAGACTCGTGGAGTTCAGTTACTTCACCGCTCCACCATGGTCCTTTTCTTCCTCCCATCCTATGGTTTGACGAGATCTCGACGCTGCAATATCCTGAGTGTTTTATTTTTCCTGATCAGTCGGAGTTACTTGGGGCTCTTCGGTCTTTGCCCCAACTTGGTAAGTCCTCTTCCTAGCCATAATATTTTTTTTTCCTCTTTTTCCCTCCCAAAGCCATTTTTTCCCTACACTCGGGATCTGAATGAGCTTTTGGCCCTGCCATCCTCCCCGTGCTCCACTAGAAGGGACCCTCCCCCATGTCAATTAATTAATCACCCAACTATTTAATTGTCAACCTAGGGCTCGTAAGCTTCGAGGTGCAGGCGCAAGAAACGCAGGATCAGAGTGAAACTAGATTAATCTAATGCTTGAAAAGGAAACACACAATTGAAATTGAATCTAATTAGGAAAGAAGGAAATTGCATAAAATAAATCTAATTAAGAAAGCATGAAATTGCATGAAATGAATCTAATTATGAAAGCATGAAATTGCATGAAAGGCAAATAATACATAACATGCAACTAGTGAGCTCACATGAAATCAACACCACTAACTCATAATAAAGAATCCTCTACTCAATATGGAGAAATCAAGATGTTAGTATTAAATCATAAACTCTATTACATAGCATTCCAATCCAACCTCTATAAAATGACTAACTCCCTCAATCATTCACACACTTATTCATTCCATTCTTTCACTAACTCCTACTCCTTCACTAATTCCTACTAATTCCTCACTAATACCTCCTAATCTCAAATGAAGAGAGAGCAACCCTTTATACATGAGTTGCTTTGAAAAGAGGATAATAAACTAATAAATGTAGATCCACTTTCCTCTCAAGCAGGTACAACCAATTTGCTAATAATTACATAATATTTATCTCTACAAATCCTCACAAATCCTCTCACAAATCCTTAATATCTTTGATAAGAAATTCTATTCATATCTCCATGATCTTTCTCTTTTGAATATGCTTGAATAATTATCCTCAAATCTTCAAAGGTTGGAGAAAATATTCGAGAAGCTTGAATAATCTTTTTGTTGGAGTCTTCAAATATTCCTACACATTACAAAACTCATCCAACTTTGAGATATACATGAAAACATGTCATTTTTCTAATATTTAATCACAAATTCTCTTTTAATACTAACATAAATGATTTGGAAAATAATAAGGCTAAACCCATATTTAATTATGAAAATGGTATTAATGAATGGTTTATGGAGTGGTAGAATATGGATAAATGTGAGGAATGGTGAAAGGAAAAGATGATGAAAATGCGACAATCCTTAGACTCAACAGAAAGTTCGAGGTTTAGTGATGTTAATGTGTTCTTCCATTACCCGCCTTGGGGAGGTAGATCTTTCTTTTGTGGAAAATGTGTTAAGATTTCTAAGCTTTTGGCTACAATAAGCTCGGGAAGGGAGTCTTTTTCCTTGAAAATAACAACATTTATGGCAATCCAAATACCCCAAATGATGAGGAGAGGAAGTGTCATGAAACGTTTGTATTTGTGATTTTGAACCCACAACTTCGAGGCTTATTCAATGGAGGTTCTGACTCAATAGAAAGGTTGACCCAAAATGATAGATACATCTCGCCAAGTTTGTATAGAAAAAGGACAATCCAAAAAAAGATGTAATGAAGATTACTCCTGTCCTTTGCACAAGGGGCACCATCCTGGTCCTTCTAAACCCCCAAGTTTCATCCTATCCAAAGTAGGGACCTTTTTCTTTAGTAGACACCACATAAACACTTTAGCCTTGAGGGGGAATTTGGCTTTCCAAATACCCTTCCACCACCATTGAGGAACCTGTTGAAGGAGAAATGACATTAGGAAAGTGTAACCCTTTTTTGGGGAGTATACCCCAAAAGGACTGAGTTGCCATAGAAGTTCATCTTCCTAATCATTTATTCTGATATGGATTAATTTAAGGGCCCTGATATACTCATTCAAGGGAGTTGTAAAGTGTTCTTCCAGATTCAGAGCTTGAGCGTCTTTCCAACCTTGAGTCTAGATCGAATTTTATTGATCATCTACAGTCTGATTCAGATGGAAAAAATCTCTCTCTTGAAGTCTGTCTACTAGATTTTGGGGAATTAAATGTTATCCATTTGCACCCACCCATGGATCCTTGCCCAGCCTGAGAGAGTTTCCTTTTCCTACCTTCCAAGCCAAACCTTGACTGATAACATCGAAGGATTTGAACAGAGCTTTCCACATGATAGATCCATTTTGGTGGATTTTTTTTGGTCTTCCAATCCAATCCACCACTGAATCTAGATTGATGTATTTTTGTTGAATGACCTTTGACCATAAATTGTTGGATGAGATAAGTCTCCATCCCATTTTTGTTGCGAGAGTGGTGGAGAAGCAATGTATATTTTTTAAGCTCCACCCCCCCAACAACTTTGGCAAAGCTAAAGACTCCCATTTGATCCAAGGCATCACAAAACTCTCCTTTTTACCACCCCATAGAAATTTGAAACATAATTTCCTTATTTTTTCCAACGTTCCCTTTGGAATCCAAGCCATAGATAACCAATATACTAGAATTTCCTTCAGGACTGATTTTACCAAGATTAATCCGCCAGCTCGAGATAACCACCTGAAAGTCCAGGATTTTAACTTTTTCTCAAGCTTTGATAATAACCAATTCCAGTCCCCTTTGGTGTACGAGTTTGGTTTTAGGTGAAATCCCAGGTATTTTAGACCCTCATCGAGTGGCTTTTCCATTAAAGGAAAAAGACCTTTATAAAAGAGGATTTCTTATGGAGCCATTAGATGGGTAGAGAGAGTAGATTTTGTGTTGTTTATTTGCATGCTTGTGGCTCTGCTGAAAAGGTCTAAAATGGATCTCAATTGTTCAACATCACCTCTTAGGCCACTATAGAAATTAGGGCATCATCCACAAAAATCAAGTGAGTGAGAGAAAGTAGATGAGTAAGAGGAATACTGATGAAAGTTTTGATACTTTTGGCTTCCTTAAGAGCCCTACTCAGTCCCTCAG